>CM056377.1:4511380-4524427 GCA_029718625.1 Synaphobranchus kaupii | reverse complement strand
GTACATTTAACACCCTAGGGTGGTTATCTGTGACCGTGGTCTCATTAAAACTCCAGAGGGTATTAAATGTACACCAGTAGTTGTTAGATTTTACACCATCTTTGTTGTGCATCAATGGGAGAAACAGCACCTCAATCCAGCAGGAGACAAAAGAATAACGTATATCATAAAGAATAACGTATATCATAAAGAATAACGTATATCATAAAGAATAACGTATATCATAAAGAATAACGTATATCATAAAGGCTCATGAGAGCGGAACTTCACCCCCAACCTGTATTTTTGATGGTAAATTAATCTGTCCCACCAATCATGTGGTTAAAAATACAGGCCAATCACAACACGCCAGTCTGAGATATCCATCTCCAATCCCATCTGCCCAGAGAGATGTTTGCTTCATGTTACCAGGGTAACATTGTTTCAGGATGTGGAAAGTAAGGTATCTGGAGAAAGGCTTTTGGAAAAAGACTTTGGAAAATCAGATTTTCCTAACCTTCCAACAATGGAGGGATAAGTAAAACACAATCGCGCTGAATTCGGGCAATGGGCAAAAGATTCTGGTTTGACTCATGAAATGCAGGTTTCTGTAATTTATCTGAGGATGACACAACATTCCAAACAATGATTTTGTGTGGAGTTCCCTTTACACAGACAAACAGATACTCTGGGACTCCTGCACAGATTTATAAGTTAAAAAAAAGTGTGAATTTATGATCCTTCTGACACAGCTACTGGAACAGTATTCGCCATGCAGAGTTCTAATAAATCTCAGGTCACCGCTGAGAAATGCGAAGGTTGAGTATAAGAATTGTAGCGCAAGGTCAAACGGTCAGACAGACAATGGATCACTCAAGATGTGTGCTGCTTACTATCTCTGAAAGGGGCTGATCAGAGAGAACAGAGAACCCTTCAACTGACTGATCAAAGTGGGTGGACTCGTTTTGACCATGTCGGGCTATCCCGGATCACGTGGCGGGCGAGGGAGGAGCTCGCTGCTGGAATCGAGTATAAATAGGCACCCTAATCGGCAGTGTGCATCATGAGCAAATCAGAAGATCCAAAAACCGGCGTGGCTCATTTGGAACCGCTCGTTGGCGTTTGACGTCATTCACAAGCGCTTCGTCGACTTCGCCTCTAGTTTCTAGCGGGCAGAGCGGCCACGCCCGACGGCTGCAGAACACGCCCACTCGGTCATAGTTGGGGGGCCTCCCGCAGTGTCAGACACCAGTCATGGAGGGCTGCATTATCTGCAGGTTTTTGTAGTTTTTTTCCCCCCCCAGAGAGCAGTAAGTGTAGTCCTTGGTAACCAGGTGAATGGTTGTACAGTGAACACACTGTATGGAGCCCAGCACCCACTAGACTGCCATCTACACTGCACTTTAAAATTCTCGCGGTAAAAACGAATAGGACTTAATTTGTTCCCCCGCAGCATCAAACTACTCAACTTGCAGAAATGCACTTTGACCCCTGACCCTGTGAACCCACATCATGACTATAACCTACTGCAGCTCCCAAGCTTATCTGTCTGTTGAAATGTTATACTGTCATTCCCCTTGTGTGGCTTATGTATGTCTGCTGTTAAACATCTGACTCAGTGCTCTCACATGCAAGACAAATTCCTATAAAAGGCCAAATAAATTAAATCTGAAATGGACATAATTCAATAATAAATCAATCAGTGAAACACACCCAAAAACCTGCAGACTATAGTAATAACATGAGAAATGGCAATACCCAGGTATGACCACTGGAGGGCAACATATACCAACAAATGAAACCACAATTCGTTATCAATATTATAGCAAGAGGCATGGCATAAAAAAACGGATTTGCAGAAATAATCGGATTATAATTCCTTTGTCAATGTGAAATGCACGTGTCTGAATCCGAGCTGTTGAAAGACATTACAAAGCACCAATGTTTCAATCAAGTCTGAACATAGGACATTTATCAGAGCAGAAACTACGCATATTATTTCTAACCCAGATCACCTCAAGCCACTCTACCCACAATGCAATGCCAATCATCTGTGAAATGCAACTGTAGAAGTACATTAGATGTGTATATATCTTAAATTTCAGAATTTACCAGACACGCTTGTCCAAAGCGAGTTAAACAGATTACAGTTTTACATACAATGCATTTATACAGCAGGACATACTACTGAAGCAGCTCAGATTAGGTTCTGTTCTACAGCAACGCCCAACTGGGATTCAAACCTACAACCTCTTATGAGTTACAAGATTTAGCAAGATGTCACATTATAGTATACACTTTGCATATATAACCAATATTACAGTATACACTTTGCACATATAACCAATGCTTATCTAAGTCTTTGGTGTTTTTGAAATATAGATTTGGCTGTCTATGAGTACACAAGTCTACAGGTATTTATCTAATCATCTTTTTACTTAAACATGCTTGAGCCATAGTTAAGGCAGTTATTGGCATTGTTTCACAGGTGGGCTACATGTTTAATTGTCACAGGTATTTCACAGATTTTTGTGTGTTCAGAGGTGACTCTTCCCTGCAGCTGAAGGAAATCAGGAGAATCCCTGCACAGGTACGGCTGCACAGGTACGGCTGCACAGGTACGGCTGCACAGGTACGGCTGCACAGGTACGGCTGCACAGGTACGGCTGCACAGGTACGGCTGCACAGGTACGGCTGCACAGGTACGGCTGCACAGGTACGGCTGCACAGGTACGGCTGTTTGCACAATCCCGCACACAGAATATTCAACAAATATCAAAGAGAATTACAGTGTAGTTACTATTTTAGTGTAGGTCTTTACAAGGATGAAGTTTCAGATAGCCTCCAGCAACTTGGAGAAACCAGACTCCAAACATCAAAGTGGCTGTTACATCTCATACACACACACACACACACACACACACACACACACACACACACACACACACACACGTATGCAGACACACGCACGCACACACGCACATACCACACACACAAATGGATATGTTGAGTCTTGCATAGATGCATGCATGTACACACTTGTACACACACGAATGGACATGTATTGAGTACTAGAGACATGCATGCACATGTTCACACAGATAGACACGTAAACACACTTTGGATGCACGCATGAAAACACACAGACAGACAGACAGACAGACAGACATGCATAGACATCTGGATTATCATGCAGACACACAGAGACACGCAGGCAAACCCACTGGAACGTCTAATTAGTGGTTCGGTCACACAGGAAACGGGACATCTGAGAGCTGGCTGCTACAGCAGTATACAATATAAACTATATAAACAGTCCCAGAGGTTAGACAGAACAGAGATAACATAGCAATTAAGCATGTTATTTAAGTAGGCTAACTGCCATGAAGTTAAAACCGAAGATTTTATGTCCCCCGCATGTCCACACTGTGTAGAACACAGACACCACATACTGTGCATACTTCTGATTCTTTAAGCCAGGACTCCTCAGTCTTATCCAGAAAGGGCCAGTGTGGGTGCAGGGGTCCTCAATCTTATCCAGAAAGGGCCAGTGTGGGTGCAGGGGTCCTCAATCTTATCCAGAAAGGGCCGGTGGGGGTACAGGGGTCCTCAATCTTATCCAGAAAGGGCCGGTGGGGGTGCAGGCTTTTGTTCCAACCAAGCAGTAACACACCTGATTCTACTGATCAAGGTCTTTAGCAAAGACTCTAGTGCTTGATTAGTAGAATAACTGCTTGGCTGGAACAAAAGCCTGCACCCCCACCGGCCCTTTCTGGATAAGATTGAGGACCCCTGCACCCCCACCGGCCCTTTCTGGATAAGATTGAGGACCCCTGTACCCCCACCGGCCCTTTCTGGATAAGATTGAGGACCCCTGCACCCACACTGGCCCTTTCTGGATAAGATTGAGGACCCCTGCACCCACACCGGCCCTTTCTGGATAAGATTGAGGACCCCTGCACCCACACTGGCCCTTTCTGGATAAGATTGAGGACCCCTGCACCCACACTGGCCCTTTCTGGATAAGATTGAGGACCCCTGCACCCCCACCGGCCCTTTCTGGATAAGATTGAGGACCCATGATTTAAAAGAACAACATGGTAAGATAAAGGGTTGTGTTTGTACGATAAAGGGTTGTGTTTGTACGATAAAGGGTTGTGTTTGTACGATAAAGGGTTGTGTTTGTACGATAAAGGGTTGTGTTTGTACGATAAAGGGTTGTGTTTGTACGTGTGTGCGTACATTTGTTGAAACAGAGCTTTAACTTAGTGATTGATGGGATTGTGCTCCTCCTTACAGGGGACAGAGCGGTAAAGAGGCTGATAATCTCAGGAGCTCTCTCCCCTGTGAGTGCTGTTTGCACTGGGAGGGACCTGGGGCCAGATTCATATAACCTCTCAGAGCTGATCCAGGATCAGTCACCCCTGATACACGGCCTAGCCTTATCCATTATGAGCTAAGAGACTAAACTGATCCCAGGTCAGCAGTCCCACTCTAAAATCTTTCATGAATATGGGGCCCTGGCATCTGTCTGTTTGCAAGAAAAGCAAAACACAAAGATGGGGGAGAAAAAAAAGACTTCTTGAAATGTTTTTTTTTTCTGTGTAAGGAAAACATCATTTGAACAAAACCTTCGGCTCATTTTTCAAGTTGTATTTTTTGGGGAAATCAGTATTTTCCAGCACTGGGAATACAATCCTTTTAATAGATTAAAGTCAGATTGTCTGACAGTGGTGTGGACTGAAGCTCTCCCTCCCCCAACGATTCCCTGCAGCCGCATGAATGAGCAGACACTGTCCGTCCGTCTGTCTGTCTGGTGCCTGCTGTGCTGTTCGGTCCGGTCCCGCTCTCGCTGGTCTTTGTTTTCCTGCAAGCGAGTCACATGACCTCCTGATTACACTCCAGCCATTGTTGCCCACGTATTGGATAATAAGACTGGAATACTGCCCCGAGTCCATGTAGGGTCGAGGCATTTTGGTTTAATCAAGCGCGGACTCTGATTAAACCTTAAACCTAACATAGTTTTCTGCTCTACCTTTTTCGGCTAATTTTTTAAATCTGTTTAACAGGCAATTTTATGGGATGATGGGAGAATGAGTCATTTCTAAAATTATTTATTGTGTTGGTGGCAGATGGACCCTCAGCTTGCTGGAGCTCAGAGCACCGCCCCCCCCCCCCCCCAGTGACCTCACTTCCTCTCGATCTGGCTCTCTCCATTAGGGGGGGGAATTGGACAAACACAGCCCCGCATTGGGCACCTAATTATTAAAAGAAAAGAGGCATCCTGTGTGGCTCTGTGCAGCCTTTCACCCACAGGAGGTATTTCACACATTTACACATTAATGTAGCCTTCAAAAGTGCGTGTGTGTGTGTGTGTGTGTGTGTGTGTGTTACTGTGTGTAAAACAGTGCAATGAAACATACACCAATAATAATAAAAATAATAAAATTAATAATAATAATGAATGCTTGATGCAGCCTCTCAGAACCCAGTTTTGTTTTTAAAAGTCAGCGAACAGTCGGTGAAACGCCGTCTTGGCGTTCAGGTGAAAACCTGCCTACATTTGGTTGAAAGTCTTCAAGCCGACTGGGAAGTAGCCAGGCAATATCTGAGTAAAACCTGGGCCCCATGCCTCATGCATAGATAACTTGGTTATCTCGCTAACTGTGCTGAGTAAAAACTGAGCCCCGTGCCTCATGCATGGATAACTCGGTTATCTCGCTAACTGTGCTGAGTAAAAACTGGAAACCTCCTGAATTTTTTTTGTTTTTGTTTTACTCAGTGCAGTTAGCCAGCCAACACAGTTAGCCAGCTACGAGGAACAGGGCCCAGAGCCACATCGGGGTTAACCTCGTCCGTATATGTCAAAACGCCACTCAACCTAAATCTCCTTTTTGCTCACAGGGAAACTACATTTAGCAGAGATGTGGTCTGATCTCTGATGGTCTGACTACAAACCTGGATTCCACATGGAGAGGGGGAGAAGGGGGGAACACTTTTAAGACATGAGGCGTGTAAATTATGCAGCGCTATTTTAGAAAATGAAAGAGATAAAACGGAAACGCAAACAATCAGTCATTTATGAGGCTTTCAGAGCCATAACTAACGAAGAGGGACAGAACTCAGCAGCATACCGCAGTCTACTGGGGTTAGAGAAACCTCTCGTAATGAAGAAAAAGATGTGCAATAGTTTCTACTGGCAGCACAAGGGTGGTCTTTAGAATAATTAGCTTAAAAGGAAATTAAGATAAAATGTGATTTGGTCTCCTTTAACACGGCAAACACTAGAGACCGTTGTGAGCGGCGGATTTAAAGGCAACCAGCATTATATTACAGAAAAGAGGCTGGTCTGATGGGAAAGCATTGCAGCTGTGTTAAGGAATCCAGTCCTGTGTGGATAACATGCACCTTGTGCAGGTGACAGGTGAGCAGAAATCAGAGTGGATCCTAAAAGCAGGTGGAATAAATGCACAGGATTAGACGCCAGAAGGAACGTTGTTCCAAATATGAGGCAGACTGGCCCTTCTCCTGGGGCCTTACTCCCCTATCCTCGGCACTATGGTTTAGCCCATAGCTACAGAGATGTTATGAGGTCTTGCACTCCCTTATGCTTGGTACTATGGTTCAGCCCATAGCTACAAAGATGTTATGAGGTCTTGCACTCCCCTATCCTCAGCACTATGGTTTAGTTCATAGCTACACAGGTTTTATAAGACCTTGCACTCCCCTATCCTCTGCACTATGGTTTAGTCCTGACAGAACTAATAAATGAAGCTTGAATCGCTTGTCTACCTGGCCTTCATAGTGTTCGTCACTCTCTCTGTTCAATATTCTTGATAATGGAGACGGAAAAGGACAGAATATCCCAACCCCCAACCCATACTAACCCCTCCACACACACCTGCCAGCTCAAGACAAATAGCTTTACCTCTGTGCCAGACACACGGGCCAGAAATTCCCATTAGTGTCCCATTGTAAATACTGTCCTGTTTGCACTTTTAAAAAATATATTTTCCTTTCATTTATATTCTGTGCATTACACTGCAGTCTGCATTTGTAATTATTAATGCCAGGTCCAGGTAGTGGGCGTTGGCCAAAGGGAAGATAATGGCAATGGCTTATTTGCTCACAAGTGCACAGTTACATAAACAGTTCTACACTCTACACAAACAGTTGAACATACACACAATCTCACGCATAAACACACATACAAACACACACACTGTACAGTGTGCCTCTATGAGACATGCTGCGTTTAGACTCAGTCGTGATGCTGAATCCACGTAAGCGTCTGTCTGTTCTCTTTTCATCTTCCTGTCAAAGAATTCTGACCCATCCTGGCATTTGGCTGTGTGCGTCCATCACAGGCTTCAGAAGCATAGTGGTGGAGTCACTGATATCAGCAGCAGTGCAGAGATAACAGGATCCACACCTGGCCAACAGGTACATTTGAGCTCACACACACTACATTCCAATTCCACTGTGTGTGTGTGTGTATATTATTTTCTGAAGGGGGGGGCTTCCTTATTTTTCTGCATTGAAGGTGGCAACCCTATTTTCGTTATAGGTCACCGACTCAAACTCCTTCTGAAAGCTCATTGTTCGTCCATGATTTTGTCTGGTTTTTGTTTTCCATTTACAATATTCTTTTGTAAGAAACGTGCTCTCTGGCTGCTGCTAAATGTTTTTCTGTTGCCGGTATTTAAGAATCGTGCCTGGTCTGCTTGGAGATTCTCAGACGAGGAATGTTTCGTTTCGACCAATCAGCGATGCTCAGTACTGCAAGCTCCACCCCAATAGTTTGTGGACGATAGAAAATAGTACTACTTCATGAGCAGGGACTAAAAAGGAGGATAGTGACCATGCCCCAAATCGTCACGGGTTCCTGGAGGGGGGAAACTAAAAAGTTCCTGAGTTCCAGAAAATGTTCCTGGTTCCGGAAGTTTCCTCCGGTGGAAAAGGGCCAAGAGTGAAAAGCACAGAAGTGAGGTTGGGGTTAATCATATAATCATAAAGACCTGTGTGTCTCCTTCAGGGACGTGTATATTTGCTGCGTGCCGTTGTCTCTTCCAGCGAATATGTTATTTTAACAGGATGTTTGTTGGGTTCTGATTGGCTGTGCTCAGCCAAGAGCACTGACTCAAAAAGAAGCTTCCAGAAGCAAGAGTCTGAAAACAGATGCTTTCAATATTAGTCAAATCCCACAGCTGTTGACTGTAGCTCTCCATATTCCCTTTGGCCTGGAAAGCCGCTGTTTTCTGGCCCAATATGTGCAGCTGTTTTATTTAATGGGGCGGGGCATAGTCCCAGGGGTGTGGTGGAGTATTGGACAGCAGCACTGTATGAGACAGCATTTTCACATCAGAGCCCATTGCTGCTCCACCCATTGTAAGCAGGCCAATGGAGACACGTGCCCAAGGAATGCTGGGAAGAGGAGCATCAGGCCCCGCCTACTCTGAAACCCAACACCATCAGCATCAGGCCCCACCCACTCTGTAACCCAACACCACCAACATCAGGCCCCACCCACTCTGTAACCCAACACCACCAACATCAGGCCCTGCCCACTCTGTAACCCAACACCATCAACATCAGGCCCCACCCACTTTGAAACCCAACGCCAGCAGTATTTCAATAAATCCTGTGTTCATGCAGTTTATTTCACTGTGTTGCAAAACGTTATGCAACATTTCTCAAAAATGAACCTTGAATCCTTTGATTTTCTTACAAACAGAAACAAGTTTCATTTTGCCAAACAGCGTAACAAAGTCTGATGGTTAAACACTCTGTTAGTTACTGATTATTCATCTGGCCAAAGTGATTTGACTCATTTATGAATAGGTTTGTTCTAGTAATATAGGCCAAGGCTATGCCATACACTAAATATTTATGCTATATGCAGACTCAGACAGTATATGGCCATCTGAAGAAGGCCAGATCATTGTAAACACATCTCTGGGTGTTGTGCTCAATGCATGTGCTTTACCATTGATTTTTGTTCTGTGGTTTTGAGTGTAACTCACGCTTCGTTCTGCTCAGTAACAGATGCTAATCCTTGATTTACTGCATTCAGATCGGAGGACTACTTACTGTGTGGTTTGCATCTTTCAAACTGTGTACCCCTCTCTCTACACCAAACTGTGTACCCCTTTCTCCACCAGACTGTGTACCCCTCTCTTTCTACACCAAACTGCGTACCCCTCTCTCTCTCCACCAAACTGTGTACCCCTCTCTCTTCACCAAACTGCGTATCCCTCTCTCTCTCCACCAAACTGTGTACCCCTCTCTCTCTCCACCAAACTGTATACCCCTCTTTCTCCACCAAACTGTGTACCCCTCTCTCTCCACCAAACTGCGTACCCCTCTTTCTCTCCACCAAACTGTGTACCCCTCTCTCTCCACCAAACTGTGTACCCCTCTCTCTCTCCAACAAACTGTGTACCCCTCTCTCCACCAAACTGTGTACCCCTCTCTCTCCACCAAACTGTGTACCCCCCTCTCTCTCCACCAAACTGTGTATCCCTCTCTCCACCAAACTGTGTACCCCTCTCTCTCCACCAAACTGTGTACCCCTCTTTCTCCACCAAACTGTGTACCCCTCTCTCTCTCTCCACCAAACTGCGTACCCCTCTTTCTCTCCACCAAACTGTGTACCCCTCTCTCTCCACCAAACTGTGTACCCCTCTCTCTCTCCAACAAACTGTGTACCCCTCTCTCCACCAAACTGTGTACCCCTCTCTCTCCACCAAACTGTGTACCCCCCCTCTCTCTCCACCAAACTGTGTACCCCTCTCTCTCCACCAAACTGCGTATCCCTCTCTCCACCAAACTGTGTACCCCTCTCTCTCCACCAAACTGTGTACCCCTCTTTCTCCACCAAACTGTATACCCCTCTTTCTCCACCAAACTGTGTACCCCTCTCTCTCTCCACCAAACTGCGTACCCCTCTTTCTCCACCAAACTGTGTACCCCTCTCTCTCTCCACTAAACTGTGTACCCCTCTCTCTCCACCAAACTGTGTACCCCTCTCTCTCCACCAAACTGCATATCCCTCTCTCTCCACCAAACTGCGTATCCCTCTCTCTCTCCACCAAACTGTGTACCCCTCTCTCTCTCCACCAAACTGTGTACCCCTCTTTCTCCACCAAACTGCGTACCCCTCTCTCTCCACCAAACTGTGTACCCCTTTCTCCACCAGACTGTGTACCCCTCTCTCTCTCCACCAAACTGTGTACCCCTCTCTCTCTCCACCAAACTGTGTACCCCTCTCTCTCCACCAAACTGTGTACCCCTTTCTCTCCACCAAACTGCGTATCCCTCTCTCTCCACCAAACTGTGTACCCCTCTCTCTCTCCACCAAACTGTGTACCCCTCTCTCTCTCCACCAAACTGCGTACCCCTCTTTCTCCACCAAACTGTGTACCCCTCTCTCTCCACCAAACTGCGTATCCCTCTCTCTCCACCAAACTGTGTACCCCTCTCTCTCTCCACCAAACTGTGTACCCCTCTTTCTCCACCAAACTGTGTACCCCTCTCTCTCTCCACCAAACTGTGTACCCCTCTTTCTCCACCAAACTGTGTACCCCTCTCTCTCCACCAAACTGTGTACCCCTCTTTCTCCACCAAACTGTGTACCCCTCTCTCTCTCCACCAAACTGTGTACCCCTCTCTCTCTCCACCAAACTGTGTACCCCTCTTTCTCCACCAAACTGTGTACCCCTCTCTCTCCACCACACTGCGTACCCCTCTCTCTCCACCACACTGCATACCCCTCTCTCTCCACCAAACTGTGTACCCCTCTTTCTCCACCAAACTGCGTACCCCTCTCTCTCCACCACACTGCGTACCCCTCTCTCTCCACCAAACTGTGTACCCCTCTCTCTCTCCACCAAACTGTGTACCCCTCTTTCTCCACCAAACTGCGTACCCCTCTCTCTCCACCAAACTGTGTACCCCTCTCTCTCTCCACCAAACTGTGTACCCCTCTCTCTCCACCAAACTGCGTACCCCTCTCTCTCCACCAAACTGTGTACCCCTCTTTCTCCACCAAACTGCGTACCCCTCTCTCTCCACCAAACTGTGTACCCCTCTCTCTCCACCAAACTGTGTACCCCTCTCTCTCTCCACCAAACTGCATATCCCTCTCTCTCCACCAAACTGTGTACCCCTCTCTCTCCACCAAACTGTGTACCCCTCTCTCTCTCCACCAAACTGCGTACCCCTCTCTCTCCACCAAACTGTGTACCCCTCTCTCTCCACCAAACTGTGTACCCCTCTCCCTCTCCACCAAACTGCATATCCCTCTCTCTCCACCAAACTGTGTACCCCTCTCTCTCCACCAAACTGTGTACCCCTCTCTCTCTCCACCAAACTGCGTACCCCTCTCTCTCCAGCAAACTGTGTACCCCTCTCCCTCTCCACCAAACTGCATATCCCTCTCTCTCCACCAAACTGTGTACCCCTCTCTCTCCACCAAACTGTGTACCCCTCTTTCTCCACCAAACTGCATATCCCTCTCTCCACCAAACTGCATATCCTTCTCTCCACCAGTTTCAATGTGATATTTTCAGACACCACAACAAGGACTTGAGTCAGCCTTTTTCAGCATAACAAGTTTATTGTGCGTCAGTGTAGGAGTGTTTATCTACAGTAGGGTCACATTTAACTTTAAACTCATTATGGATGAAGGTTAGAATATAAGCAGACAAGTCCTGGTCCTTTATGAGTATTTATGAATATGGGGCCCTGGGCTGTTTACATCCCAACCAAACTTGTTTTATTTAGCTTTTTCAGTTTCTTATCTGCAGTTTGCTTTTTGATGTAGAATGGTCTGACAAGACTGTATGCAGGTATGCGATAACGTAACCGTGGCGACTGTCATTGGTGGCTAGAAGGAAAGCCCCAAGCGTTCCACAGAGATTCTGATCTCATACCAGTGTAGTGACCGTGTGTGTGTGTGTGTGTGTGTGTGTATCCGTGAAAACCAGGCCGTGTGTGTGTGTGTGTCTGTGTGTCAGAACAGGGCTGTGTGTGTGTGTAACTGTGTGTGTGTGTGTGTCTGTGTGTCAGAACAGGGCTGTGTGTGTGTGTAACTGTGTGTGTGTGTGTGTGTGTGTGTGTGTGTGTGTGTGTGTGTGTGTGTGTGTGTGTCTGTGTGTCAGAACAGGGCTGTGTGTGTGTGTCTGTGTGTCAGAACAGGGCCGTGTGTGTGTGTAACTCTGTGTGTGTGTGTGTGTGTGTGTGTGTGTGTCTGTGTGTCAGAACAGGGCCGTGTGTGTGTAACTGTGAGACTGTATTTCCACAGCCCTGCATGGACATTCATAACTGCACATACTCCCTTACTCTCTCATTTCCTGAGTAAGAAAGGCCGTTTCTGTATCTTTCCTCTCTCTATCATCCCCCCTTTCTTTCACTCTCACTTTCTCTCACCCTATATCTCTTTCTTCCTCTTACTCTCTCTCTTTCTCTCACTCTTTCTGTTTCACTCTTTCTCCCCCTCCCTCTCTCTCTCTCTCTCTCTCTCTCTCTCTCTCTCTCTCTCTCTCTCTCTCTCTCTCTCTCTCTCTCTCTCTCTCTCTCTCTATCTTTTGTGGTGCATTCTGCACAATGAGAACAGGAAACAGCTGACATGCTGTGTACATCTGATGGGGGTGTTTATCTTCAGCTAAAGGAAATGAAAAAGAAAGAACACTCTAAGCCCAAGAGGCCCTTCAAGCTGCTGCTTCGCGTCGTTTGGCTCCTGGTGAAACCACAGGGGCCACGAACGGCTCCCAGGGCCACAGTTTTTAGCGGCCTGTTCTATTATTATTCCAACCATAAATAAAAGTAGAACACAGAGCACTGCCCACACCCAACACATAGCACTGCACACACCCAACACATAGCACTGCACACACTTAACCCATAGCACTGCCCACACCCAACACATAGCACTGCCCACACCCAACACATAGCACTGCCCACTGCACACACTTAACCCATAGCACTGCACACACCCAACACATAGCACTGCACACACTTAACCCATAGCACTGCCCACACCCAACACATAGCACTGCCCACACCCCA
>CM056377.1:4456380-4503880 GCA_029718625.1 Synaphobranchus kaupii | reverse complement strand
TATATGGTCTGATCCCTGGGCCTGAGTATGGCAGTACATTCCTGGACAGATTCCAGTCCTTTTCACATCATTTAACCTTCATATACTAGTGCTTTCCTTTTGCTCAGCCTCACCCCTCCCTGTGCCCACACCTACCTAAAGGCATGTGTCCAGCAACACTAAAGAGACCGTATGTGCTAAAGGGCATTGGGAGCCTAAAGGCATGTGTCCAGCAACACTAAAGAGACCGTATGTGCTATAGGGCATTGGGAGCCTAAAGGTATGTGTCCAGCAACACTAAAGAGACCGTATGTGCTATAGGGCATTGGGAGCCTAAAGGTATGTGTCCAGCAACACTAAAGAGACCGTATGTGCCATAGGGCATTGGGAGATTTAGTTTTTTTTTTTTTTGATATTTAGAAAAATTGCAGCGTATTCTTGGTGAATAACCCAGACATGGGGGAAAAGTGAGAAAACTCCAGAGATTCAAACGCTGTTCACCAATTTTCCAGACATTAAAACAAAAACTAAGAACCGCAGCGGGGTGAAAGGTCACGTGTAAAAAGGTCTGCTTCCAGTTGATCAACAAATGCAATTAAAGATGGAACCTCCTCTCGCTTCAGTCTCCTTCCAATCTGCGTCAGCCACGTGCTGTAGAGGAGTGTGTGTGTGTATGTGTGTGTGTGTGTGTGTGTGTGTGGCAGGGTGCGACTCCATGCTAAAACTGACCATTTCCAGTCTGTGGTATAGGAGTTGCTCGCTATTCCGTGACCAGCCATCTGTGGAGACTGCACTGAGGTTCGTCTTGACTCCGCCCATTTCTCTCTCTCTCTCAGGGTAACGCCCAACAGAAAGCGGTAAAACCGCATGCCATCGCTCTCGCCTCCCACAATCGCTCACTTGCGGGCATGTGTTATATTTTTAAAACACAGTGCTTGTTAAATTATATAGATGGGATTCTATGGGGAAACACAGCAATAATTAACGGGTCCATGACTAGGACTAGGACTGGGGAAATAAAATTTGAAAAGGGGAACAGTTTATAAGTGGGATATTGGCTATTGTGCCACGTTCCCCGTCTCGTCTGGACGCCTCGCATAGCAAGCGATCCCAACATGCCTTGTAGACACGAGGAATCGCCTCATTGAAAATGAATGGAGGCGATGTAATGGCACGAGAAATCCGCTCCACGCTTTCTGTGAGGCTTCAGGGTCAGGTGGGAAGGGCCGGCGCTACGGAGCGTGCTCGGTGCATGTGCTGGCTTTGCTCACCTGCCACCAGGTGAGTTCCAGGGGCCGTATGGGATTTAGCTGCCCTGTCTGAGGCCCCCGGTACCTGGGCAGGTGAGAGTGATATGTGACACCACACACCCTGCAGCGCCTCACCTGTCCCTCAGGTACGTCTGCCGCGGACCGCCGAGAAGCGGCTGGAGGTTCAAATAGATTTTCCTATTGGAAAGACCCAGCCGGCTACACCCAGGAAAAGCCATGGGGCTACTTATAGGTTTCAGACCAACCCTTTAAATCATTAACCCTTTAAATTAATAACCCTTTAAATCATTAACCCTTTAAATTAATAACCCTTTAAATTATGTTCTTTTTAAACTATGTGTGGTGAAAATAAGCTTTGAAAATGCAATGTAATTTAGTGCAAAGTCTGATCACCCCAATGCTGCTCCAACAGTGAGTAGAACGTGGTCTTACGCTTTAAAGAGGAGAGTTTCTGCGCATTCTGTCACTGAGCAACTAGCTGGGTTTTAAATTTTATATTACTTCTCATTTCTCAAAAAGATGTAAAAATGTAAAGATTATTCTTTATTGCTGATAAAGTCAAATTCCTATTAAAATTGGGTCACCCTATAGATGGAAATGCAAGGGGAAAGTCTTGAAGCCATTTGCTAATGAGTTTCCCGAACTGTGGGCAGCAGACGGTACACCACTAGCCGTAGCTTGGAGAGAGAAATCAGGGAATGTATCAGTCTGAAGGGTCAGGGGTCACGAGAGTGCTCTATTTGGGGGTGGATGGGACTGGCTTGTGGCAGTGTTTAAAGGAACCAGGATATTAACTTGGGTTTCCTTTACCCTGTAAGCCAAAAAAACCCCACTAAACTAAAAACAATTAAAATCTCGATTAAAGAAATTACAATTTAGGCTTATCCTGAAAGTAGTTCTGTACATGCTGGGTAGGTGTGTATGTGTGTGTGTGGTGGCAGTGAAATACATATTCAATAGTGCAAAGTCCATTGAAATTTCTGGAATCTCTCAAGCAGGGACAGTTCACGTTCCATCGCCAAGGACAACCGAGTCCCTCCAAAAAAAGCCGAACCAGGACACAAAACAAAAACCACAATAAAAACAAAAACAACGAGAAGGCCATCCTTTCATTTCACTTGAGCCACTTCCTGGTCTACCGCTGTCCAGAAAGGCCAGGTGGGCGGGGCCACTAGCTGGACACCGTCATCATCCCGAAGCCGCCGGAGGAGCCGGCCCTGCCCAGGAGCAGCTCCTCCTTGCAGCTGCTGCGACTGTCCACCAGGGGGGGCTGCACCGCGGGAGCGGCGGGCTGGGACTCGTACAGGACGCAGATGGAGCCGTCCTCCCCGATGCGGTAGGACACCTCGAAGGGGTCCACCCACATCGTGAGCTCGCTGGGCAGGAGGCCGTACAGCTGCTGGATGCTGAGGCCGATTCGCTGGCCGGCCCGGCCCACCAGCGGGTCCATCTTGTGGTTGATCCGGATGCAGCGGTAGCCTGAGCCTTTGCAGGGCCTGTCGGGAAACCAGTGGTGCTTGTACTGCTCTGCAGGGAGGAAGGAGGATAGAGGAGAGAGGAGGGAGGAGACAAGGAGGGAAGGTTATCGTCAAAAGGAGTAAAAATGTCCGACGTTCAATGCTAACAATGCTAGCTGCCACCGCTAGCTAGTCTGTATGCATGTAGAAAAACACCTTTTGCAATTGCAGGTACGCATCGTGATTAAAATATTGCAACTGTGAGAAACTATCGCAATCATATATACATACAGTCATACACGTACGCTGCCATATTCACACATTTATTCTCTGTGGAACTTTATGAATGTGTGTGTGTGTGTGTGTGTGTGTGTGTGTTATATGCGGGTGGGTGTGTGTGTGACGTTTGTGCGTTGTGCGCTAAAAAGAACGTCTGCCAGTCTGATAAGCAGCCATAAACGGTCTCAACGGGCGCTGCGTGCGGAACAGGACCGCCTGATTACACAATCGTGTGGGCTGTTATAACAGCCAGGCGGGGCTCAACTGGACAACAACCGCTGTGCTGGCAGCCACACTGAGGGTAAGACAACCTGGTATTAAAAAGCAAATACTGCATGTACACATTCATATAAACACACACACACACACACACACACACACACACACACACACACACACACACGCACAAACACACAAGCGTGCGCACGCACGCACAAACACACAAGACACACACACACACACACACACACACACACACACACACACACACGCTGTATTCCTTCAAAAGCAATAACAATACACATATATATACATATTCCTGTAAAAAAAATATAATATATCTAAACATAAACATCCTAACGCCCAATACACCAGTGACCTCATTCACGCAACACAGTAACAGCATCTGCAGTTCTGTACAGGGCCACAAGAGCCGAGGAATGGAGCACATTGGGAGCAGATTAGGGATTTAATTCATCCTCAAACCCTCACAGCTTCCAAAGAAATAAGCTCACCATGGCAGCTCTCATGCTATTAACACACCACATTTCAACTTTTGTTGGTCCTGAGGGCCGCTAGGGTTGGGAAACACTTATTTTGCACTGAGCGGCAGTATGAGTGCTGGTCTAATGGGATCTGATATAATAACAGCCGAGGCGGGGGGGAGGGCAAACATCTCTGATCCTGTCATGTGACACGGGTCATCCTGCTCATTTAACCCTGTTCATAACACACAATCTCCTCACTGTGTCCACACGGCAGCGAGGACGTTACAGGGCCTATTGGTGCTTTTACAGGGCCTATCGGTGCTTTTACAGGGCCTATCGGTGCTTTTACAGGGCCTATCGGTGCTTTTACAGGGCCTATCGGTGCTTTTACAGGGCCTATCGGTGCTTTTACAGGGCCTATCGGTGCTTTTACAGAGCCTATCGGTGCTTTTACAGGGCCTATCGGTGCTTTTACAGGGCCTATCGGTGCTTTTACAGGGCCTATCGGTGCTTTTACAGGGCCTATCGGTGCTTTTACAGGGCCTATCGGTGCTTTTAAAGAGCTGCGCTCAGAGGCCATCTGCTCATCTCTGCCAGATAAGGAGCCTTCTCAGCAGGCCGTGCTGTTCCATCAGGACAGATACGGCACAGACTGGCAGCTCTGTCTCTGACCGGAGCACTGTGATACCTGAACACTCATCGCTCGTCACCAGAGACACCTGGCGCAGCGATAGAGCAGGTCAACCCCTCTGTATTTGCACTACAAGAACTACAGTAACTGGGCTATCAGCTCCTACATGCTGTGTGACAGAATACACCTGCCACACTGCATTAAAAAAAAAAAAAAAAATCCAAATTTATGACTGCCCCAATTTTTTATTGATTTATTTATTTATTACATATTTTCCCCTCATATCTCCCATTATCTCACGTGGCTCCAGTCCAAGCACCCAGGCAATGCCGGGAAGCCCCAAAGATCTCTAAAGAGCGAGGGTGTGGATTTAAAAGGCGAGGCGAGCCTGGGACTGTCCACTAAACCGCCGCTCAAATTGGCACATTTTCGGAAAAGCACCTGCTCCTTCCCGGGACTCACTTCACGCCGGATTTTGTGATCGTCTCTGTTTAACCCTCCTATCATGTTGAAATTTCACGACACCTTTTTTGTTCGGGGTCTAATTGACCCCAAGAGTTTAAACCGAAAGAAAATTATTGTAATAGATAAATGTGATACTTTGTGTTGCTTTCTTAATGTCTCCCAATTGACTAGCCTTCTATCCCTAAACATTAAAAAACTAAGATAAACTTATTTTAGAGCCAGAGGTAAGTGAAAGTTTGTGAAGTTTAAAACCTGTATGGAAAAATACCCCAGAATCACCCCCAAAAAAAATCACAAATAAAAAACAAAAAAGGTTGTATATTTTCTTAGGTTTTATACAGCTGCAGAGCGTGGGGTCAAAATGACCCCACACAACAAACTTTGTACAAAGCTGGCAGGAGTACAACAGCATTATGTTTATTGCAAGTTTAATCCCACCAAATTAAGAAAAATCTGACAAAAAAAATAAAAAATAAAATAAGGTTAACTGTTTTAATAAAAAGATGTAGTAAACCCACATCCAACTCGTTTGGCCAGGTGCAGGGTGAAAGAGTGAAACAATTAAAAATAAAGAATACCCGCACACCAGCAAATGCTCCCTTGTGGTTTATTCATGCAACGTTTCGACCAAAGTGGTCTCCTTCAGGCATACATACGTTTCGACCAAAGCGGTCTCCGTCAGGCATACATACGTTTCGACCAAAGAGGTCTTCGTCAGGCATACATACGTTTCGACCAAAGAGGTCTGTCAGGCATGTATAACTAGTCACTCCAGTGGTTTGCTTTACAGCGGCCACAGCATTATTTCCATATACAGACATGGGGGGTAAACAGGAAGTAAGTAGAAGGCTTGAGGCTTTCTTTCTCTCGCTGGCTGTGGTTGAGCAACCACAAAAAAATTTCCACCCTGAACACGGAGATTCCCTCACGCCCTCTCACAAACACCACCAACCCCAAACAAAACCAAACCAAACCCGCTCTCCTCTATTAATTCTGGCCTTTTTTACAGGAACACGGTAACGTGGGGCTACCGGACCGGACCGCTCTCTGAACGGCCGCGGCCGCAGGAACATTTGCTCTCTTGTTTTTGTGAGAATTCCAGTGTGTGAAAGAAGATTGAATCGGGGTTTCCAGATTGCATTCAGAAGTCTTGTAGGATTTATGAATTGTCGCCTACTTTTACTGAGATGTTGGAACTGTGTTTAGGTGAATTTAAGGAATAATAATAGTAGCCATTTCATTATAGAATAATGGCCATGTTTGTACAGACCAAATGGTTAAATGACTTGACCAATATGGCAAAACTGCAGCTATGTGTGAGAGAGTGGGAGAGATTATTTTCAGTCCACTCCTTTCTAAAATGTGCTGTAATCGCACAGGTCACCAGGGTGCTCTTTTGAATCAATTAGTGCGTAAAAACAAACTATATTCACACTTATTATTGCCGTTAATGAACAAAACAAAACCAGAAAAATGTCAATCGTTGCTGAAAATGTAACCCACACGACCACGTAACAAGCCTACGGTTCAGCCGTTAATCAACAACACATAATGAGTCGATTAATTATTAATCTTTTAATTATTTCTTTTATGGGGTCTGTCTAAAGGGCTCGCTTAGGCTACAGCGCAGCGGGAAAGTGAAAATAAATGCTTTATAGCAAGATGTTGTTCCACAGCTATACTAGCCTACAGTTTCTATGATGTGTCAGAAGAACGACGAAAGAGGCTACTCCGTTAGAAAATGTATTAATTTATTTCCAGCCCCACATTTTCGCGTAGGCTATTGTAAGCATTACGTAATTCATTAGGCCTCTGGGGGGTGGATTTGATCGTTCGATGTGGACCAACTAGGAAAAACAGCCATACTTCCTTAAGAGAAATTGCAATTTGATCTCAATAATTGAAACTACACGGTAATTTACTACGAAAACAAGCGTCCATTAATCTCAATACTGGACTCGATTGTTTCACCAAATATGCTACTTTGAACTGAACCCAGTGCGCTATAAATAAAATGCATTATGTGATGTCACCAATTCTTCACGCTTAACCCAAGTTCTGTTGCAATTGACTTGACATATAGAGCTATTTGGATCATGAAACAATACGTGTTGATTATACACGGATGATAAACGTTCACATTATGATGTACGAATTATACGAAGACTCGTAGCTTACCTGTAAGGATATCCTGGAGAGATTGGCCGAATGTTTGAACCTGGCGGTCGTTGACGTGTCCGTTAATATGCAGAAATCTGGACAGAAAGCCGACGGCGGCGACGATCTCCGGTTTCATAGTGGCCAGGGTACAAAGGGGATGCATTGAAGAGAGTAGGGAAAATCCGTACGTTGTATCTCAGGGTTTTCTCGGACAAACGTTATTGTTCCCGATTGGGTTATGATCGTGTTCTTTTCTTTTATTTCTCGAAGGCCGATGCAGGGCATTTATTGGTTTTGTCGGAAAGTTTCGGAGAGTAGGCTAAGTGTAGCTACCAGAACTATAAGGCGTGGAGTTCCTGTTTTTGGGTTGGAAAATAAAGGAGCGATGTGCCGCGAAGCTGAACACGTCTCTATCGTCCTTCCTTGAATCCGAGTGAACGAAGAAACGGAAGAAATGGGGTTTTATACTGCCCTTACCACCTCGCGAAAGAAACATCAGCAAAAGCAACAAAGCGGAACCAATCCGTGGCTTGAATCAAAGTGACGTAAACTCTGGGGGCGTGGACTGTTTGCGTCACTCCTCAAAATAAACACACCACGTGAGAACAGTGTCCCATTCGGGTGGAAGCACATTGATTTTGCATCCCATTGTCTTGTGTCCACTGCGGCACTGTTTTGATCAAGACACATAAATAAGATTATGTCACTATCAAATATAATGTATTGAACAATAGTAGACTTAAAAAGCCCACAATTTTCCGAATAGTTATTGTCAACAGTAGACTGTAAAAAGCCTTGAGAATACTCAAAATTTCAAGGCAACTTACTTCTCAATTTTTTGAGCTTCACTTATATATTCAAGTCAAGTTATGCCAACTAACATTAATTCTTTGTTTTTCAGAAAACTTAAAATTTCATTGTTAGAAAAACATTGTTAAAATTGAGTGAAGTTTTCTGAACTAATGAATGGTAGTTGGCATAATTAAAAAATCTAAGCAGCCTGTTCTGTCTAACTGCAGTGTATAGTGACAAGTTATAAGTAGCTGTGTAAATTGAAGGACGCTTCACAATGTCATTTCTGAAAGCTTGTTCAGCAGAATTGTTTTTGTTTTGTTGTTCTTGTTGTTAAGATTAAGCTAAAATGTTTTGGCATATTGCCTTTATCAGTAAAATGGTATTGTATGCTGATGGCAGTTTTACAGTATATAGGCCTACCTAACTCTATAGGGCCACTAAAGGTGTTCAAGGTAATTGGAGAGGTAACTCTGTTACTCACCGTCTCTAATTTAACTCTTTAGGAGATAATCAGGGTTGTTCAAGCCCTATTTGTGTTCCTCAGAGTTGGCTGTTGCAAGGAACACTTTTGTGTGTAACAATATGAAGGAAGCGAAATAATTCCACCATTAATGTAATGTTGGAAGCTGCGTTTGATAGTTATTTAATATCATATCAAAGTTGAAAACTTTGTTCTTAGTTCTTCCTTACAGGTTGTCACTCACAACAGGGTGTTGGGAAGAAATTATCTGGTTAAATTAAATAGCATCTTATATATTGGCTGTAAGTCTTTTTAGTAATGAAAATCAAAGTGTGTGTGTCGGAGTTTCCAAACAGGAAATGACAAAAAGGTGTTAGGAAAGTGTTTCCTTAAACAAAATGGTCCAAGATTGAATCATCTCCATAAGAAATGTGACACAACATCCACTCCTACTTTTCCACAAATTTAAATTTTAACTGCCGGTCGGCTTCATGAACCCCATAATGGGTGGATTTACAATGAGCTGTCAGTCACTGACCTGTCTCAACATATCTAAATACATGTATGTTGGTTCTGGATATGAAAGATAAATGTTATGAGGAAAGACTTAGGATACTTCATCTCTTTAAGCTTAGTAAAGGAGAGTTAGGGGTGATTTGATAGAGGCTTTTAAATTCATAAAAGGGATTAATAAAGTGAACTACGAGAGATTCTTCAGGTTGAGTTCTGTTAGTAGAACGAGGGGGCATAGATGGACATCAGTAAATTCCGCTCAGACATCAGGAAGTACTTCTTCACACAGTGAGTAGTCGCTGTGTGGAATAGCTTGCCAGGTCATGTAGTAGAGGCAGAAACTCTGGGTGTTTTCAAGACCAGGGTTGATATGGTGCTGGACGCTATCTAGTTTGTAGGGGAGCGCTAGGTATCCTGCAGTGGTAGGAAGATGGCGAGCATTGTTGGCTGAATGACCTGTTGTCGTCATTATGCTATGTTATGCTATGTTAAATGGTTTTCTTCTACAGAGGAAAACACAATGATTGGCTGAAATCATTGAATCACTGAAATAACGTACGGCAACTCCAACCACTTTTGGTTTCTTGACGCTTCATTGTCTGTATCTTGAACAAAACATTGTGTGGTTACAGCACTGCCTGTCCTTTGAACTGTGCAATTCTTTTACCCCCCCCGCCTAATATGCAGCATCAGTTTTGTGTTTTTGACTTTGCAGAAATTCTCTGCAAGCACTCAGTTGTACAGAACAACCTGTACCAAATAACTCATTTATAGGAATGGCATTGACATTAATGCATATTTGCTCTGCGTTTTTTGCCCTGGGAAACGCTTCATCCGGGAGAACAGCTGTTTTTATCATCATAAGCTCCGTGTAGCAAGCGATGGCTTTATTCAGCTTGCAGCCTGGAAAAAGCACTCAAGCGATTTCATATTTATTTTTTGAATGAAATTTAAAATCAAAAGATTTTAATTTTTTAAATGTTCATCCCAGGTGTTGCTATTTGAAGCAGGAGCAGTTGTAGTGCATGTCTTCACCACCAGCAGTGTACATAAGCTATCAATAAGGATCCGATACTGGAAAAGAGCTCTGGCTATATACAAATGTACAATGCGCTGAGTACCGCTTTGGCATAGTATTAGTGTTTAATATTGCTTGTCCCATGAAGAAATAAACAAAAAAATAACTGCTACTACTTTGGCCTCATAGAATGGTGCATTGTGGGTACCATCATGCTAAAATGAGACAATACAGGACAGAGTACACCTGCGCATGATCAAGTTAAATACAGGGGTACAGGTTGGCTCACTAACAAACAGATTCAGGGGATTTACACTTGCTACAAGTGCAGAAACGTAATGCACTGTTCTGGCATTGACCTGCTTTATCTGACCTGCCTGTTCCAATTACCTTCGGGATGTACTTATTGTACGTTGCTCTGGGTTAAAGCGTCTGCCAAATAAAGGTAATGTAATGTAAAGTCCTTTAGGGCAACGAGGGTGAGGTGTACTGCTCGACCCCCCCACCCCCTCCCTGTTTGGCTCCTGTGTGTCTGTGGGTTCAAAGGGGTGGGGGGGAAGCCCACGGCAGTTTAAAGGGCGTCGGGGGTTCGTCCTCATTGGGTGGCGACAGAAAACAGCCGACTGCATGCTGATGACAAGCCTACCCATAATTCCCTTTAACCACACCTTCCTCCTCCCTCCTCCCTCCTCCCTCCCCCCCTCTCTCTCTCGATCAAACTTTTGTCGTTTTTCCTCTACTCTTTCCGAGCCTCCCTCTGAGTGAGGGTGTGATCTGAAGTGTGGGAGTTTGATGTATACATTTGTATTTGTACCGTTTTGTGCTTTTGAAAACTGCAGGGGGGCTACTTACACTGTCTGGCTCCTGTTCTGTGTGTGTGCACAGAATGTTCCCTTTACAGCGGGTAACTGATAATCTTTAGCTGCTGCCCTAGGTGTGTGGTGCAAAACATTGTGCTTAAAATTTGGTTCTCTCATTCAACGGAGCTTCGCAAACAAATTAATCTGCCTGAGAATTCTCTGACAAGCAGATGTGTGCTGCAGAAAATAGCATTAATGCATGGATATATACAGTAGGCCTATAACATAGGAAATAATACTGTGGGCTGCCCTTACGAGACAGACATTCTTCTGCATTTTACATAATTGAGAAATAAGGGAGATCAGAGTTTAAGTTTTTAAAGAATATGTCGCATACGTGGAAGTGTGTTAAAAATATATAATCTTTTCTGTCCCTCAAGTTCCACATGGATTACAGAGGCTGGCCTATCAGATTTGATCTGCCCTTTGCAATGGCCAGACTGTTTGGTCAGGATCTCTCGCTGGCTCAAGTTTTTTATGGTGACGGAGTATCGTGCTGTAGTGTAATGTCTGTTTTAGGGACAGTAGCAATCAGATTTGGTTTTAGTGTTTGCTTCCCAATGATCCAGATAATAGTGTCTGAGGTATTAAAGAGTTTGGTTTAATCTTAAGTGGAAGAAACTTGCATCTTCTTGCTCTCTCTCTCCCACTCCCACACACCACACAGTCCTGCACACTCACACATTCCCACTCGCACACACTCACACACTTCCCCACACACACACACACACACACACACACACACACACACACACCACACAGTCCTGCACACTCACACATTCCCACTCGCACACACTCACACACTTCCCCACACACACACACACACACCACACAGTCCTGCACACTCACACATTCACACACACACACACACACACACACACACACACACACACACACACACACACACACACACACACTCCCACACACCACACAGTCCTATACACTCACACATTCACACTCACACACACTCCCACACACACACACACACTCCCACACTCCCACACACACACACACACACACACACGTACACAAACACACCACCCAGTCCTGCACACTCACACACTCCCACACACACAGACTCCCACACACCATACAGTCCTGCACACTCACACTCACACACACTCCCACACACCACACAGTCCTGCACTCCCACACACAGTATATATTCACACACATACACAAACACACACACACTCATACATGTACACAAACACACACACAGTCACGCGCACACATATTCACACATGTACACATACACAAACACACACACGCACACACTCATACTCACACAATCCTCTCTCTCTCTCTCTCTCTCTCTCACACACACACACACACACACACACACAAACGGCGAGGAGGTGGGGTGAAAAATGAAAATGAGGCAGGTCATGAACCTTCAGATGAGCTGGAAGAAAAGTAGACAAGAACAGTGGATAAAAACCCGCACAGTTAGAGCAGCCCGCTCATTACAGCACTCAAGTGCTCCCTTTTTTCTGCATTAGATTTAGGACACGCTCTGTCTCTGCACAGGGCTTTTATTTACAACAAGGCAAGGCTGTGTTTCACAGCTCTGCACACAGGGGTCCATGTAAAAGCAGCGGTCACTGTGCTGGTCTCAGAAACAGAAATCTGCTGGGATGTTTTCTACAAAGCAGGATTACCGAGTTAGCTGGTTTTACTCAGTGCAGTTATCCAGCTAACTCAGTAATCCTGCTTTGTGAAACAGGGTCCTGGTCTTACTCAGTGCAGTTATCCAGCTAACTCAGTAATCCTGCTTTGTGGAATACCCCCTAGGTTGGGGTTTTCCTATCTCCTGCAAAGCTTCTTTGTAACAAGAGTAAAAAGTGTGCCACAAAAAACTGAATGACACAATCCTAGGGGACGCAAAATAGTTTAGAAATGTTGGGAAGCATTGCGCTGAGATCTGTGAAATAACATTGCCATATTAACAGTCGCCAAAAACAGTCTTGTAATGTTTTATTGTTTCAAACAAGTTCTTTCAAAGTCACAGAAACAATAGGAATGTCACATACGAAGTTATTGGTAAAGTTATAATTCAGTTTCATGAATGATGAATCCACTTAATAATTTTAAGAACACTTTGGCCTTCTGAGTTTTGATAGTTAGGCAAAACCAAGTTTACAGGCACAAGACATCTGTATGTGCTTATAGATATTCACAGGATCCTGCTTCAAGCCCTAAAGGTCATTTTGTTTTAGGGACAGTCCAGGATTGGGCCAGTCAGTCACATATCGAAGTATATAGTCTGTTGTACTCACCTGTGAGTTTTTAAGTACGGCCTTCCGTGGCCCCTCTTGAGGCAAAGGTCATGAATATTGTCCACCTAGAAGAAGGAAAATAGAATTGAAATAGAATGTTATGGATGGCTCTCATTAAGAGGTGGAAAAACACCACAGTCCAAAACAAGAGCTATTTTCTCCTCGCAAATGACTGAGTCATCGCCTCAGCACCACTCCTGCCTGCCAGAAAAAAAAACACCCACTGCTTACTAATCCTGTAGCAGGCTGGCCACTGTACTGACCAATTCTGGAGCAGGCTGGCCACTGAACTGACCAATCCTGGAGCAGGCTGGCTACTGTACTGACCAATCATGGAGCAGACTGATCAGTGAACTGTCCAATCATGGTGCAGGCTGGCCACTGAACTGACCAATCCTGGAGGAGGATGGTCACTGAATTGACCAATCCTGGAGCAGGCTGGCCACTGAACTGACCAATCCTGGAGCAGGCTGGCCACTAAACTGACCAATCCTGGAGCAGGCTGGCTACTGTACTGACCAATCATGGAGCAGACTGATCAGTGAACTGTCCAATCATGGTGCAGGCTGGCCACTGAACTGACCAATCCTGGAGCAGGCTGGCCACTAAACTGACCAATCCTGGAGCAGGCTGGCTACTGTACTGACCAATCATGGAGCAGACTGATCAGTGAACTGTCCAATCATGGTGCAGGCTGACCACTGAACTGACCAATCCTGGAGCAGGCTGGCCACTAAACTGTCCAATCATGGAGCGGGCTGGCCATTGAACTGACCAATCCTGTACAGTTGACACCATATGCAATAGCCTGGAGAACCCGCCCTCCCACTCTGCCACCTTCACCCCAGCTGTGCCAGTTTAAATAAAAACCAAGAGGTCTAGGGGCCCAATTTCAGTGTGTGTAGAACAGAGCCAATAACCATAAAGAGCCTGCACTTTTTAACGGTTCCCTGGGGACAGAGGGAGAGAGGAGGGAGAGAAGGAGAGAGGGAGGTCCACTCGTCTCAAACGCTCTTGTGGACAGGGACTGCCAGGCCACGGCCCTTCAACACGTTGCTGTGGCACTGGGGCAATATTATCACTCTGACTCTGCCCCCTCAACAGCAGTTGAGAAAGTCGTGTTTCAAGCAGATGGTAGAAACTGCCTGATCTTCCAAGAGAATTTGACTGAGCATAAATGAAAGAGAATAGATGAACATGGATAATATCGTTAGCGGGGAACCGCACAAGGCTCCAGCCCTGTACCTGCACACTAGATGACATTTTGTTCCAGAGCCAGCATAGGATGGCGGTTACGGAACTGGTTAGCGTGAAACTCAGAGGTTGTAGCTTCTATAGCTTCTATTCTAGACACTGCCTTAGTAAATATCCAGCTGTATAAAAGAATGTAAGCTGTGTAAGTCCCTCTTAAAAAGAGCATCTGTTAACTGCCCAAAATATACAATTATCCTGAAGAAAAGAAAGTTGCACATTTGTACTTGTGCAACCAATAATTATCGCAGTGCTCCTGACCTGGACCACATATCACACCCACTTCCTGTTTGAAGTGGAAACTCTGGTAGTTTCTCACTTATCATGACTCAAGTGCCCTCCCCAAACATGGAGGTGAAGGGAGACACATCTAGGCCTTTATTCCAGGAAAGTCAAACCAACCCAGACCTGCTGTTTGTCTTCTTTGCATATAATGACAAAAACGTTTGACTCTGGTCTGGGTTTAATTAGCATTTGTCCTCAACTTTGACTCGTGATGAAAATCAGGAATTTGTTTTTTTTGTAGCTCATCAAGTTTTCAGCTCATCAAACTGCTTTAATTGCAGTAAAACACAAACACTTGCATATATTGTAAGAAAAATTATATTTGAATCCAGGCATCAGTCTCAGTTGATGATGATGATGATTAATAATATTATTACATATACAGTATATAATAAAATAATAATGATGGATTATATTTATAAGGCCTGTTTTCATAAACCCAAAGAAGTTTAGAGAAAATTAAAAAGGCACTAGTCAAAACAACAACAACATTTTAATAGAAGTTGCAATTGTTTTAACTTAAATTAATTGTCTTTAACCCCCCCCCCCCCCCTTGTTTTATTGGACCTGTCCTGGGGTCTGTCACTGTACACACACCCCCTCCCCCCACCCCCCACACATTGATTTTACTGAATGTAAATGCTGGGAGGAATGACTTGGAGAATTAGTTCACTCAAGGCTGATGCAACGCGCCGACTGATCGCTATCTTTCTTTTTCCCTCCTCATACATTCTCTAGCAGTCCCCCCCCCCCCCTCCCCCTCTGTCCCCTCACGGAAGACTGCCCTGCTTTTTGACAGTTCGACGCAGGAAAGCGGCTTTGCATCACGGAGACGGAGCACTTTGCTGTGTCGGGGATGCAACGGGGGCCATTTTCTCATGCAGTATTGATTAAGTCCTGCGACGGGCCTTTGTGTGTACCCACCCCTGCATTCGCTAATGCCATTAAAGAAATCGCATTTACAGTGCAGACCCTCTTAAGCCTCTTCTTTTTCCAGCTTCTTCAGTTCGGCCGGTTCACTCTCCCGTACCTGTGGGACAGACGCAGAGTACAGAGGCCTTCCTCAAAAAACACACTCAATTCAATTAGGAAACATTTATCTTTGAGAGCCCTCAGTATGAAATTATACACGGTCTCAGCAGTGCATTCCTTACATGCATGAGCAAATGGCTCCTCACTGAAGACATTTGTGGTGTCTAAGAGCTCAGGATAAGTGTGTGTGTGTGGGGGGGGGGGGGGTACAGTCTTAAATGGGAAAGAGTCCAATAAATCAAAACTCCCCATCAACCTCTAATGCACTGGCCCTCCTAATAACCTCTACACCAGGGTTATTCAACTGCACTGAACATTCAACAGACACTCGTCTGTCCTACAAGATAACTGAACATTCAACAGACACTCGTCTGTCCTACAAGCTTACTGAACATTCAACAGCTACTAGTCTGTCCTACAAGATATCTGAACATTCAACAGACACTCGTCTGTCCTACAAGATATCTGAACATTCAACAGACACTCGTCTGTCCTACAAGATATCTGAACATTCAACAGACACTCGTCTGTCCTACAAGATAACTGAACATTCAACAGACACTTGTCTGTCCTACAAGCTTACTGAACATTCAACAGTTACTAGTCTGTCCTACAAGATAACTGAACATTCAACAGACACTCATCTGCCCTACAAGCTTACTGAACATTCAACATTTACTAGTCTGTCCTACAAGATATCTGAACATTCAACAGACACTCGTCTGTCCTACAAGCTTACTGAACATTCAACAGTTACTAGTCTGTCCTACAAGATAACTGAACATTCAACAGTCATTAGTCTGTCCTACAAGATAACTGAACATTCAACAGTCATTAGTCTGTCCTACAAGAAAACTGAACAGTCAACAGTCACTAGTCTGTCCTACAAGATTCCCGAACATTCAGCAGACACTAGTCTACCATATAGGATTGCGGAATATTCAACAGACACTATCCTACGGGACTTTCAAAACTTTGCAGTAGCCTGTTTCATAAGACAACAGAAACTCAAACAGATACTAGTTTATAAGACTACTAAGCCTTCAAAAGACTCCTCTGCCCTAAACTTGGACGGCGCAGTTGGAAATCCTTCTAGCTGGAGATTACACTGAAGAATATACATCAACTCAGCTGAGAGGCCATTAGCGAGCCTGTTCCAGCCAATCACAAAGAAGCAGTCAGACTCGGGTGACAGCTAAATTACATTTGCTTCTACACCGCCACTCATGTACAGTCTTGTAGCAGGCCATTCAGAACTCACACTGTGAGAGTGAATAGGGGATCTGCTCGTGGGACACTGTGACAGCACAGAGCGAGAGAGAGAGAGAGAGACAGAGCGAGAAAGAGAGTGTGAGAGTGAGTCACAGGAAACACAAAGCAATGATGTCAGCATGAAATATAATTTTATCCTCCTGCACACATTACAATTGGATAGCAATGTCCCTGCTGTGGCCATATTTGCCCCATAGGAGGGCGAGATGACAATCCCAGAATGCTTTAGTCTCCATTCTGGGCCAGTTGAGACAGCATTCGCAAGAGGAGCACCACTCCTGTGGCCACAAGCCGGCCAATCAGAGTGCAGCATCTACAAAACAATAGGGAGCCTGCTCCAGGAGGAGGAGGTTATCCTTTATTTAAGACTTCATAAACACAGATCTCCCCTGGGGAATTCTGGGACGGCTCATTGTGGGCACCGCCTACAACGGGACTTGACCTGGGGGTCGCCGTTCCTCCTCCATCAGAGACGAATCACTGCGGAACGTCTCAACTCCACCCTCCAAAAAAGAACAATAAACTCCCAACAAACAACTGAGCCAATATGGCATCTTACTCCCAACAAACACAAACACCCTCCCCCTTTACAGGCCCCAGAAAGAAGGAATTCAGAGAGAGGACGTGACTGCTTCCTCTAATATCCTCACAGGATAACTCACCACTCCTAATTAGATTCCTGTTGTGCTGGGCAACTGGGACGTGCTTCCAGATTGGAAATTTCTCCTTGATCATGCAGGGCTTGAAATGCCATTGGCTGGTTTGACATGACGCAAGTCATATTCTCTATGGTCAGATAAGGAGAAAGGTCTAATCCACACTGCAAACTCTACAGTCAGAGAAGGAACAGCCTGACTGTGTATCTCACACTTAAGCTTCTTTTATTATTGTTATTCTTTATCAGGGACAAGGTACAATTAAAAACCTTCACAGAAATCTATTGTCTACCCAAACTAACTTACATTATACTGCTAGTCCTGAACTATTACAAAAACAGTACATGAAATCACAAGACATTACATCACAGCAAAAATGGTGGTGTACATTTAACACCCTTGGGTGTTTATATGAATCAGTGGACTCATATAAACACCATAGGGTGTTAAATGTCAGTGCATGTCAGTGTCAGTTAAATGTCAGTATCAATGCATTGGGCAAGAGGCAGGAATACACCCTGGACAGGCCGCCAATCCATCACAGGGCACACACCCCATTGACTCACACACTAATACCTATGGGCAATTTAGAGTCTCCAATTAGCCAAACCTGCATGTCTTTGGACTGTGGGAGGAGTACCGAGAGGAAACCCATGCGGACACGGGGAGAACAACAATGCCATTACTTTACAGATAAAATGTGCTGACTTATAGGATACACAGTACGAAATTAGCATACATTAATACCCTATTATTTTGTGGAGAAATATCATTACTTACCCAAATATACACCAGTAGGTACTTAATATTTGCTTAGAAATAGACAATGCTATACATTAAAAAAAGACATAATGGTTGCAATTGTTCTACTTATAAAAAAAGCCTCTGGTAAATTATTCCAAAATATAATAGGCTTATTTAAAAAATATGTGCAAATTTAATATGTCGCCGAGGCACAGTGCAGTCACATTCATCTTTCCCCTCATTTACACCTCCCTCATTTTTGAGCTCTCTGTTACCCCCCACCCCAGAGCCCTTTCCTAACCCCCGTCAGCTGACTAGGGTCAAATTCCACTCAGAGGTCATGTGTCAAATAGATACGACTCTTTGTTCTTCCTGCCCTTTGCAAAAAAGCAGACAAAGCCTGGAAATCAGAGAGAGACTAAACAAAGGGGACATTAATCTCACGTCTCCCCAGCTGCTCCAAGGGTCACCACTGGGGTTAAAGGTCATTGGGAGGGATACCAGCAGGGTCAGTGGTCATGGGGGTGGGGTGTGGATGATGTTCAATGCCAAAACAGTCTGACATGCCAATAAGGGGAAAAAAAAGAATTGAGGCATTCCTAACAATGACAGAGCAAGCACAAGCATATTAAACTAGCACAAACACACATAACCTTGTCTTTGGTTTTGTCCATGTACACACAGACACACATAACCTTGTATTTGGTTTTGTCCATGTACACACAGACACACACAACCTTGTCTTTGGTTTTGTCCACATATACACAGACACACACAACCTTGTCTTTAGTTTTGTCCTCATACACAAAGACACACACAACCTTGTCTTTGGTTTTGTCCACGTCCACACAGACACACACAACCTTGTCTTTGGTTTTGTCCACACAGACACACACAACCTTATCTTTGGTTTTGTCCCTGTACTCAGCGGCTTGGTGGAATGCCCTCACGTCTGTGGCCCCACCTGCTGCCAGCTCTCTCCATCTGTCATTTATTCAGCCTTGCACGTGTCGGTCTGTATTCACCACTAACCCCTATGCGAGTTACCCACAATGCAGTGCGCTTGCAGCAGGTCCGTGGGTTAGAGCAGCTGGAGGGCTCAGACGGCCAGAGGCAGATTTACCTGCAGGAGCCATCACGCCGATCAGGCCTGCCTTCATCTGGGTCCGGCCAGGGACCGCAGAGCCACACAATCCTCCTCTGGAGAGAGAGCGATGACAACACAGCAATGCCCCCTGGGACTGCCCCCAATAACCGCCCACCCCTCCTCCATCTGTCAATACCTGCCTTAAAGCTCACACCCCCACACCCTGCCCAATGCACTAAAGCCTGTGTGTGTGTCTGTGTGCGTGTGTGCGCGTGTCTGTGTGTATGTGTGTATGCATGCAAGTAATAATTAATTTGCTCATATGTACTGCAGAAAAGTGTGTATTAGTAATTAATACCCTGCTACCCTACATTCCAGTGGGCATAACAGACAGCAAGTCACAGCCCCCCCCCCCCCCCCCCCCGCCCCCGGTGCAGACATACAGACTCCCTGTGTAAACAGCTCAGGCCATTCAGTTTAATTTCAGGTCAGAATCTCCATTCCCCTTTTCTCTCCAATCACTTGAGGGCTATGAAACAGCGTCACGCCCTGAGGATCACTCGAGGGCTATGAAACAGCGTCACGCCCTGAGGATCACTCGAGGGCTATGAAACAGCGTCACGCCCTGAGGATTAAAGCCTGTTTACTAGTGGATCTGCCATCCGTTGGTTTTTACCCTCCGCTGCATTATAGTGCTGTTAATTCTTTAAGCTGTGAAACAGCCGCAGAGCTCTCTCTGAAAAAGGGGATGTGATTACCATAACAATTTCACTCTGAATTACTGGAGGCATAGCCACCCACTGACACTTATTCCATATCTTTAATTTACTGAAATAATCAGTGTTTTAGTACTTAAATTTAATGAACAAATTCGGCAGGGCTCAACAGAGTTTATAGAACAAACAGGAAACACACAAATATTGATAGCAGACTATGGGGCCCATCCACACACTGGAACAGCGTCTTAACAGATACCAGACTGTGGGGTCCATCCACACACTGGAACAGTGCCTTAACACATACCAGACTATGGGGCCCATCCACACACTGGAACAGCGTCTTAACAGATACCAGACTATGGGGCCCATCCACACACTGGAACAGAGCCTTAACACATACCAGACTATGGGGCCCATCCACACACTGGAACAGAGCCTTAACAGATACCAGACTATGGGGCCCATCCACACACTGGAACAGAGCCTTAACAGATACCAGACTATGGGGCCCATCCACACACTGGAACAGAGCCTTAACAGATACCAGACTATGGGGCCCATCCACACACTGGAACAGAGCCTTAACAGATACCAGACTATGGGGCCCATCCACACACTGGAACAGAGCCTTAACAGATACCAGACTATGGGGACCATCCACACACTGGAACAGAGCCTTAACAGATACCAGACCATGGGGCTCATCTATGCGCTTGAACAGATCCTTAAGGGCCCATCAATAGTAAAGAAATGCATGCAAATTTCCCATAGACTTCAATGCATTGTATCATGGTTGGAGGTAATTTCCCGCCCCCCCCCAATCATATTTCATTATATAATTTTCATAATTGAAATTGCATAATTCTGTCTATTGAATTGCATAATTCTGTCTATTTTTAATGCAATTTACATGCAAGAAATTACATGTACTGTATACATGTACAGATGATTCTTAATTATTATTATTTTTTTACGTAATATCAATTTCGATCTTTATTTCTCGATCATTTAATGTTACCAGAACAACCTCCAGATGACTAATTTAAACAAACATTTATTGCAAATGACTACATGTACAAGACTCATACATGTATCATTGTCATATTATTACAAGGAAATGGAATTATAACAATTGAGTAGTGCATAACACTTATCAAATGGTTGTGATGCCATGTGAATTATTATGTGTAACTTTAAAGGCCGTTTTCTCAAAATGTCAAATTTGCATAACCTGCCGCAGCAAAATAAATGTATCCCCATAACTGAACATCAGAATTGCACCAAATTTTGCAAAGATACTGTGATATATGTTCCATTAAACCCTAGAGCCATTTTTTGCTATCTTGCATACTTTTAAAATTACAGCCTACTGTTTTTTGATTGGCTGCGGCCGTTGCCATGGCAACAGATTCATGAAAATTCGCTCTATGGTTCAATGCAGAATTTACTGATGTACATTTACCTGATGAAGTTTCATGAAAATCCATTGAAGCATAACAGAGTTTCATTTGTTTTGCTGTAGCACCATTTTACATTGAAGTATATGGGAAATGTGCCTGCATTTCTTTACTGTTGATGGGCCCTTATCAGATACCAGACCATGGGGCCCAACCACACACTGGAACAGAGCCTTAACATTAAGAGCCACCCAAGAGTCCCTGAACATCAGTTCATGGTCATGGACAAACTAAAAAAATAAATAGCATGAGAAAGAAAAAAAAAATGATGCTTGCCTAAAATTGTGACCCAGATAAACAGCTATTGTACGGTCATCATGATATGATGACTTCCTGCCAATATGGGCATTCTTATCTATTCACTTTAGGCCTGTGACTATCAGCTGAGAGGGCCTGCTCTTTTGTCCATTTTTCAAGCAGTATTTGTTTCCAAGCTGGACATTGTGTACAGCAACGCTCCCCTCTGACCTCACAAAACTATGTGTGCTGAAACCACAGCACTTCTCTAAACAAGTGCTCTCCAGCCAGGCAAGGCTGTAAGAACATAAAGGCTCTGCGTTCTCCTTTTATTTTTAAACGAAGAGTGCACCCCAAAGTCGTTCACACAGCGAGGAACCCAGGCAGAGTTTTCTAAAAAGATAAACCATTGCCTCCTCCCAGTTTGGCAAATTGATTATTTTGGAATGTTTAAACAAAACGTAGATCAAGGTGAACTGCATTGTTCCCCTGTGGCTTTTACCCGTTTGCACTGAATCTATTTCTAATGAATCACTGCATACTATACTCCTTTTGAACAACAACAGCAGCGACAGCAGTGATCACTGTAGTGCAAATTCCCATAATGCACTGTTTCCGAGTGTGACCGGCATAGGAATGCCACCTGTGTATTTGGGTCTGGGGGTTTGGCTCAGGGGCTAGATCGCGCATACCGCACGGTTCAGCAGGAGTCTACCGCCTCGGACGGGTCAGTGGTGCATATTCTCCAGGTGTGTAGGGCTGGCCTCTCTGTATCGCCTCTTTCTGGGACATTCTTCCCTGCCAACAACATTCTGACTCCTCCCACTGACCAATAGGAGTGGCTCAGTTTGCTGTAGTTCCAGTGATGTCATCAGTAGAGGCAGGTTGGGAGCTGGAATATCAAAGCTTTGGAGGTCAGATTCCTCAGTCATTAAGGTAATAGAAAGGAAATAAATGATTTAACATGGAGTGAAGATGGTCAGTCAGTACCATCACGATAGCCTCTTCATCCGTTAGCCATCTAACTGGGGTGCGCCTTTATCCGTTAGCCATGCTAACTGGTGTGCCCCTTTATCTGTTAGCCATCTAACAAGGGGGGCCTCTTTATCTGTTAGCCATATAACTGGGGTGTCCTTTATCTGTTAGCCATCTAACTGGGGTGCTCCTTAATCTGTTAGCCATCTAACTGGAGTGCCCTTTATCTGTTAGCCATCTAACTGGGGTGCTCCTTAATCTGTTAGCCATCTAACTGGGGTGCTCCTTTATCTGTTAGCCATCTAACTGGGGTGCTCCTTTATCTGTTAGCCATCTAACTGGGGTGCGCCTTTATCCGTTAGCCATCTAACTGGAGTGCCCTTTATCTGTTAGCCATCTAACTGGGGTGCTCCTTAATCTGTTAGCCATCTAACTGGGGTGCTCCTTAATCTGTTAGCCATCTAACTGGGGTGCTCCTTTATCTGTTAGCCATCTAACTGGGGTGCGCCTTTATCCGTTAGCCATGCTAACTGGTGTGCCCCTTTATCTGTTAGCCATCTAACAAGGGGGGCCTCTTTATCTGTTAGCCATATAACTGGGGTGTCCTTTATCTGTTAGCCATCTAACTGGGGTGCTCCTTAATCTGTTAGCCATCTAACTGGGGTGCTCCTTAATCTGTTAGCCATCTAACTGGGGTGCTCCTTTATCTGTTAGCCATCTAACTGGGGTGCCTCTTAATACATTTTTGTTTGAGGCTCTGTGCCCTCGGTTAACCCATCTAGTGGTATTGGGGGACTTGTTAACTCCCTCCAGTGAAGCTAATTTGCAAAATAACACAGAGCACAAACTGCACAGTTCACATCTATTATTGTAATAGCAACATGCGTATCTGCCAAAGCCATGTCTGGGGCACAGAGGGTCTGCGGGAACGCCAGGAACAGCACAGGGCACAGAGGGTCTGGGAACGCCAGGAACAGCACAGAGCAGAGAGGGTCTGGGAACGCCAGGAACAGCACAGGGCACAGAGGGTCTGGGAACGCCAGGAACAGCACAGGGCACAGAGGGTCTGGGAACGCCAGGAACAGCACAGAGCAGAGAGGGTCTGGGAACGCCAGGAACAGCACAGGGCACAGAGGGTCTGGGAACACCAGGAACAGCACAGGGCACAGAGGGTCTGGGAACGCCAGGAACAGCACAGGGCACAGAGGGTCTGGGAACGCCAGGAACAGCACAGAGCAGAGAGGGTCTGTGGGAATGCCAGGAACAGCACAGAGCAGAGAGGGTCTGCGAACGCCAGGAACAGCACAGAGCAGAGAGGGTCTGGGAACGCCAGGAACAGCACAGGGTAGAGAGGCTCTGTGGGAATGCCAGGAGCAGTGCCCCTGAAACCCCAGCAGGTTTCCGTTCTGGGGAGGAATGCTTCAGGTACCGTGATCCACAATGAAAACACGCTCTAAACGTCTCCTCTCCTCCGGGATTCGTGTTCACACCCCCTCCATAGCCTGTGAGAGCAGTGTGGGGGGAGGGGGAGGGGGAGGGGGCAGTGTGTGAGTCACCACAGAACTGTTCCCAGCTAACATGAGTCACAGCTCTACCCGCATGAGGAAGAAATAATCACACTTTCCTTTATGAAGCAACACACACACAACACACAGTATATACACAAACAAGCAACCATGCACACACACACTCACAGGCAACCACCCATGCTCACACGTGCACACACACTCATACACACAGGCAACCACCCATGCACTCACGTGCACTCACGTGCACACACACACATGCAAAACATGAATGTACGTACATATGTTCATATTTTGTGACTTCTTTATTGTGCCACACACCAAAAAATACATAAAATACCACCATTCAGTAAGCACACTCCTGGGGGGAAATAAAACATTCTTCAATGCAGTCATGCGTGCACATGCGTGTCCTTTTTGCATTTATTAATTTTGCATTTGAATTCTGTCCCGGTCATATGGTTATGCTCATTGATGTATGACCGTGATGACAGAGTCAGTCCATAAGGTCTTTACCACCAGTTTCATTTATTCCAACCACATTTTCACATCTTGCCCAAAGGCAGTCGTACAACATTTGTGTCACTCTAAATAAGGCCTTCCCATATGCTGACAACTCACTTTTTAGCCATTAGTTCTGAATGTGGCAGCGCTACCTTTGTATATGACTTCATATTAAATCATGTCAGTCAGAACAGGGAGGTGGGCCTTATTTAGAGTGGCACATTTGACATCCAATCAGGAAGCAGGTCAGGTTGACGGTCTGGGGCTTATTCAATTGGCAGAACACTGTGGTACATGTTGAGCATGTGGTGTACTGAACAGGAGGTTTGCTACATTTTGCAACAACATGTTTCATGGGCCTGGCGGGGGTGGGATTGGGAATGTCGGCTCTGCGAGGCTGGCAGTAAGAGGTAATGTATGTAATTGGCATTGACAGCTGCCATGCAGCACAGTTTTAATTTTAAAACATAATCACATTATAATGTTCAGGTGCTCATAAATACAGCCCAGTATTTAGAAAAAGGGACATTTTCTGTCTTTCCTGGTTCAACCTCACAGGCTTTCGTTTGAGGTGTAAAAACTCCTAGTCTTCAGGCCCGGTTCACAGAAGGCCGTGCTGTTCATAGCGTTAAACAGGGCACTCATGAGCACTCATAAGCACTCATATAGCACTCATAAGCACTCATATAGCACTCATAAGCACTCTGCCCTTGCTGCTAATGTTAATGTTCACACTTCTCTGTGGCATGACAATGTGACAAAAAAACAGCTGTTAAATCAATCCTGCTGGCTGACACAAAGCCCCTAACCCCTGACCCCTAACCCCTCGTCCCTAAGAGACAGGGATAACCTCAGTTCAAGACAGGATTGCACACAGGCACACGCACTGATACATACTCCAGCTCACATTCATGCACACACACGTAAATAGAGACATACACATACTCTCTCCACATACAAAGGCATGCACACACACACACACACACACACACACACACACACAAACAAAAAAAATGCATGCATGCCCTCTGTGCAGACACACAGACAGACACAAACCTGTATATGATAATGGATTCAGCCCGCAAGGTTTTTATTTTATTTTATGTAATCTAAATAAAGGGACCACAGAGGCTAACCCACTTCAGTTTGCACACACTCTAAACTACACTGCATTTTTGGCCCCTCATTTCAGTTGTCAGTTGACAGCTCCTGGAATTACATTATATAATGAAACTGAAAACAACATGAGACCTATTGTGTTTCACCAAACACCACCCACAACAAGCGGCTCCCGTCCAATTTTTATTTAGAATCGATGTAAAGAAACGTGTTTCTGTTTTTAAAATGTTTTTACACGAAAAAAGAAAAGATTTCCACTGATTATTCTGTGTGATTTAATCGAATGACTCTTTTTTCATATGATTGCATTTGTGTTTTTAGTCTCCCCAGCATTCAGAGTTAAAGCATCTGAAATGTGCCCAGGTCTGGTGGGAACGCTTGTATGCAAGCGCTGCAGAACGGCAGGAAACTGCCACTGTTCTCAAGAGCAGATTTACATACAGAATAGAATGGCTTGAGCTCAAGGCAGCCGTAAAACACCATGCTTTTGCCTCCTGTTATTCCCCCACGCAAATCAGACCCCCTTCAGTGGTACGACCTCATCCCCTCCAATGGAGGGAGGTAATCTCTTAATTTGCATGAGAGACACTGAGGACAAACCAGTTTTCACTAAAACACTCCCAACACCCCCCTAAAGCTGCATGCAAAAACAGCAGCCAGGATCCCAACACTTTCCCCAAGGCGCTGTGAAGCTCGGTCGAGCACCAAACCGTGACGTGCAGATGCTGTGTCTTATCATTCAGTCGCCAAACCCGCTAAACGGAGAGACATGCTGACGGGGGTTAAATGCCCTTTTAAGGAGAGTCATCAGCTTTCACACCCATCTTCAGAAAAATAACAAAAACAAACTTGTTTTCTCTGGCGCTGTAGATGTGTGGGTGTGTATCTGGGGTTCTGGGGTCAGAGAAATACCTAAATCCAGGCGAGCCGGTCTCACCTTCAGATCGCTGGCAGTGAAAATTGACGCTGACATACACAACGCTGTGGCTACACAACACAAAATGTGCGGAGTAGGGCTGCACGATTATGACAAAAATTATAATCACAATTATTTTAGTCAATATTAACGTCACGATTATTCATTATAGAATAATGCTTATATTTCACATTGTCTAACCCTTAACCCTTTACTGTGAGGGAGGTAAAATAGGAGTGCTTGATTTAATATAGAACACCAGAGAAAGTCCAGTAAAGTGAGAGTTTTCATTTGACTGTGCCTTCAACATCATTCTCAATTATTCTTGTTTAGTAATCGTGAAAAGCCAAACTTGTAATCACAATTAAAATTCAATTAATTGTGCAGCCCTACTGTGTAGATGAATTTAACTTGAAGGCACATAGATGATTGAATCTGCCATAGGTCTATCCGCACGCCGCTAAATCCAACTAACATTTGTCCCATCTGTGGTTTCACTGGCTGCATTTTGGTGGCCTGTGCTCTTGCAAAAAAACACTGAAATATATCAGCGCTCACGTGTTGTCTGGTGTCCCACTGACCCTCAGCGCAGGGAACCTCTGATTGGCCGTCTATGTCAAAGATAATCCCTACAGGCTGCTCCTTCCAGGGGCCAAACACAGGCCTTCATTCACGGCCATGTGGGTAAAACCGACCTCTGACCTCTGACCCCAGCTGTGCAGAGCAGCTACTGGGCTCCTCACGTGCGTGAAGTCACGTTCCGAGTTCCACGACACATGCTCACAAGTGCTGTCAGACACACAAGCATACTCACACACACACAAAGTTGTGCATATTCATACATACGAACATTTTGTCCGTGTTAGAGATTAAAACACCAAGCTGTTGGATCAGTGATAGCACTGACTGATCTCAGCAGAAACAGCCGCTTTGTGACTCAGAACATAGCCACAGAAGTGTGTACTTTCAGTGCACAATGTGGAAGGGTAAACAGGAAACATAAAGTACATAAACTTAGATTTAAAATAAGATTTTTCTAAGGAGAAAATCATTTAAAATGTTTGTGTTTTGTTCCAGTGTGGACTGAGTGAATGACTCTGCAGTGTGACTGAACGGGTGAATATTCCCTGCAGTCCCCAGCGTCTCTTCCTCTGTATCTTAATTCTCCATCTCTGCTGACAGTTTAATGGAGCAGCTCAGTGTGTCTGCCAAGTGCAGAGGACACAATAACAAAACAAGGCTTTAGGTGATCATTCACCGTCTCGCACCAATCAAATGCCTTTCTGGAACACAAAATCTTCTACACAACTGCTGGTCCGCCTTTACCGAGAAAAGGGCAGTTTTCTTTATCCGTCAGAGAATTATTATAAAATAATGCGGTGTCAGATCACTGCAATGACAGCATAACTATAATGCAATAGCATGGACATGAGTTCAGCAGCGGGGAGCCATTGGTCTGTCCCACATTGTCGTAGTGACCTCACCGAGACGTCCGTGACAGCGTGAACAGGTTCATTCCCAATTAGCCAGCGTTATGAGACGCTGCATGCGCAAGGTTGACCTTTGACCCGTGTGTCTATTAAATGCCTCTGTGCTGCCACTCCAGCAAGACATGGGCTGCGTACCAATATTCTTCACTCCCCACCTCCACTCCCCCACTACCACTCCCCTACTCCCCGGAAGTATGTGGAGGAAGGGAGGGGAGGAGGGGAGTGGAGGAGAGGAGCCGTGAACAAAATTGGGACAGCGAATCTGCTCCACCGTCATCAAAATCCAAAAAGCCAATCTTCCACATGGTCAGCCCATTTAAAGCTGCAAAATGTATTTTAAGTTACAAGTGCAAGACAAGTAACCTATAGTTGCATCAGTGTAAACAAGCCTGTATTGCGGTTCGCGTTGAGACACTAATTAACATGTAATTAGCAACATTAGATCAAAGTAAACATGTTGTAGTCTAGGCTACGCAAACATAACAATTTACTGTAATTCCAGAATCCCGATGTCCACGATGTCTGAACATACCGAGCACTAATTCACCTATAGGCATAGGCTACTGTAATTTCTGACAAACGTCCTTTGGAATGGTTGAATAAATTCATTAATGCATATTCACACAGCTACTGAAATGGTAGCTGTCATGCTTAGGCTATATTTATGTAGGCCTACAGTCATGTTCGTTAATAAGCAACGTTAATGTGCAAGCAAATAAATAAAGCCGTTTCCCCGACTTAAATTGCCGAATTTTTATGTAGGATATGTTTCATATGTTTTGTTATCCGTTGTAGGATGCTAGTCCTTTGTGTGCTCATAGCCTACTGAAGCACACACAATTTAGGCTAAATATCTTGCATCATCACTGTTGCCTCTGTGAGCGCGATTATGTCACCCAAACATGTGAAAAAACTTCCGCAGTAGCATACATCGGTGTATGCTTCACCGGAGGGGTGGAAAAGCCGAGTTTGATGCCGCTTCGCTGGTCTTCTACACTATTGGGACAGTGGAGGGAGGGAGGGAGGAACGAAAGATCTTTTTCTGGGGCACAGAAAAGAGGAGGAGTGGTAGTGGTGGAGGAAAGGTTGCATTTTTCGACTATTGGGACACACCCAGGCTGCCACCTGCTGACACCATGCCACTCACTGGGCGTGAGACAGGACCACCGCTGCAATGAGGTCAGAGGTCAGCCCCCCGCCCCCCCGGGGACACAGCTGTCCATCTCCAGGGCTGGGTCCGAATAGGACCCATTCCCTGTCCACTGTCTCGTCCCCTCAGACCCGTCTCATATGTGCCCTGTCCCCTCACATTGCAGTGTGCGAAAGAAATCCCACAAAACTCTTTCCAAACTAGTGAGGAAGTAGTAATATAAATTTTTATTGAGAATATCAATCAGTTAACATATGACGATGGTTACAAAGTGTAGATTATGAATGAAGATATAAAATAAAGAGTAGTTTGTAATATAAACCTATCTTGCACCATAGCTATGCATATACGCTCTACGTCTTTTACCTTTTCACTTCCGGGTTACGTACTGAAATTGTCGGGTGAGTGCACCGTTCTGCAGATGTGTGCTCCTGAATTCCCTCAACAAAATCCTGGAAATAAGGGGTTCATTCTGGTATTTTAAGTACCCCCATTTGTGAGAAAAAGTCACCTGCTCAAAGGCTTTTTGACAGTGGACTCAAATATGCGCCTTCAAAAGGGTGTAGGGGTCATATTCGGACACAACCTGAGACTCTTGGCAGAAAGGCTGCAGTTTGTTTGGAGCGCCCTCTTCTGGACTGGATCCTAGTATGGGAGTCATGCTGGTTACAGTACATGCAGGGGCTCAAACGCTCCATGGCTGGAAAGGTGTACACAAGATTTTAAGTGCACCACATTTAGAGAACATTTCACCTACTTCTCAAGTGTACACACAAACTGGTATAGAAGGGTGTTCATTCAGACACAGCCTATGACTATGGGGAGTCCATCCTGAACAGGATCAGAAAATTAACATTTGATGAAACAGAGTATTTTTGAGACATACTGTATGTAGCGATTTGGCTAATGGACGGTGGGGGGAGATCGTTTGTGATAAGGCTGTGAAAGGTGTTAGAAGATCTATGGAGATTAACCTCTCATAATCCCGTTTTATTAAGAAATCTATTCAAGAGGCTAAACTGCCAAAGAACACTCAGCATACAATAGTGATCGTAACTCAGTAACTCATGTTCAAACATGTCCTTGATTCAAATTCCAGGCACTCATACATCGGATATCAGCCAGGACGAATAGCAAACACATCCGCTATCAATTCGTACCACGGACAAGATTTGCACATCCCGCTAATCTACTTTTACCCAAACAACTGAAAGCAGTTTAAAATGTTGTGATGGCAGATGACCATTCCTCACAAAAGGGGTTTATGTTCATGCATTTATTAACAAAATTGAGCAAATTGCTTTGCGTCTGCAGTCTACAAAAGGACACCATTGTCCTGCATCTAGGGACAAAACGTTAACTGTATCGTAATGTGTTCACATTTGCCTTTGTGTAATGCAAGTGGTGCGACTAGATTGTGGTGCTATTTAAATCTCTTAGACCACTTGTCACCACCCGCCACCAACCAAAATCAAAGTATTGGTGAAAAAAAAACTTTGAAATGAAAACTCAATACAGTTGCAATTATTTAACGCAAGAAGTTTATTTCATTCATGTGTACACACTGCTGAACACAATGGCACCTTACCACGACCACCGTCCCAAACCTTCATTCCTGTTAAAGATCCTCACATGACCACGTTCATCCAAGACCGTCACCGTCAGTGAGAGCTGCGATGCATACTGACAAATTTAATGGGCAAGACATTGTAACCAGCACAAATCACCAGGAAACACCTGCAATATTCTTGTACACATTAGTGCTGCAAAGAAACCATTGGACAACTGTGCTCTGAGCAAATCTGCAAAACAAAAGAAATCCCAAGCATTTAGCATGCAGAGGATGATGGGTAGCCCTGCCGGCAGCCGCTGGCCTGAAATGAAAGACTAAAAAATACAAATAAAAAAAACTTCTACAACATGTCTCAGTACAAGATGTTTGTGTGAATTCCTGGACATTTTCACGTCACATGAGCATAACGTTGTCACGGTGTACCCTTTTTCGCCATGTGACGGGTTTACCTGACGGCCTCAAGAGGGCAGAGCTGAATTCTCAGACTCCGACGACATGAGGGACACCGAGTCTGAAGATTGCAAGGCTGGCAGGAGTGCGCCCTCTAGCGACAGACTGCACCAGTTGCATCGCTGTGGGACAGGGAAAATCCGACAATGAAATTCAAAACTTCAAAGAAAGCGTTCACTTAAAACACACACAAAACTCAGGGGTACACAGTGCTGATTTTATCAAATCCCATGGCCAGAGACCACGAAAATAAATGCCGTTAAAACCTCAATCATATTTACAATATTTACAAACTCGTGTAGTCATACATTTTCAACAAGAAATGCGACATTTCCCACAACTTGAAGTCCGTAGTTAGCAATTAAATTAAAAGCTCGTTATGGTCCATTCAATCTTGCATTTTTTCACTGTAGCGCTGAAACGTGTCCTCAAAGTCCCTCTGCTGGAACACAATGGTACTTTCGTAAGTACAATCCAGTGAAGCGTACACGCTTCGTGGCGAGTGCGTTTCTCCGTATAAATGCAAAGACTCTTGGCGCACCGAGAAGTCAATCGCGTCGTGGAGATTAGCGCTAGAAAATGTCTCCGTGCCACAATCACTTAGAAGATCACTGAAGGCTTTGTCCATCAAATACTGCGTGGTGTTTTCGGGGGCCATACTCCCGGCCGGTCCGACTCCACGGCCTTCTCCAAACTCCTGGGGCCGCTCGAAACTTCGGTCCTTACGGCAGCGGCCCACAAAACGCTGCCAATACACGCCTCGGCTCCGACCCTTCCGGTCACGGCCATGAGGCCTGAATTTTCTAGCCGTGGCTTTCACAGCGTCCGCCTTCCATTTTATCCAAAGTTTATCTCCTTCGTCAAGAAGACACTTCCTTAGCCGCCATTTCGTGTACCTCAGTCTGCGACAGGAACATGGCCTGTCCATTTCCAATTCCCCAACAACATCCATCGTGTCCATACACATACCACCAAATAACAGGCAAATGGGAGCAAATTATACACAAATACTTTAGATGAAAGACTAATACAATTCAAGCAAGTTATAAAGCTAACACAATTAGTTATATACGTTAGTAGCAGACAAGGTTAGCTAGCTTCCTAATTCTAGACACAATACAATTCTTCAAATGGGTAGTCAAACTGCTCGCTTCAATCTCGGATAAACGTTCAGAGCAAGAAAGGGAAAAAGAATTGACTGGAATCATGAAAGCTAACGTTAGGTAAATTCCATAAAATCAGGAACCAATGTACCTGAACACAGCAGCACAAGCAGTCCTTGCAGCAGGAACCCAGAGAATGACGAGGCAACGCAAACGGTACGTAGTTGAGGTCTGCCGTGTGGGCGTGACTTGCGAAACGGCAAGGCAGCTGCCAATGAAATTGCACAACCACCAACTGCAGCGTATTAATTGGCTCATTGGTTTCCTGTTTCTCAATACCCCGGATACACTTCATGAACTCTCTTTTTCCCCCTAGAGGGCCGTTCACACTACGACGATAACTATAACAATAACTATAAAAAAATGTAAATCGTTCAAAGCAAAGTGAATGGATGTGTCCACACTACAACGACAACTATAAAACCAGCCAGAACGATAAATATTCCTATCGTCGTGATCACTCCCAGAGCGATTTTTCATGACGCTGTAAAACGATAGACAATTTCCAGCCAATCAAAAATCACATTCTGTTGAAGTTTAAAAAAGCGCGGGACAAGACTAGTTTGTCTGTTCGTTATGGAGGAGCAACTAATACAAGCTGTGGAGAAGAACCCAGTGTTGTATAATCTAAATCACCCAGACTACAAACAAAGGAAGATGAAAGGAGGACATCTGGGCAGCGATTGGGGAGAAGTTTGGCTTGAGTGGTAAGTAACGTTACCTGTGACAAAGCCACAGCAGCGAACGAACTAGCTAACGTTAGCTAGCTGCTAGCAAGTAGGAGTGCGAGGGTGTGTGTGTGGAAAAGTAGGAGCTGTGCAATGGCTGTAGGTTATATGCATCTAGCTTGGCAGCTGAGAGATGAGGGATTCGCTGTCTGTCTGTGAGGACGAGTCATTCACCAGACTGATGCTGCGTTCACGTCATGTGGAAGAGATGGTAACTAACTTACGAACTACAAAGTGGTTTCCAACTTGGAAATACCGGGTGCGTCTCAATACTCGAAAAAGGCATCCTCCTTTCTTCTACTACCACCTCCTCTCCTCCACGCCCCGAAAACGGATCTTTCTGTCCTAATCTAATGTTGCTGATTACGTATTACTTGCCTATTAATTAATGTCTCGACGCAAACCGCACTGTCACGTAGGCTACATTGTATATTGTAGACTATATGCAACTACTTGTACCTGAAACGTATAGACTGTTTTGCACACTTCTGGGTAGGAGACGAGTGGAGGAAAGGAGGTTTTTCGAGTATTGGGACGCATCATCTATTCAGTGATCGTGGTGTTAAACGATTCCAAGTTGTTGTTACGAGCAAGCAAGTCGTTCAAAACGTGTATTTAGAACATGTACTATTCAATGCAAATTTTTAATGTAGGCTACAAACCCCAATTCCCAAAAAGTTGGGGCAAAATGCATATAAAAGCAGAACAGTGATTTGTAGATTCTCTTTTACATATATTAAATTGAAAACAGTACAAAGAAAATATATTTAATGTTTTACCATATCAACTTTATAAATAGGCTATACAATAATTCTGAATTTGATGCCTGCAACACATTCCAAAATGTGAATATCAAATTCAGAATCATTGTATATTTATAAAGCTTTTATGTGCATTTTACATACTGTCCCAACTTTTTTCGATGCCTAAAGCGTAAATGAGGACGATGTCTGTCAGCTCTTCGTTATCCATTTTTGCGTTGTTTGTTTTAATTCGCGGGAAATTAGGAACGATAAAAAGTTGGTGTGGACGCGTGAGAAATTTTCCATCGTTATAGTTATAGTTTGTTTTTTATAGTTATCGTCGTAGTGTGAACGGCCCTTAAAACTAGCGACAATCGTCAGAGATTTTCTTATATGGGTCTCTGACAATCAGAGCAAATTTGGTTGTCCAAGTGATGAGATTTATTCATGAATACTTGCAAATAGGTCCCATAAACAAATAATGTTATATTTGTGCAATTATATGTGCATATGCTATTTTTGGGTTAAATACTAGTAAATATAAATTATAAGAAAGACTTATTGTAAAGCTTCCCGCTCTGGTGGTTATCGGACGTCACTTTCCTATTGTTGCGAGCTCACACGCCTTTTTTAAGCGAGCTCAGCTGTCCCGCCCGCTTGCTTTCTAACGAAATACTAATATGTGCTAAAAGGCAACATATTACGCAACCAAGATATTGTTGAAAAAATACAACGCTAAGCCAAAATACATTATCTCATACGTTTATTAAAACGATAAATATGAAGCGAACATACGATAGTCTAGGCCTATCATATTAGGTATTGACTCCGTAATAACCAGCTAGCCCACTTAGCTAGCTAGCTAACTAACGTTACCTTTTTACGTCTGTAGCCTAGCTACTAACGTTACATCGTAGTTCCAATCGGTTATCTGTGTAGCTATTCGAACATTTGTTATCTAGCTAACGTACGTATAAACAGGACGATTAATGATTGGTTATATTTCATGAAAAACAACACTAGGGTAGTTTGCTAACGGTCTGCAAATGTTACTTAATTTCGAAAAAAAACCCTGCAATCCAGTTGAAATCAGAGTCAACCGAGGAAGCTAAAGATACCGGTTTGTTGAAATTCAATTTAGGGTAACGTACATGAACAGGGTTTAAGCATTGTTCGTCCTGTGGTCTTTAATCCCAAATGACACACTTGTACCCGACGTGGGTAGCGTTAGGGCACTTTAAAGAAGACGGAAGTGAGCCTCCGCCATATTTGCTGTTGTTTTGGCGTTTACGAAGCACACTTCTAGTGCCCTTCTCTACATCTTTTATCCACACGAAGGGTACGAGCGATGGAAACCAAGGATTCAGTCATGATACTTCCTTATAAAAGTAAGGAGCATGATACAATCTTTTTGTTTCAACTTTGTTTTGTCAAAATACTCAATTCCTACATATCAATTTTAAAACGAGATAGCTATAGCGAGTTAGCACAACTATTAAACTGATCTATTATTGATTGCTGGCTAAGTTGAAACGTTTAATGTGTGTATTTTAAAATGTTTTCTTAAATGACAGTGACCGACGAAGATACAGCAAATTTAATCAAAATGCGTGCGTCAAATGAAGAGCTCTTCACAGGGAAGAGAAATGCATCCAAGATTGCTTGGAGGTGAGTAGCCTAGCTAACGTAAGGTCTAGGTAGCCAGCCCATTCATTCATTGACTTAATTTCGTCTCAGCCTGTGTAAAGATGTTAATTTTAGGATAAAATTGGAATAAATATGGCTAACCATATTGTTTTTGATAACAAGAAAACGAATAATGATTATTATTAGTCATAATAATAAAAATGTTAACCATAATTGTTGTGCCAAATAGCAGCCCCATTGTATTCCCCTTACAGGGCAGTAATAAGAGAGTTGGGCTTGCAAGGGAAGGTAACTTCTGGTCAGGCTGGCAAAAAGTGGGAAAACCTAAAGACGAAATATAAGGTAGTATGTGTGTGTTTGTGCGCGTGTGCATGTTCAGGTGAATGTGTGTAATTACTTATTACAAGTATGCGTGTGTGCTTGCTCACATGTGAATGAGTGTGTGAGCTGGTGTGTTTGACATTATGAGATTATCACCAACACGGTGTGTATGTTTGTGATTATGTTTGTGAATGCATAGTGTGTGTGTGTGTGTGTGTGTGTGAGCAGGCATGTCTTATGAGAATCAGAATTCTGTTTCTGATTCTGATAAGACACACGCCTGCTCACACGTGCATTCACAGACATAATCACAAGCTTATCATTATGCACACATAACCGTAGTATGCCTAATCATGTTAAACAGTCTGATCTGTGTCATGTGACCTGTTTATAGTGTACGTGTGTAGTGATGAAATTGTGTTCTGCCTGTTCTCACAGGAGCTGAAATACCCTCCCAGGGGATCGGGTGCTGGGAATGGGGATGTCACCGCTGCCTCTTGGCACTGGTTCCACCTCATGAACGAAGCCATGGAGGGGAGGCTGTCCACAAGTGCCCCGGCTCTGACCGCCGTCTCTTACGCCGAGGACGAGTCCGACTACCCTGGACCGGTGACCTCACGCACCCACCCCCGTAAGCGGAGGAAGGAGGGGATGAAGAACGAAATCCTGGAGTTCTTAACGGGCGGAGCAGAGAGGGAGGAGATCTTAGGGATTGAGGTGAAGGAGGGCGATGCCATCGAGATGTACGCAGACAGGGAGGAGGCGGAGCTCGAGAGGGTCGCCATGGAGACGGAGCGGGAGAGGGCGGGGCTGGACGCAGAGAAGGCGGGGGCGCACACGCACAGGGCGGGGTTCGAGAGAGAGCTGGCGGCCATCGACAGGGATAGGGCGGCGCTGGAGAGGGAGAAGGCCGGGGTGGACCGCGATAGGGCGGCCGTAGAGCGCGATAGGGCTCTGCTGGAGAAGGACAGAGCGTTGATGGAGAGGGAGAGGGCGGCTATGGACCGTGATTGGGCGATGCTGGAGAAAGACCGGGCGACTCTGGAGAGGGAAAGGGCCATGCTGCAGAGGGATAAAGAAGCCATAAAAAACGGCACGTTTGAGGTGAAGAACGACAGCCCAGCCATGGAGCTCGATACAGAAGCACTGGAGAGGAGGGAGAGATTCCTCTCCTTGTTTGAGAAACTTATTGAAAAATTATGAAAGAGGAAAAAAAAAAAAACACACTAATCATTTTCCCATTTCCACTTCACGTGCTTGTATAGTCCTGAGTAGCTGCACTGAAGACCCAAATAAACAAAAAAAACCAACAGGAAGATCCTTTTTACTGGAGATCAACCTTTAAGCATCATATTCCATCTGAAAATAGCATTTGAAATGCATATTAATATTTTCAATTCAATTTTATTTCAATTCAATTTTATTTATATAGCGCTTTTCACAGACGACTGTCACAAAGACGCTTTACAGAACAGAAAGGGGAGGAAAGGGGAAATAGGAAATGCCAGCTCTAAGCCCCCAGATAGCAGAGGTAAAAACTCTAGTAGGGAGAGAAAACCCTCATACAGTGGCGAGAGAAAACTCCCCGATGGGAAGAAATCTCGAGAGGAACCCGGCTATTGGGGGATGCCCATCCTCCACTGGCCTATGGGTTGATTATTTCATAGGGAGGTATTCTACTCTGATGACTCCGTCATGTAGAGATCAGCAGTGGCAGGTGGGGGGCGCCTAGCTGGTCTTGGGCTGGAGCTCCGGGCCAGGAGGGGGGCGGGGGAAGGGCTTGGGAAACTCGGGAAACTTGGGCTAGAGTTCCGGGTAGGTGCCCAGAGCAGGGAAAAGAGGAAAAAAGAAAAAAAAACATTGTTAGGGGGTTCAGATGGTAGCAGAACAAGCAGAGCAGGAGAGACAGAGGTGCCTGCGTGCGATAAGGAAACCCCGGCAGAATAAGGCTATGGCAGCATAGCTAAGGGCTAAACAGAGGCAGGGGCCAATACAGCCATGAGGGCAGGCTTGAGACAGTCACCACCAGACCATGACCGGTCCGGCTTAACACAGCACTACCAATAATGATCCAGTGGCCGCACTGACCACTCCACCAGAGACTATAGCTTATGCCAGCCACCCACTCCTGCCCCTCAACTATAGGACAGACTGAAAAGATGGATTTTAAGCCTAGCTTTAAATAAACTTATAGTGTCTGCACCCCAAACATGAGCAGGCAATTTGTTCCATAGGAGAGGAGCACGATAGGAAAAGGCTCTACCACCTATGGTAGTTTTAGCTATTCTAGGAATAACAAGGAGGCCTGCGCCCTGCGAACGGAGCGTTCGTGAGGGATTATAAGGGAGAAGTAAATCACTTAAATATAAGGGGGCAAGCCCATGTAAGGCTTTAAAGGTAAGTAACAGAATCTTATAGTCTATTCGAAATTTAATTGGCAACCAGTGAAGTGAAGCTAACACTGGGCTGATGTGTTCAAATCTCCTAGTTCTTGTGAGAATACGAGCTGCTGTATTTTGAATTAGCTGAAGCCCTTTCAGAGAGGAATTTGCACATCCAGACAAAAGAGCATTACAGTAATCTAATCTAGAAGTAACAAAAGCATGGACTAGCTTTTCAGCATCATGTAGGGACAGTATTTTTTGAATTTATGAGATATTCCTCAAGTGATAGAAAGCAACCCTAGAGATGTCTTTAATGTGTTTATCAAATACGAGATCTGGATCAAGCGTAACACCAAGATCTTTAATGACAGCATTTGAAGTGATTGAAATTCCATCAATGTTAGGCATATAGCCAGATAGTTTGCATCTCATAGACTTGGGCCCCACTACCATTACCTCTGTCTTATCAGAGTTTAGCAAGAGAAAGTTATGAGTCATCCATTCCTTTATATCTATAAGACAAGCTTCCATCTTTGAACGCTGGACAACTTCATCAGGCTTGACTGATAGATACAGCTGCATATCAGTGGAAGTTAATGCCATGTTTATGAATGATTTGTCCCAGGGGAAGCATGTATAGAAAGAAGAGCAAAGGCCCAAGGACAGATCCTTGTGGTACTCCATATCTAACCCTAGACTTATAGGAGGAGTCATTGTTAAGATGCACAAATTGATATCGGTCTGATAAGTATGATCTAAACCAGGAAAGAGCCAGTCCACGGAGGCCAACAGTATTTTCAAGCCTATCCAGAAGGATGAGGTGATCAACTGTGTCAAATGCTGCACTTAAATCTAGAAGCATGAGTACAGAGATGTAGCCACTGTCAGAAGCTATTTGATTGATTTTGTCCATAATATCATTTCCTTCTTCACTTGTGTTTCACCTACTCTGTTGTTCTGAATGTAGTGAAAATTAGAGACTGCATTTCACGTTGCTTTTACCAGACGTACAACAGTGGATCTGTATAAAACTGTATAAACCTGGTGTCGGGAGGCAAAAGAGAATCTTGACTAGCCTCTGTGTGGAAATACTTTAAATAACGTGCAAAACCATTACTGTCTGCGCCAATCAGCTAACAATGAAGACGTTAAGCCACTCCTGTTCTGGAGAGGTTGTTTAAACATCTTTATTCAAATATGGTATTTCGGTACAAATCACAGATTGGCCACAGGCTTAACCCCAACCACTCCCCTCCCCTGAGTCAAACAACAGCTTTAGACCATCAAAGCATAGTATATCCTCAAAATAACACTTTGCCTTGTAATATACCAAATATTGCAGTTCATGTAAAAAAAAAAAAGAAAAAAAAAAGAAAGTAATTTCAGAATATATATTTTTATATTACAGACTTTATAACAGTTGCTTGTGTATAAATGCTTCCTTTATTGCATCAGGAATTCAATTTGGTTCAGTAGCTGGAGTCATTTTTTTTCTATTATCATCTAGAATTCTCTAAATGTTTGTGCAAATTATGAAATGACCTCCAGAACAGTGTGATGATCAGAGGCATTGTGAGGAGAAGCTAATGTCTTGTCTGAGGAATAAAATTTTAAAAAAGGTCTAATTGAAACGGATTTATCTTTTCCCCCTGCATGTTAGGGACTGAGGAGGACTGGATTAGTCTCCATTCTTTATTGTTTTTATACAGGATCTGTGTCTAGCTGCTGTCCTCCAATGGACATACAGGGCAGGCAACTGTGTGTGTGTGTGTGTGTGCGCTTGTGTGTATGCATGTGTGTGTGTGTGTGTGTGTGTGTGTGTGTGTGTGTGTGTGTGTGTGGATGTGCACTTGTGTGTGTGTGTGCGCGCTTGTGTGTATGCGTGTGTGTGTGTGCGCGCTTGTGTGTATGCATGTATGTGTGTGTGTGTGGGGATATGCGCTTGTGTGTGTGTGTGTGCGTGTGTGTGCGTGTATGTGCGCTTGTGTGTATGCATGTGTGTGTGTGTATGTGCGCTTGTGTGTATGCATGTATGTGTGTGTTTGTGTGTGTGTGTGGATATGCGCTTGTGTGTATGCATGTATGTGTGTGTGTATGTGCGCTTGTGTGTATGCATGTATGTGTGTGTGTGCGCTTGTGTGTGTGGATGTGCGCTTGTGTGTATGCATGTGTGTGTGTGTGTGTGTGTATGTGTGTCTGTACATGTGTGTGAGCATGTGCGTGTGTGTGGATGTGCACTTGTGTGTGTGTGCGTGTGTGTGGATGTGCGCTTGTGTGTGGATGTGCGCTTGTGTGTATGCAGTGTGTGTGTATGTGTGGATATGCGCTTGTGTGTATGCATGTATGTGTGTGTGTGTGTGTGTGTGTGTGGATATGCGCTTGTGTGTATGCATGTATGTGTGTGTGTGTGTGTGTGTGTATGTGCGCTTGTGTGTATGCATGTATGTGTGGATATGCGCTTGTGTGTATGCATGTATGTGTGTGTGTGCGTGTGTGTGGATGTGCGCTTGTGTGTATGCAGTGTGTGTGTATGTGTGTGTTTAAATGAGGTCTCCTATAGGAACACGTGGCAGGCAGATATAGGCCTGTGGAGTCTTGCTAAGGTTAATGGGATTGCCATCCAGTCTGATGTCCTCCAGGGCATTGCGGATGTAATTAAAATCTTTCATGTTGCAGAAAGTGTCCTCGTGCATCATCTGGATGTTGTTGTTCTGGAAAAGACAAGAAAGGATCAATGAGGAAACAGCACAGTGCCCCTAAAAGCTTTCATTCAGAAGCCTAAATGAGAAGATACACCTTGGCACTAATCGCCACAACTGAGACGTGAAATAAACTCTGATTTCACAAGAATAGACAGCCAGCTAAAGATAAGTCATAATTTGTTCTTTGTCAAAAGTAAATGAACTTTTTCAGTTGTCATCAGGGTCTAGTGAACTGTTGAATTTCAGGACTGATGGTCATAAAGTAGCCCCATATGACACCCTAAACCAATATAAGTATGTTAATTATCAAAATATACAAAAATTGCATGCAAGGCTTTAAAAAGCGTTTTATGTAAAATGTCTGACATTTATGGTTAAGGCCAAGAAATCCCTTTTAGCACACAGAAAAGATTGTGAGCATACAAACTGCCTCTCATACTCTCCAGTCCAGAAGGCGATAGAAATGCACTAAGATTGGTTTGTATAACCCACAAACTGGGAGGAAAATAAAATAATTCCATAGTTAACACATGCTTTATGTGTACTTTACATGTTAACAGCATGTAGTGTACATGTTAACATGTTTGTGGCTGACAATTCCGACCCGTTTGGCATTCAATAATGAACTACAAGGTTAAAAAAAAAAAAAAATGTCATGACGCAATGGCTAAAAATACGTATCCATTCTAAATCCATATTATATATCATGTAATGTCAGACAAGCATAAACCCGTTAGTTCACACAGGCAAACAATAACAGCAAATATTTGAGACTGTACTCTAGTGGGAGTACTGTATACCGCCAGTAGATGGCAGTATTTAGACAGAAATAAGCGCTGTGCTTATTGGACTATTGGCGAGGCAGAAAGCCACATAGACACATAAATTGAGGTGGAGAGGCAAGGATTTATTTGTCATAAATAATGTGAGATTGATAGATAGTTGTAATACTACTAAATATTACATTACGTTGCATTACATTACAGTCCAATCACTTGGCAGACACTCCTAACCAAAGTGATTTAAATGGAGAACATACATCACTGTTAGTCTCAGGAATACGAAAGTGTGATATCACCAAAAAGACAACTAATGCCAATTTATAATCAACAAGTGTAAAATTAGCTGAACAAACTAACAAGTGTCGTAAACAAAAGTAAATACCATTACACAGCTAATCTATTTTTACCGAGCTATACTGAACATTGGGCCTCATTCACCAATCACTCTTCAAACAAATTTGTTCTTAAGACTTTCTTTAAATCGTTTTTACAAAATTTCAGGATTAACTGATGTTTGTGTTTGCATGTAAGAAGACATTGTTGAATGCCAGAATTTTCGTGAAAACATTTTAAGGAAAGTCTTAAGAATAAATTTGTAATAATCAATAAGTGTAATATTAGCTGAACAAACCAACAATATATTTATTTGCAATGTCTTTCCCTGTGCTTTGAATTATTTGCATTAATTAAGAATAAATCAAATTATCTCAAAAGTACTTTTTGAAATTTTGCTAAATTTTTCATATGTTCTTCTATACTATCCAATCCAATCCAATGTACACACATGCCATCTCTTGTACTTTTTGTTTTACAATACTATTACACGTGGTTATTGACTTGTTAAAGCAGTGGTGAATAGTGAACAGAAGATGATGAGACCACAGAAATGCAAGAGACATAAAGAGAAATAAACGAGGTTTGAACTCACAACCTTTTTGCCATCCAGAAACTTCTGCTTTCATAAAGCACAGTGAGTGTGTGTTGGGGGGGCAGGGTTCGTGATTTCTTTACAGGGTTGTCAGATGCCTAAATTTGGGAAGGCCTAACCGAAAAGAAAATCCAGGATACCAGATCCTGAAAATACCCCATTTGAGGGGAAAAAAACTCCTCAAAATTCCCTTAAACGGGGGATTTTAAAAGGAAAAGGTAATTTTCAGGCATATGTCAGTGTGTGCTTTGGAATTTTATTCTGCCGTTAAATTTCAGCCCTGAAAGTTTTTAATTGTGCTGTTATTGCTCAATAAAAATTATAAGCAATCAGAACAGTTTTAGTAGATCTTCATTGTCCACATCCATATACATTTGATAACCAAACAAACAAAACAAAAAAAAAAACTAACAAGCCGGTTTTTGTCCAGCCGATGGAGGTAAATCCCTCACTGATTTCATCAATGCATTTCTTCCAACTCCCTTTAATACAAAGATGGGCCCAATTAAAACTGGCATTTAATGTTTTGTTGATGGGGAGAATCTGTGGGTGGATTCCAATTGCTTATTTAAAAAAAAGAAAATATATCTCTTTAAACAGACACATTACAATGCACTTACATGGCGTGTTGCTATATAAATACCATACTGTCACTGTCACAATCGTGTGATAACACACAGGTTGCATTATGGGTAACTAATATGCATGTATTCATCCTGAATAATTAATTCTGGTTTCCCACAATGTATGTTGTGTATTATTGCACAGCCATGAATGTGACAGTATGGTATTGTAAATAGTTCTACAAAAATGTGTTCAAAATATCAAAAGAATAAATCACTGTGAACAAATGTATGCATATTAGTTTACCATGATGCATTTGTGTGCATAATGCATATTCACAAGACCATGAATATTATATTTTATGTATATTCCATGGAGTCAAATTCTGTTGTATATGTGGTGCATTCTTTCTAAAGGCCCGCTGGCATTCAATGTTTAATCAAATGTAGATAGGTATATTTGAGGATTTTTTTATTTAAAAAAAAATAAGGCTATCCCCTTTTTGTTTATTTATTTAAAACAAATTATTGAGTTAATCAAATGGTTTCAAAACAAAAGCGAAACAAAAAACATCCTTAATTTTTTAAATAAAGAATTCCCTGAAAATATCTACCTTTGATTAAACTTCTAAATTTTTTTCTACTGTTCCCTAAACAGGATCCAACTAACTATCCAGTGGAGATGGACTCATCGGTATGTGCATAAAATGGCAAACAAACACATTCACGGTTGTGTGATAAAGCTTTGTGGTTATTCTTAATTAATTAATCACAACATATATCACAACATATACTGTATATGCATATGGGTTTCTCATGAAAATAACATGGCCTCTGTTTGGCTTATTTCTGTGATTAGTGATGGGAAAATAATTTATCTGGACCTGTTTTCAGGTCTTCGAAATGAATGAAAAGCAATTGAATACTGGTCTAAGTGAGCAATGAGGTGTGCTATTGTGGAATATACAGTATAGTCTCATGAAGAAACAGACGAGAGAAAAGTAATCACCAGTTACAATAGTCAACACAATTTCATACTCAAATTTAAAAAATCTATCTTGTCACTGTTCACGAAGAAGGCAAAACTATGATGTTATTACAAGTAGTTGTTGGTTAAATTAATCTTCAAAGGTATTTGCAGGAGAAGAGAGATGTCAGGAGAAAATCCCTGGCTCGGTTCCTGAAGCATGGTCATTAATGCGAGACTTGTCTTGATGATAGATGTACAATTTGCTGAAATATGCCAGGCGTTACACGGCTCAATTACTGTGAATTACAGGATGCGTCATACAACAGAAACTTATTGCGTCGTGTTGCAGTTTCACATATTTTTAAAAAACAAAACATTTCAACAATGTGTAATAATGATGGCTTTTGTTACATTCTTTCCCTGTGAGTGTATTATGCTCCTTCCCTGTGATAGTGTATTACAATATTCCTCCATGTGCACACACACACACACACACACACACACACACACACACACACACACACACACACACACACACACACACACACACACACACACACACACACACACACACACAGCATCTGTATATAAACTGTATATACATATCTCAACAAAAATGTTTTCTACGTAAAAGAAAAAAAAGCCAAGTTACTCACGCATAGCCTACAGAGCGCTGTCTATAAGTTCTTAATTCCAATTTGCAAAAACTAGGCCTGCCTTTGAAAGTATTGACATCAAAATGTGGCCAAGTTACAACTAACAACATTGCCTATCATAGCTCACACTAAATAAACTAGCTCTATTCCAAAGCAATGCTATCCAAACTTTCCTAAATTATTGAATGCAAGTTGGCCCTGTGTTTTTTCATCTTAGCATGTGAAGAGATTGTGCCTCATGGAACAACATATGATTTCAATTAATGTTTTAAATAGTTGATGAATAATTATACTCCGGAAAGGATATGGTTATACTTTGTTGGCAAGTTTACTTTAGAAAATGTACAGGTTTTAAAATGTTCGATGCTGCTACAGATTTCTTTACAATTCACAAGCAGACATTTATATTAAGAAACATCATGTACAATAGAGAAAGGGGGAATGAATAAATAAATGCATTTTATATTTTGACCTAGAAAATAGCATACATATAACATTTTTACAAACGTATCCAGACATGTTTGTGGCTCAGATGATGGCAAATAAGTAATAGTACTAATTTTCTTAACATAATAATAGTTATGATATTTGCAAACAGAATTTTGTGAACACAAGAATGTCAATGCTCTGTAGGACCACACAGGTTTCTATAGAATTCCAAAAAGATAAATCAATAAATACATAATAATAATAATAATAATAATAATAATAATACATTTTATTCATGCTGTGCTTTTCATAGACCCAAAGCAGTGGACGCAGACAATTGTTCAAACATGCCCTATAGTGTAGGAATTTTTCTTTTTAATTTCTAAGTGCAACACATCTGAATCAGAGTATTTCCACTATAAATTATTCTCCTTTCACAGTTTGATGTGGCACATACAGTTTCATTGACCACATTATCTTGAGATGCTAAGAAGAAAAAACACAGGGCCAAGTTGCATTAAATCATTTAGGAAAGTTTGGATAGCATTGCTTTGGAATAGAGCTATAGTTTATTTAGTGTGAGCTACGATAGACAATATTGTTAGTTGTAACTTGGCCACATTTTCATATCAATACTTTTAAAGGCAGACCGTGCAAGTTGGAATTAAGGACTTCTAGACAGTGCTTTGTAGGCTATGCATGAGTAACTTGGCATTTTGTATGTTGAAAATGTTTTTGTTGAGATAGTAGTTACAATCTGTGGTCCAGTTCTATAGTGCTTTTTTAAAGTAGCTTTCTCAGTCTTGGCCTTTACTTAAATGCACCTCGGTTATGGAACATGCTAAAGATGGAGAGCCCTGTTACTCTGGCTCAATTCAAAGACTTGATTCATGACACTGTAACTGAGGAGTGTGCATATTTCTAATTAAATTAAAATAAAATAAATACATAAATAAGAGAATTCTACATTCAGCTGAAAAAAGAACACAAGAATCTGAACATGTTCCCCAGTATTTTATTACAACAACCATTTCATTTAGTCATAGATGCTGCAGTGGACAGTTTTCCTTCTCTCACCAATATCTTACATATTTTGTCCGTAGCACAAGCTGTAACAAACTGAAAGCAATAATTAATAATAATAATTTTTTAACAATTTACATAATCTTGTGTATATTAAATACATTTTACGTCTTTACAAGTCTTGTATTTCCAAGACCCTCTCTGGAAAAATTTATCTGAATTCTTCAATAACCGCATGCAACCTGTTAGGGGAAAAAAACAAAAAAAACCGAATTGATAAAAATTTTTGGATTAGATGGCAAAACTCAAAGAAAATTCTAGAAACCACAAACTGAGATCAGTCTTGACAACACAGGAGAACAATTCACACCACTAGTTCACAAAACAGTGAGCAAGTTCCTTTTTTTTTTTTCAAAAACAGAAAAAAAACAGTAAGATTTCAACACCAACACAGGACCATCTGTTTTTGTTTAGCTTTTTTTGCCTTTTTGTTTTTGTAAAATATGTCTTTGTGTTTTTTTCTCAATACAAATAAAATGTGTACAAAGACGTTGTTGCATAAGTCCGATCAGGCAGTGATGTGAATGCGGCTGTTCTCTGGCAGGCCGAGCCGTGCCGAGCCGAGCTGAGCCTAGGACGGTTAGGGGAGGCCGCTATAATGTAGACAAGGGTGTGGCCGCTCTTTGTGGAATTGTGGAATTTGTGGAAAGGGTAAAGCTCCGGTTTGATTTGCACAGAACAGCGTGAAGCGGGGGAAACAGCAGCTTTAATCCTCTACTGGTCCTATTTCACAATGGGGGGGCATTTGACATTAATGTGATTTATTCATGTTCCCAAAACCCCCAAGTTTGATATTGTTAACCCAACCCACTCCCAGTTGGAGACTAAAGCATTTAGTTGCTGGATGCTTCATTAAACAGAAGCTGCATATTAATAACGGAGCAGTTGAGATCCTCAGGAGGTTTCCTGGTTAGTCTCAGCAAATCAGAACCAATCCATCAAAGCAATCGTAGTTTCTTCCACAGTTTCCACGCCTCATAAACAGGAATTATATTTTAGGGTTTTAAGATTCAATAGCCTGGCACTGTTTTTCTGCTCTGACGTCATCTCTATCCTTGCTGTTAAAAATGATCCGCGCTTAAAA
>CM056377.1:4446380-4451380 GCA_029718625.1 Synaphobranchus kaupii | reverse complement strand
CATGGTCTAAGTCTCCTGATCACATCATGGTCTAAGTCCCCTGATCACAGCATGGTCTAAGTCTCCTGATCACAGCATGGTCTAAGTCCCCTGATCACATCATGGTCTAAGTCTCCTGATCACATCATGGTCTAAGTCCCCTGATCACAGCATGGTCTAAGTCCCCTAATCACAGCATGGTCTTAGTCCCCTGATCACAGCATGGTCTAAGTCCCCTGATCACAGCATGGTCTAAGTACCCTGCACAGCATGGTCTAAGTCCCCTGCACAGCATGGTCTAAGTCCCCTGATCACAGCATGGTCTAAGTCCCCTGATCACAGCATGGTCTAAGTCCCCTGATCACAGCATGGTCTAAGTCCCCTGATCACAGCATGGTCTTAGTCCCCTAATCACAGCATGGTCTAAGTCTCCTGATCACAGCATGGTCTAAGTCCCCTGATCACAGCATGGTCTAAGTCTCCTGATCACAGCATGGTCTAAGTCCCCTGATCACAGCATGGTCTAAGTCTCCTGCACAGCATGGTCTTAGTCCCCTAATCACAGCATGGTCTTAGTCCCCTGCACAGCATATTCTAAGTCCCCTGGTCACAGTGTATTATCTTGGGTGACGTCTTTCTTAAGAAGCTGTAGAGAACCAGGTGTGCTTTGGTCCTATGGGACGTCTCTCCCCTAATGGAGCTGTCTTGGCGTTCATTGCACACTAGTTTATGAGCTGACGCATGGCTTGTGTACATACTGTACAACGTATTTTACTTATTAGCATTGTGGCCTGCCATATGGTGTATTTGCCTTTGAAAATGTAGTGCAATAAATCTCTGGGTGACAGTTCAGTGTGGACTTGTATGTGTTTTACAGTGTTCTGATGCTGATGCTGTGTGGTTTGGGAGACAACTCAATGCCCTATTTTGTAATGTTTTGTACAGACTCAGGTTTTACAATCAGGGCTGAGTTACCAAAGACATTAGTCTCGGCTGGTAGGTCTCACACAGAGCAGACAGGGAGCTCAACTTTATTAGATATCCTACAATCACCCAGAACAGGTGTTTCATTGCTCTGGGATTTAATAAATAATGGCCGCCTGTTAGCCACATGCTCATTTGAAGTTGATTGCCTCTACAATTCTAACTCTGCTCATGTGCGCAGTTTGAAAACAGACCTCCGATATGACTAAAATTATTTAATGTGATGTGGATGTTAAAATTAATTTTGTGGAAACAGGGACACATTTTCAAAGGATGCAGGAAACAAAGACTAATGAGCGATGCTTCTGAAACCTGGTGAGCTCGTTGTCAACAGGAAGTAGTTTTAGGGAAACGTAATGCTCGTGGTCCGACCACAGCGGAGTTTGTTACAGAAAATTACAGAAAAAAATGTTGCGCTCAGTCAGAAAGGGGAAACAGTTCTTAAGGCAGGTGTGTAGATCCAGGTGACTGCGCCTGGCTGGCCACACACTACTTTTCTGTAGTAGCCTGATTGGCCCTGGCCAGCCCACGCTCCGCCCAGTGGGAGGGGCTATGACCGTACCTTCTGCGCTCTGCGCTTCTCGGCCCGCTGGCTCTGGTGGTAGATCCGGCTGAAGTTGGACACGATGACGGGTACGGGCAGCGCAATGACGAGCACCCCACTCAGGGAGCAGATCGATCCAAAGATCTTCCCCACGATAGTTTTGGGGACCATGTCGCCATATCTGAAACAAAGAACGGGAGGGCTTCAATTAATCTGCAGACAAACTAAACAGCAGGGGAGTCCAAGGTCCAGTTAAGGCCCAAATATATTTTCTATGACTCCAAGCACTACATTTAAATATCTAAGTTTAAATATACAGCATGTTCAAATATAGAAATAAAAAATATATGCTTCTACATGTACAGTACACTCACTCACGCAGCACTGAGATTGGTTGGTATGACTGTCTGTTACACTCACACAGCACTGAGATTGGCTGGTATAACTGTCTGTTACACTCACGCAGCACTGAGATTGGCTGGTATAACTGTCTGTTACACTCACGCAGCACTGAGATTGGCTGGTATGACTGTCTGTTACACTCATGCAGCACTGATTGGTTGGTATGACTGTCTGTTACACTCACGCAGCACTGATTGGTTGGTATGACTGTCTGTGGGAGGGATGCATTCACACACTTACAGTGGCTTCAGAAAGTATTCATGCCCTATTGATTATTTCTCATTTTGCTGCGTTGCAAAGTCAAATTAAAACATATTTACATGGGATTTTTTTCTACTCCTTTAGAAGTAATTCTCTATAATGTGCAAATTAAATAAAGTATTTAGATATCTTCAGGATTGCATTAAAAATAAAAAAAACTGAAATATCACATTTACATAAGTATTCCACATGCTTTAACATATTTTTAAAGTATTTAATATTTGGTTGCATAAACCTGCATGCTGTTACTTCCTGAAGTCTGTGACCCATCAACATCAAAAGACTCTCGATATCTTATTTTCAGGTACTGTCACAAGCGATACTATAACCTTTCTGCATGTGAATGGATCTCTATGGGAATTGGGGGGTGAAACTAGATTCAGCTCTAAATTACACTGGTACAGTATGGAACACATGACTGACTAAATGGGAAAATGAGAAATAATCAATGGGGTATGAATACTTTCTGAAGCCACTATATATATCAAGACCAAATTCAATAGCTCTCAAGCAGCTTGGAAGCCGCTGAAACACTGATATGTAGCATGCCATTTTGTCTAACAATAGTGCATATTTTTCATCTTAAAGCAATATGTTTCTTACAATAAGCCACTTCATTTTTACTAAGGTCATATGAATAGGATTTTACCTGAAGTGAAAGGTTCCGTTTTGTCACGGGAAGAGACATGCATTATAAGGTACAACCACTAGAGGGCGCCATGGGTCCACGTAAATGTTTTGTGTGGCGACACAAAGTTTTTTATTTATTTATTTAAATTTTTTTTTTTAGAGCTTCAGGCCCTCTTTCCTTATTTATGATGGTTTATAATACCTTTTGAGTTGAAAGTAAATGCATTCAGATGAAAATGTCACAAAGAGCTCCTCCAGCTTCTGCAATTGTCAATTACTTCCCGAAAAACTTTCCCCATCTGCTTCCTCATTCTGTTTCCCTGTTTGTTCCCCCTCCAAATACATTTTTAATTCATAATTAGTCCCCTCCCAGTGCTGGTTTATCCACGGTCTATGGTTTGTCCTCGTCATTACCCAGGGGATTGGGTCTGCTCATGTTCTTTGGCTCCTGATTGGCTGTCTCACAGGCATGGCCCTTGGGGGCTTGAATAAGAGGAAGCTGAGAGCTTATTTAAACTGCTAATTGCCTGGTTTTTGATCGTTTTGTATGATTAACAAGGGTGTCAATTTGAAGAAAGATATTGCACCTGCTGTTGGCTCCGTTTTTAATTGATTGCATCTAATGTGGTACATTACTGTTCTCTATTTCACATTAAACAGTTGTGATTACATCACAGAGACTATTTGTTTGAATTTAAACGAATGCAAAGCACAGAAAGATTGCTGAGGTTATGCTACACAATTATAGATAATTATCTAAAACAAAACATGCAAAACATAGCAGGTCACTATGATTAACAGCTTAAAGGCAAGATTTTATTCTACTCCACTGTCCATTTGTTGCCTATTACCTATTATCAGCGTGTTAAAGATCAAAATGGGCTGTTGGTTGATGCTGGGAGAAGATGGCTTAATATTATTACACTGGGATGAGCTACAACATGCTGTCAATCACTGACACACAAACTAATCAAAACCAGCAGTAAAACCATTTGATTGAGTCAGATCAGGAATTCGTAGCACATGTTTTTGAGCAGTCAGAGCAGCAGTGTGGAGCAGTGGTTAGAGCAGCAGTGTGGAGCAGTGATTAGAGTAGCAGTGTGGAGCAGTGGTCAGAGCAGCAGTGCAGAGGAAAGATGAAATGCATTAAAAAACAGCAGGAAGTATTGAGTTGTTTTCCTTTAACTCTGGGTGTAAGTGGAGATGACTTGATTTGGCTGTGTGAAATGTGTAATTTAACTACAAAGACAGAGAGCGAAGCTTAAGTGCTGGCCTCCACAGCTTTAAGGGACTTGAAAGTAATTAAAGCCATGTTAGATTCCAGTTTTCCAATTACACTCCTCTAATTAATTTTGTAGAGAAGCTTGTGGGGCAGAGCGCGCGCTTGATGATCCTGTCAAAACGCCGGCCTCGTGTGCGTGTGCCTGCACCACGGCAACCAGCTCATGCTTCATATTTCACACATCCCAGCGCTCTGCTGTCACCCATGAGGGCGGGTGCAAGTTGAGTCAGTACGGATTAAAGTACAGTAAAGCGTGATGTGTGTGTGTGTGTGTGTGTGTGTGTGTGTGTGTGTGTGTGTGTGTGTAAGTGAGATCATGGCCTGTACAGAAGAGGTTGTGAGGTGTGCACATTTCACAGAAAAATCACCTTGATACTAGTCTGCTCACTCAACCACTCATATGAGTGACACATGCTGATATCAGACTACTCTACTCTCATACACACTGATATCAGACTACTCTCTACTCTCATACACACTGATATCAGACTACTCTCTCCTCTCATACACACTGATATCAGACTACTCTCTACTCTTATACACACTGATATCAGACTACTCTCTACTCTTATACACACTGATATCAGACTACTCTCTACTCTTATACACACTGATATCAGACTACTCTCTACTCTCATACACACTGATATCAGACTACTCTCTACTCTCATACACACTGATATCAGACTACTCTCTACTCTCATACACACTGATATCAGACTACTCTCTACTCTTATACACACTGATATCAGACTACTCTCTCCTCTCATACACACTGATATCAGACTACTCTCTACTCTCATACACACTGATATCAGACTACTCTCTCCTCTCATACACACTGATATCAGACTACTCTCTACTCTCATACACACTGATATCAGACTACTCTCTACTCTCATACACACTGATATCAGA
>CM056377.1:4426380-4441380 GCA_029718625.1 Synaphobranchus kaupii | reverse complement strand
CTCTGTGTCAGTGACTCCAGGTAATTCCAGGTGACCATATGTCCTGATATTGCATATTCAACAATTTATATACTTTATTTCTACAAGTAGATTTCAAAGATCCTGATCAAACAAGTGCCAATGAGTTCAGACTTGAGGGAGTGGATAATAGTGTGTGTGTGTGTGTGTGTGTGTGAGTGTGTTTGTGTGTGTGTGTGTGTGCCTCTGTACGTGTGTGCCAGTGTGTGCGTGCATTTGTGTGTGTGTGTGTGTGTATGTGGTGTGTGTGCGTGTGCATTCGTGCATGCGTGTGTGTGGGTGTGTCTGTGTGTGTATGTATGTGAGTTAGTGTGCATGTATGTGTGTATGTGAGTATGTGTGTGTGTGTGTGTGTGTGTGTGTGTGTGTGTGTGTAGTATTGTGGAATAGTGGTTAGAGCACTGGACTCTGGACATGAGCATCTTGGGTTGTGATTCCAGGGGACTCAGCGATAGAGGAGCTTTTTAACAGCATCCTGCAGGAAGTGAAAGTGACAGTTCTGTGCCTGTAAATGTTTAACAGTCAGGAGGAATCCCAGTCCGTTCTGATGCCCCACAGTAATCTGTGAGATTGACCTCTGTTTGCCCCGGAGGATTACCTTCTATACTTTTCCAGGCCTCAGATTGTGAGGGCATTGCTCTGGTAGCTCTCTCTCAGTGTGTGTGTGTGTGTGTGTGTGTGTGTGTGTGTCTGAGTACCAGCCTGCTACTGTCCCATGGAGAGAGGCAGGACCTCCTACAGGGTCGGAGCTCTGCAGCAGGTTTAATGCCAGGAGGAGTCAGTACTGACTCTCCACAGAGTGCAAACCTGCCAGTTTAACACTGAAGCTATTATAGGTTCACTAGCTCTACCTCTGCTACGATAGCACTATATCAAGGTAACACTCACACTCAACACTAAACATTAACAATCAAACAAATCTGCCACCTTGAGTCCATCTCCAACATTTGTCCTTGATGCCAATGTGGGTGTATCTTCAACGTCCCCCTTGAACAGACACACAAATGCACGCGCACATGCGCACATGCACACATGCGCAAACACACACGCCCGCCCGCACGCACACACACGCACACACACACACACACACACACACGCACGCACACACACACACACACACACACACACACACACACACACACACACACACACACACACTGCAAGCTAGGAGGATATAGTATGCTTAGCTTTTGCTTGGGTTTTTGTCCTGGACAGACCTCTGTTGGAAGAACGGGCCAAATATTCATAATAGCTCCTTAACTGAGGCTCCAAATGTGCAGATGTGTGTGTGTGTTTGCTTTATGGTGCTTAGTGCTGGATGCATTGCACTGGTGCAGTCCTGATTACTCCTGCATTACTATGATTATGCAGACACATTACTACCCCCTTCAGAGATGTGCTTTTGAGGCTCCAAAAACTCCGGCCAAGAAAAAGGGGAAAAAAATCATACCGTGGTAAGAACTACACAAAACACAAAGCCGTTTTCCCACTTTGAATACCCGCCTCGTTCTCCAATCTGTGAGCTCCAGTCCACATCAGGTCACATGAAAACCTTTCTACCAATCCAACAGCACCGGTTAATTAAGCAAGAAAATGAGTGATTACCGGCCAACGCATTAACGGGCCGAAAAAGCGTTTAAAGATTAACGCAGGTGTGAGATAAACGCCTGTGACAGGTGTACAGTACCTCTGCAAATAGAAGACCATCAATGCACCTTTGCATGGGATATTTAACATTTCATAAATTGGTCCATGTTAAGCTCACGGATGGCTGCCTGAAGTCATTAATGTTTCGCCCCGGCTGAGCAGTGTGTGCCGTTAATAAAGCCGGCGAGAAGATGTCCGCTAAACGCGCTCGATGTGCCTTTATGTTCGGAACATGTTTTCCTGAAGAAAGGAATCAGTTATTGATAACTGTTACACTGATGGCCCAATGGGGCACATTAAAAACAGTGGAATGTGTTAGTCATCCATCAGCCTCTATGAAAGCGGGCAGGCCTGATTCAGGGCTGGTGCGTTAGCAGTGTTTCACAAGCGATTACAATCCCCCGACTGCTGCTAAAATGCCCTCGCTCCTGCTGTACATGTAAGTCTTAAGTAGATGTTGATCCACTAATCCCATACATTTGTTGGATTATTTATGGTGTTGCCCCGTCTCTGGTTACCCACTGGAGATAGAGGAGGGGAGGAGGCAGTCTCGTATTGGCTGGGACGGCCAAAAACGGGTTTTCCAGGACGGGACGGCTACATTTCCCCATGTCCGGCATATTTTAACCTGACATTGATTACATTACTTGCATTTAGAAGTCGCTGTCATCCAGACCGACGTACGCAGCTTTTTGAATTTTTACACAGTATCAATGTATACAGCTGGATATATACTGAAGCAATGCAGGATAAGCACTGGGGTACAACAGCAGTGTCCTACCTGGGAATCGAACCTGCAACCTTGTGGTTACAAGCCCAGTGCTCTACCCATTATACTTACACTACCACCCCTAATTTCTGTGACACCCCACTGTAAAGCAAACAGGAGAATGGGAAGTAAAGCCTCTACACGTGAACAACCAATCAAATTCAGCATGCTATGTTCTGTGCTGCTTAATTTGATAAATAACCCAAGCTCCACCCCTGGCTTGCACGCATCGCATCCTATATTTGAACAAGGGAGTGTCGGACATCCCAGGAGGGAGTGGGGGGACAGGGTTTGAGCGGTTGCCGAGGGGAACGTCACCATGGGAACGCGTGTGGTAGGCGGTGTTTCGGTGGGGTTAAAGGCGGCCTGTGTTCAGGCTCGCTCACTTCCACACCTGTGCAGCGAGAGAGCGAGAGAGAGCGAGAGAGCGAGAGAGCGAGAGAGCGAGAGAGAGAGCGTGTCACCAGCCAGCCACCCGTTTGGGGGCCCTGACACACTGGGGAGAACTCCTTCCAAGACGACCAGGTCTTCAGCTCTGTGGAAAAGACCTCATCACAAGGACGAGAAGGAAGGGTCGCGACACAAACACACGGTAAAGACGATCAGCAACAAACGGTTGGCACTGTTGCCCCCCCGCCCCCCCACCCCTCACCCTGTATGTTTGATGCTCTGAGCACTCCAAGGCAAAAGCACAAAAGTCTCAAATGGCTTTTGAAGTAAGTCCTCTTGCTGTCAGGCCTATCGATTTCTGGAAGAGAGAAGGGGGTGGCAGTTTGTTCTCACACAGATGAGAAACCGTTCCTCCCCTGGAGATTCTCAATCTATCTACCCATAATGCACTGGGTTCAGCTCAACCCTGCCCTGAATCAGCCCAGTCTACCTGGGAGTCTCATTTTATCCTATACAAAACGGTACCCTCAACAAAATATTTTGTTGAATAGTGACACACAAAAAAAATAAAATAGGACAGAGTTGAAATTGGTCCCTGGTTTTTACAATTTCACGTTACCCTTGACACAAAGCACAGAGTTTGACTCAAAGTTTGATCAGACAGTCAAAGAGAGGGTCAAAGATAAAGACAGATAGACAGAGACAGACAAACAAGGCTCTAATACCATCCTAGAGAAGAAACGCCTGAGCCAGCTGATCCTGTAGAGAGAATCGCGGCCAGCCTTCAGCTGAAAGACAGCCTGGCGGTAACATTCCCCATTACAGCAAAACCAAATTATCAGACCCCTCAAGCCATGTGTTATCTGGACCTCTGGGACACACAAAGGCTAAAGCACAAACCTAAACGGAATGCTGTCAGGCCCTAAGCAGGTAACACACCTTGGCAGAATACCTTATCAGCGTCAAACACACTAAACAGAGAGAGACCCTGACCCAAAGACCCGCGCTGGGCATCCCGCCTCAGACACGGAGAAGGATCAGCAGTGCACAGGGAGGACTACAGGGGACGGGATCTCTGTGTTAATGATGTAAAAAGCAGTTTGAGACTGAGTGCAACACAGGGAACACCGTAAAAACTCAACACCACTGAGCAACACTGTGCCAAGGTCTTTCCATTCAACATGTTATTCTCTAAGCTTTTATTCACTAATGTGAGGATAAAATGCACACACACATGCGTGCTCATGCGCACATACGTGTATGCAGGTGCACACATGCACAGAGGTGTACACACACACACACACACACACACACACACACACACACACACATACAGATATACAGTACGCACACACACAGACATACGTACAAATGCATGCACACACACACACACACACACGCACACGAACACACACACACACACACACACACACACACGAACACACACACACGAACACACACACACACACACACACACACACACACACACACACACACACACACACACACACACACACACACACACACACACACAGTGTTGCTATACCACCTTGTTAGCTATTGCTTTCTACACTGCATCCCGTTATAATTCCTCCCGTACAGCTGGCTTTCCCTGCGTGTGCATCTCCTCCAGCAGATACAGATAAACATGGAAGAGAAGGATGGCTGGTATCCATGCGCAAGGGTTTCCCTGCGTGTGCATCTCCTCCAGCAGATACAGATAAACATGGAAGAGAAGGATGGCTGGTATCCATGCGCAAGGGTTTCCCTGCGTGTGCATCTCCTCCAGCAGATACAGATAAACATGGAAGAGAAGGATGGCTAGTATCCATGCGCAAGGGTTTCCCTGCGTGTGCATCTCCTCCAGCAGAAACAGATAAACATGGAAGAGAAGGATGGCTGGTATCCATGCGCAAGGGTTTCCCTGCGTGTGCATCTCCTCCAGCAGAAACAGATAAACATGGAAGGGAAGGATGGCTGGTATCCATGCGCAAGGGTTTCCCTGCGTGTGCATCTCCTCCAGCAGAAACAGATAAACATGGAAGAGAAGGATGGCTGGTATCCATGCGCAAGGGTTTCCCTGCGTGTGCATCTCCTCCAGCAGAAACAGATAAACATGGAAGAGAAGGATGGCTGGTATCCATGCGCAAGGGTTTCCCTGCGTGTGCATCTCCTCCAGAAGATACAGATAAACATGGAAGAGAAGGATGGCTGGTATCCATGCGCAAGGGTTTCCCTGCGTGTGCATCTCCTCCAGAAGATACAGATAAACATGGAAGAGAAGGATGGCTGGTATCCATGCGCAAGGGTTTCCCTGCGTGTGCATCTCCTCCAGCAGATACAGATAAACATGGAAGAGAAGGATGGCTGGTATCCATGCGCAAGGGTTTCCCTGCGTTTGCATCTCCTCCAGCAGAAACAGATAAACATGGAAGAGAAGGATGGCTGGTATCCATGCGCAAGGGTTTCCCTGCGTGTGCATCTCCTCCAGAAGATACAGATAAACATGGAAGAGAAGGATGGCTGGTATCCATGCGCAAGGGTTTCCCTGCGTGTGCATCTCCTCCAGCAGAAACAGATAAACATGGAAGAGAAGGATGGCTGGTATCCATGCGCAAGGGTTTCCCTGCGTGTGCATCTCCTCCAGCAGAAACAGATAAACATGGAAGAGAAGGATGGCTGGTATCCATGCGCAAGGGTTTCCCTGCGTGTGCATCTCCTCCAGCAGAAACAGATAAACATGGAAGAGAAGGATGGCTGGTATCCATGCGCAAGGGTTTCCCTGCGTGTGCATCTCCTCCAGCAGAAACAGATAAACATGGAAGAGAAGGATGGCTGGTATCCATGCGCAAGGGTTTCCCTGCGTGTGCATCTCCTCCAGAGGAAACAGATAAACATGGAAGAGAAGGGTGGCTGGTATCCATGCGCAAGGGAACTCGGGACAGAACAATCGATACGGCCAATGACAGGGGGGGGAGATTACAGCACACCGTCCCACAGGGCGAGGCACTGTACGCAGCGGTCTGGTTTTTGGAGCGCACGGACCGCTAATCCGCCAAAATCACAGGGACAAGAGAGGCCAGTTACAGAGCTCAGTCTGGCCTGAAGAGGGCCGTCAATAAACAAATAAGTCCGTTTCAGGTTTTAAACTTTTGAACGATGGATCGATCCTTTGACCCACAGGAGATAACCACTTCCTCAAGCCGTTACATTTTTTATATTTCCCTTAAACGCTACAGCGTAGAGCTCTCGCTCTGGGCACAACAGTCAGGACGAGTTATCTGTACAGAGCATTAGGGCTGTCGTTTACTGAAATAATCCTCAGGTGAATGGAAAATGTTGCGGAAAGAACAAGCACGGCGGCTGTCCTTTTATTTTACAATATTAATATTTATTCTTGAATCGTGAAGATTTTTTTCCTGTTGACTCTGATGTGAAACAAAGTGGCTGTTTGCATCCAATGTGATATTAACCATTGTGGAAGATTGACTGATGTAAAACACAGCCTTCTCTGTACAGCGTCTTTGAGACAGTTCTCTGTGAAAAGGGCTATAAAAATAAAATTGAATAGAATAGAGCAGCTTTCAGAATTGCTGCCATTATAGAAGTAAAACTGAAGCTTAGCATTGGTGTCACGGTTACACACACACACACACTCGTCCAGTCATGGCTCTTGGTGAAAAGCACTTGTGAATCAGGACTGAGTGGCTCTCTAGATCACTCAGGATAATAGTGTTTGCTAAATAAACAAATAAATAATATCAAAGAGAAACTATTAACTGTAGTACCTCTCATAATCGGCACTGCTCTCATGCAGTTCTTATGTGCCAGCACATGCAGACGTCTCCTGCTTCTCATTATGGCCACATTCACACACAGTCTTAACTACGGACTACAGCTCTCAATCTCTGTCCTGGGGACCCCTGTGTACGCTGGATTCTTCTACAGCCGAATCTCTTGCTTAATAAAGGTTGTTGAACACATGTGTTTAAGTCCTTTTGTCATTTTTTCCTTAAATTTGTTAACACAGTGCAGGTTTGGCTCATTATCATTTGCGATGTCTTTGAATTCATCATTATTTGCTAATTGGTTAATTTTAATGGCAAGGTGTCCACCAATTAGGAACCTATTGATTCACCTCAGTCTTTAATTTGAATGTGTTTAAAAATGTTTTAACTCTTTTTAAATAATAGTTTACAATGTAGCACAATAAGCACAATGCAATACGGACTTCTATTCTTCATGGCATGCATAATGTGGCTTAAGAGAGTAAATAATCCCTCAAAACAGGAAAAGAAAAACGAACAGCCTGTTAAAATTCTGGGATTGAAATTGTGGTTGGAGAAAGCAGCATACATCGAGAGCCCCCGGGACCCAGTTTGAGATTCACTGGACTAGAGCGATGGATACAGCCGTCAGCGCCGGGGGAAGCAGCAGGTTGTGAAAGCAGTTTGTCACATAGCATCAGGGGTCCAGCCTCTAGTGATAATCAAACAGACTAAAGCCCCAGTTCTGAGGGAAAGGAGGGGGAATAATTAAGGGTGAAATTGAGGGTGAAAAGCAGAGAACACGTTCAATGGCTCAGAATGCTTTTAATTTGAGCTTTTAATTAAAAAAAAAAAAAAAAAATTTCCTGAGAGCCAATGCTGACACTCATTTTCTAGTTTCCAGGACAAGAGGCAGAGGCAACGGCTTTTTCAGTAGGTGTGAGTGGATCGGGCCTCGAACCTATGACCTTCCGGTGCAGGCCATTACCGTGCATCACAGAACCGCGCTGGTGAATGAGCTCTGCGCCAGGATGGATTCACAGCCTCTGCTCAGACAGAACTCTGCTAGGACAAGTTCAGGGACAACGAGGGACAGGAACACAGTGGTCTGTACATTAGTCATTAAGGCTGAATGATATGATGCTTTAGTGAATCACCGGCTATATTTAACTGGCCTGTTAGTCACCAGCTGGTGCAATGATAACCCATTCATCAGGATCAGATCAGCCAAACCAAATCAGCATTTCTTCTTTTTTTACTCTTGCTCCCTCTGTTTCTCTTTCTCTCTCTCTCTGTTTCATCTCTGGGACTGTAGAGCTAAAAGTGATAAACTAACTGAGTGGCTGTTTCGATAAGAGGCATAAAAGCGATGTTTTGACAGGATGTCATTACAGCGAGTGAGTTCATATAGGATGAAATTTGAAAAGGCGCTCTGAGTTGCGCACAGATGTGACCACGCCCACAATATTCCCCTAGTGTTCCACTGCGAGTAACACACAGACGTGACCACGCCCACAATATTCCCCTAGTGTTCCACTGCGAGTAACACACAGACGTGACCACGCCCACAATATTCCCCTAGTGTTCCACTGCGAGTAACACACAGACGTGACCACGCCCACAATATTCCCCTAGTGTTCCACTGCGAGTAACACACAGACGTGACCACACCCACAATATTCCCCTAGTGTTCCACTGCGAGTAACACACAGACGTAACCACACCCACAATATTCCCCTAGTGTTCCACTGCGAGTAACACACAGACGTGACCACACCCACAATATTCCCCTAGTGTTCCACTGCGAGTAACACACAGACGTGACCACGCCCACAATATTCCCCTAGTGTTCCACTGCGAGTAACACACAGACGTGACCACGCCAACAATATTCCCCTAGTGTTCCACTGCGAGTAACACACAGACGTGACCACGCCCACAATATTCCCCTAGTGTTCCACTGCGAGTAACACACAGACGTGACCACGCCCACAATATTCCCCTAGTGTTCCACTGCGAGTAACACACAGACGTGACCACGCCCACAATATTCCCCTAGTGTTCCACTGCGAGTAACACACAGAGAGCATGAATACGTGTGTATGCATGTGTGTGTGTGTGTGTAGTGTGTGTGCGCGCACCCTGGCAGGGGAAGCGGGGCTTTCAGTTTGGGCAGCGCACACACACACACTCTCAGAGATTGTGGTCCCCGCAATGCAGGTCCACAGACCAGCACAACCATGGCTATGCGCTACGTTCAGGCAAGCGGGCACACATTCTACAGTGTTTAGGCAGATAGCCCACATCATAGTGTTATAGTGTTCAGGCGTGTTAAGGTCCCACAGTGGCTGTGCTATCGATTTGCTGCTGATGGAGGCGTGTACATTAGCGTCATTTAAATCTGGACAGAGTGGCCGGAGCTGCGTGACAGAAATTAATTTGTCTTTTTCCCTGACCGCCAGTCCTCCCTAAACTAGAGTCGACAGCAAACGTGGCCCCTCTGTTCCACACTGACAGGTACAGAGCATCTGCCCGGGGCGGAAACCAAGGGGGTCAACGGCGCCGGAAATGGGCCGGAATCTGAGAACTGCCAAGCTGGAAAAAAAAGGATTTATATTAGAGTAATTCTGAATCGCACTGCATTGTGGATACTCAGGTAGTAAAAATAGTAATGTGATTGGCTAGAAAATCCCTTGCATTCCCTATCCACTGATTCTGCAAGACAATAGAGTAAATAAAAGTAAATAAAATATAAACTAATTATATGTAATTGGACAATAGAGATCAGATCAGTTCTCTATCAATGCAGAACAATAGCAAAGGAATGTGCTCATTACGTGCTGGAGCACTGGTGTGATCCATCTTTGTTAAAATATGTAGGATCTCTGCTCAAAGCTTGACACAGTACCTGCTTTGTGAGGACCTTATGGAGGCATGCTGCTCAGGGATGAAAACGCTGTTTTATTCTGTCTATTTGGGCTGTGAGATAACACCTCCTCTCCACGGACGGACAGGATTTAACACAATCTGGCAGCTGTTGAGGGATTTCTGCTGCGTTGGTGGAGGTTGCAGTGCGGATTTGCGGAGGTTGTTTAAAGGGGATAAGTGCCTTCCTCCAACCCGGACACTTGTGTTCTCCTGCTTTCCGATTGGCCCTTCTGTTCGCAGCGTGGAAACAGACATGACAATGTTCCCTCTCAGCTCATGTGGATGTGAGAGAATGGAGAACCTTGGCAGACAGATACTCTGGCGTGGAAACATGGTTTTAACCCTTTAAAGAGCAGGTTTTTTTGCAATGCTTTTTTTTTCAAAAAGGAAGTGTTCTAGAACTCCACTGCTTTCGTTACCAGTAGTGATTGTTACATCAGCATTAGAATGTTCAGTTAAGAACATTCTAATCACATACTGTATTTGTGATCCTACGCCTTAAAGGTATCTGTTCTACAGTACAGTGGATGGCACACATGGATTTATGACATTTAAACAAAACCACGTTTAATGTTGCAGTAAACTAAAGTGTGAGACAAATCGGTTGGAATTATGAGTCACCAACACCAGAATACTATACATTGATCTACCCAACACCACAATACTAAACACTGATTTACCCAACACCAGAATACTGAACACTGATTTACCCAACACCACAAAACTAAACACTGGTCTACCCAACACCAGAATACTAAACACTGATCTACCCAACACCAGAATACTAAACACTGATATACCCAACACTAGAATACTGAACACTGCTCAACACTGATCTACTCAACACTAGAATACTGAACACTGCTCAACACTGAGCTACCCAATACCAGAGCCCTGAACACCGCTGCACACTGACCCTGTATCAGAATCTGTGTAGAGATTCTCAGTCCCCATAAGCCTTTATGAAGAATGATTTCGCAGCATCTCCCTCTGTGCCCAAATATAAATTCAGCGCTGAACGCCCTGATAAAGAGAAAAGAGCTCCCAGGTGGGGCGAGCCGCAAATATAGAACGCCTGGCCGCTTCACTTCATCCGTCTATTTTAAAAAACTCGTTTTCCGCCAAAGTGCGGAGCTGACAACGCAATCCATCTTTCGCTGAACGAGTTTATAAAGCATCAGTGGAGTGATGTACGGCCCGGGCACTGGGCCCCGCCCCTCTCCCCATGCCTCCGCCCCTCTCCCCGCCCCTCTGTCCGTCCTCACCCCCCATCTTTCACACGGGACAGGGATATGACCTGGATCTGTGTCGCCGAAACCCCCCCTCAGCACCCTGTTAGGCTGCCGGCTCACCCTGCCCCGCCCCGCCCCCGCTCGCCCCGCCCTGCCCCGCCCCACCCCGGCCCGCCGCGCAGAACCCATGGTCACTCAACTCCAGGAGCCAGAGCGTTTCGGTGACTGATGATGTCATCCAGATTATCACTGCAGTCACCTGACCCCTCACATTCTCTTACTCTCCCGGAAGCGGGCAGCGGGCAGGAAGTGACACAGATCATTTCGGTGTTGAGATTGCGACCGCGCGGCGTTGACGCTCAAAGCAAAGGCGGAGGGAGACTGAAGGTCTGGACTCAGATGCTGGAGAGCGAGGATCTACAGACCCACACTCCACAGACAGCTTAAGGTCTGGACTCAGATGCTGGAGAGCGAGGATCTACAGACCCACACTCCACAGACAGCTTAAGGTCTGGACTCAGATGCTGGAGAGCGAGGATCTACAGACCCACACTCCACAGACAGCTTAAGGTCTGGATTCAGATGCTGGAGGGCGAGGATCTACAGACCCACACTCCACAGGCAGCTTAAGGTCTGGATTCAGATGCTGGAGAGCTAGGATCTACAGACCCACACTCCACAGGCAGCTTAAGGTCTGGACTCAGATGCTGGAGAGCTAGGATCTACAGACCCACACTCCACAGGCAGCTTAAGATCTGGACTCAGATGCTGGAGAGCTAGGATCTACAGACCCACACTCCACAGGCAGCTTAAGGTCTGGACTCAGATGCTGGAGAGCGAGGATCTACAGACACACATTCCACAGACAGCTTAGCGGGTTTCATTCTGTCCACTGAAAGCACTACAGGACAGTTTGGATTATCTTTTCATATTCACCCTGATCATAAACTTTAACACTCCTCAAAAAGGCTCACTGACTCCTGTTAGTTACCATACCCAACAGGTAAAATACCACTTAGGCAACAGCAGACACAGCACACCACAAAAGGGCGCTCTCTCACAGAGAAACAAAAGGCAAAGTGTATATTTTACACAGGGTGTGAACGTGAACAAGGCCTATTTGCAATCTGGGCACTTGATCGTGTTCCAGAACCTTCTGCTGCACAGAGGCATTCAGGTGGAGGAGAGTGCAGAGGTGCCAGACGGAAGGAGATTTGTCTTTCCTCCTAACGGGGACTACAAATCTAAGGCAAATAAAGCCACGGCCTGCCAGACTCACGATCGTAAAACACTGCATTGCACAAAACAAAGATCTTGTAACATTTCCAAGATGTCATACTCAAAGCGATTCACATCCAGAGTTCCGCTCCGGTGTTCCAAAAACTGAAAGGTCCCGTCATTGCGCAACTCCAGAAAGGGTCCGGGTTTCAGCCCGGTCAGTCAACAGCGGGCTGGAACTCATAGTATGAGTCCGACGATGCCCAAGACAGGGCGTGTACAGCCTCATCCCGCCAGTGGATGGGTGGGTTTAGTCCAGCCAGGGATCCTCAGATTACCCCTACGTTAGTTTCCCATGTAAAACCGCATGCCAGTCGCTAATAGGCTATCAGACACATTTCTTCTCTAATTGGCGCTAACTCTGTCCTGTAGTCCTGTGTGTGCTGTTTGGGGATTCAAAAGCACTCAGCTGGACCCCCAAATTGAGGGGGGGCATGATGGAATACAGCTTGATCAGCACCTCCTGCAGACACTCCCTGTCTCACGTCTTCATGTCTGGGTGTCTTCATCCTTATCCTCCTCCTCCTCATCTTCCTCCTCCTTTCTGCAGCCTGATTCTCGTGCCCGTGCGTCTGACATCCTGCTGCTTCTCCAGCCCTGCAGAGATCTAACGGCCTCTCATCTCACTGCAGCTCAAGCAGGGCCCAGCTCACCTACCACATCCTCACACCGCTGCTGGATGCTATGCTGAGTGAGCTAAGGCAAGCAGATAAACATGCACACACACACACGCACACACACACACGCACGCACGCACGCACGCACGCACGCACACGCACACGCACACGCACGCACGCACGCACGCACGCACGCACGCACGCACGCACACACACACACACACACACACACGCATACAAACATACCCACAAACTCACACGTGCACACGCACACACGCAGATGCACACACATGCATACAAACATGCCCACAAACTCACACGCGCACACACACACACACACCCACACATACACACACGCCCACAAACTCACACGCGCACACACACACACACACACACACACACACACACACACACACACGTATACAAACACGCCCACAAACTCACACACGCACACACACGCGCACACCCACACATACAAACACACCCACAAACTCACACACGCGCACACACACACACACACACACACACACACACACACACACACACACACACACACACACACACACACACACACACACACACACACACACACACACACACAGAAAGGACTGTCTTTCTACCTGGGTAAACAACATGGCAGCCGCTAACTCGCTGCCCTGCTAACCCACTTTGTGTTAAGATGCTAACTGCAGCGTCTCATTAAAGCTGCTACAAACAGCTTCAGGTGGCTTCACTTCCTGAAGCTCAGCAGCCTCTCTGCAGTCTGCAATGAGCCTCGGCGCTCAGCTCTTTATAGTATGTGCGGATGAACACAGAAGCTCACAGTAATTAAAAACCAGTGTCTCGTACATAGAGGCTACATGTATCTAGTACGTGTCCTCTGAGGGGGCTCTGACATGCTGCTAGCGCCATGCTAAAGCCAAGGCAGGTTACGATGACTCTCCCGACCTGTACAGGGAGAAAAAGAGAGTGTGAGGAATGGGCAGTGGGTACCCCACAGAACCCTGTCCCACCTGGTCACCCCACCTGGGCAGTGTGTACCCCACAGAACCCTGTCCCACCTGGTCATGCCTGTCAAACACGAGCGGATTCATTTGCCGTTACCCCTGTCAAAATGCTCTGCACTTATGAGAAAATGCATTGGCCATTTTCCTCTGATACTGCACTTCAAATACAAGGGGATTAATTAAGCCTGTAAACATAGAGGCATGAGTGATAAGATAATAAAAGTCAGCCCACCCAAAGCCCCGGCTGAGGTGAGTCAGGCTCGGCGTGACTGGATCTGTATCTCGCTCGCTTTGTAAGTCACATCACACCCTGAGGGAAGCTTCTTTAGTTGAGCTTGTTTTCGCTTCTTCAACCCCCCCACACAGATATCCAACATGAATAAAAGCAATTAAAATTTTTACAGTAAGAGTACCTTGATTTTATTTCATTAAAAGAACATAAGATAGAAGATAAGTTTTGAGAACAGGCCATCTAGACCCTGACTTTTACAGGCTGTCGAGACAATACCCTGCACCATTCCAAGGCGTGGTCTTCAACACTCCGAGGTCCGCTTCTGCTACACGACCTAGCCAGTGTGATGAACGAATAAAGTGTCATACGTGTTGCCTGTAGAGGTGAATGCAGATGTTTTGTGTCTATGATGTGAAATTGTATTAAAGAAAACTGACCAGTGATCCATGTTCGTTTTAAAAGGTCCAAGTCCTCAGCACTTCAAACTGTAACCAACCAACGGGAACTCACTCCAGACACTTGGAGTTGTTTAATGCATTATTCAACAGAAACTAGTTTTGAAAAGAAAGTCAACTGCTTTCTACAAGTGTCTCATGAGGACTAAAAGCCAAATAAGCCCCGTACCTGTGTGTAAGTTCAGAAGGCTAGCGACAGATTAGCACAGACGACAATGGGACTCTTAAGGATGACAAAGAAGATTATGGGATATCTCTCAGTTGAGAGAGCAGTGAAAACATTCATCTTCACTGGTATTTGGGTAGAACTCAAACTGTAGCATATCCAACAGTTATTATAATACCTGTTGTTAGAGCTAGCTTTTACGACTGTATTATTATTATTTTTTTAACATTTTGCTTTTAAGGGCTACAACAAGAGAGACAACAGACAACAAAAACATTTTTTCTTTCAGTGGTTCTATGTTTGTTCTCAGGGTGTCTGGCCAGTTCACTGTACGAATTTCTGACATTTTTTGTTTATCACTGTTGGAACTGTTGAATTATTTTCCTCCCGGAGGAGATACTGAATTGTATATAACTCCAGGAGTGGCTGGATTCTGTATCACTGCAGGAATACACCGGACTTGTTTTCCTCGTCTCTGTATGAATCCGTATTAC
>CM056377.1:4335343-4425880 GCA_029718625.1 Synaphobranchus kaupii | reverse complement strand
GTACCTCCGAAGAGGTACTCTGGCATCACGATTGGGGCGGGGGGCAGTGTGGGGAGCAGAAAGGAAATTTCAAACGTTAGGAGGATAGCACAAAGACGCTTTTCTACCAGTTTCTTATGATATGCATTATTATTTCTGAATTGTTGAAATAACAGAATGGATGAATAGGTTTCATTATAAGGTAGGCATACAAACATGTTTACAGTGGGAAAAAAAGTGATCTAGACTGTATTTACCTGGTAAGGACCTGAAGCACACATACACAGAGACATGCTTACACAAACATATGCAGACACACACATGCACGCATTATACACACACACACACACACACACACACATGAACACACACCCCGCACACTCACACACACACACACACACACACACACACACACACACACACACACACACACACACACACACACATGTATGCACCCACACACACACACGCACAAACTCATTCTTATACGTACCAGTACATGCACAACACATACATACATGCATACACATAGGCACACATACTGTCGAAGTAACATGTTTGTAGAATTTGGGTTGGGGACAGACACAGAGTGTTCCTTGGGGTCGTACAGGAAGTGAGTAAGCCAATGTAATGACACAGAGTTTATATTGTGAGGGGTGGCTTAGACTCATCATACAGACCCTACAATCAGGGGTGACTGTGATTACAGTAATCACTTTTTCCACAAGTACTGCATGGGATGAACATGGCTCTGCCTCCCTAATGAAGTCTGCTGTAAACTTTCATGACACACACAAGGCAAAAAGCAGCAGCCCATTTCCCCCCCCACAAGATGTAAGTAATAACCACAAGTGTGAAAGCCGGGCTGGCACGGGTCGCGCTTTGTTTTAGCGTGTGACGGGCCTGGTGCCTGTTGGAAGGGGCTGATATTTGCAAAAGGGCTACAACTTGCGTAATTACACACAATTTTCACCATGCTTAGCCATTCATTTGAGCGTTGAGCTCAACGTTATAAATCCACCCTCCTGCTAGCTCAGTGTTCAGCTCCGTTTGAATAGTTTCCATGGGGGGGGTTTAAAGAATAGGGACTGAATAATTCATTGGGGGAAAGGCAGTGGGAGAGGAATTCACCCATGACGATGACAGTTAAGAGTCACGTCACACACATGGACACGCCCACCCCGCACGCCGCACGACCAAATAAAATACGTACTGAAGCACACCAGAGAGGACTCGCCATCCTGAGAACCACGTCCTGTTACTGTGGCAGACCCCGTGCCTTTACCTCCCTCCTGTTTCTCATCCTGCACAGGTAACAGCGCCCACCTGAAGCAGGAGGGGCAGACAGAACGGGGAACAGGGCAGATTCTCCGCTTCATACTGACGGACAGAGCGAGTCTCTCATTAATCCAACACTGCGTCATGCCCATTTGGGCCAATCAGACAAGTCAGTTCAATAATATACTTGGGGTTTTGTTTGTTTTTTTACAATTTGAACTGTACAAAACTTTATTGACCACATTACACTTGACGCAGACATGCCCGGAAGTCTGATGCAATATCTATCCTGCAAGGTGAATGAGCACGGGGGCTTACTGTGAGCTTTACTGTGAGCTTTCTGTAAATCACACTCTTTATCTTAGTCTTGTGGTGGAGTGCTGCGAAATTCAGCAAAATGCAGATGAGCCTGTTAGAGCAGGGCCGGGGAGTAGGCAGCAGCTGAAGCCTGTTACAGCCTGTTACAGCAGGGGCCTGGAGGGAGCAGCAGCTGAAGCCTGTTACAGCCTGTTACAGCAGAGGCCTGGAGGAGCAGCAGCTGAAGCCTGTTACAGCAGGGCCTGGAAGAGCAGCAGCTGAAGCCTGTTACAGCAGGGCCTGCGTAGCAGCAGAGCTGAAGCCTGTTACAGCCTGTTACAGCAGGGCCTGGAGTAGCAGCAGCTGAAGCCTGTTACAGCCTGTTACAGCAGGGCCTGGAATAGCAGCAGCTGAAGCCTGTTACAGCCTGTTACAGCAGGGCCTGGAGTAGCAGCAGCTGAAGCCTGTTACAGGCCTGTTACAGCAGGGCCGGGGAGTAGCAGCATCTGAAGCCTGTTACAGCCTGTTACAGCAGGGCCTGGAATATCAGCATCTGAAGCCTGTTACAGCCTGTTACAGCAGGGCCTGGAGTAGCAGCATCTGAAGCCTGTTACAGCCTGTTACAGCAGGGGCCGGGGAGTAGCAGCAGCTGAAGCCTGTTACAGCCTGTTACAGCAGGGCTGGGAGTAGCAGCAGCTGAAGCCTGTTACAGCCTGTTACAGCAGGGGCCTGGAGTAGCAGCAGCTGAAGCCTATTACAGCCTGTTACAGCAGGGCCTGGAGGAGCAGCAGCTGAAGCCTGTTACAGCCTGTTACAGCAGGGCCTGGAGTAGCAGCAGCTGAAGCCTGTTACAGCCTGTTACAGGCAGGGCCTGGAGGAGCAGCAGCAGCTGAAGGCCTGTTACAGTCTGTTACAGCAGGGCCTGGAGGAGCAGCAGCTGAAGCCTGTTACAGCCTGTTACAGCAGGGCCTGGAGGGAGCAGCAGCTGAAGCCTGTTACAGCCTGTTACAGCAGGGGCCTGGAGTAGCAGCAGCTGAAGCCCTGCATGGATAATGAAAGCAGAAATAATGTATGAGGGATGGAAACCTGAGGAAGGGGAAGGAGAGACGGGCTGCTTGTTCTCACATCGGCGCCTCTAACAGGAGCCCTTCTCCAAATTCAGAGAACAACACAACCCCACTTCAAAAACAAACAAACACGCAGCCCTGCGCCCCCGCCATGCCCTGCCCCCGCCCCGTCAATACCCCCGCCCACAGGTAGCACTGCACTGGGGCCGGGGCGACGAGAATATCGCCAAAAAACAGAGGGGGGCCCAGCCACCAGTGAAACGGCCACCTTTTATTTCCCTGAAGCAAAGGGCACTTCAAAAGTATTACTGAGTGTGGGATTCAAACCGAAAACTTGCAAAGGGGCTTACCGTACTGACAGCTGTTCCCCGATGGTGGGTAAGTCATCATGGTGGTAAAACAGGGGCGTGCTCGCTGGGCACCTTCTAGCTTTCTTATGCTGAGCAGCTGAAGGGATGGGGAGGGAAAATCAGGTTGCTGCTGGAAGAGTTTTTTTGGAGAGTCAGTCCAGCAGGTTAATTCAGAACCTCAGTGCAGTGATAGGGACACAGTGTCGCAGGAGCAGTTGTCATTGGGGCGAGCGATTCAGCCGATGCTCTGACCTCACAAAGCATGAGGTCATAAAGTATCCCATTGCACTTAATCCGAGCAGCATGCTCAAATTCCCCCCCAAACGGCACTCAGTATTTTAACTGGCTCCCCACACCTGTCAATCTGACCATTGCCCCGCCCCCCTGTGGCTGATTGGCTGCAGGTCGCGACTGCAGAAGAGAAAAGCAGTCCTCACCTGACCTTCGTACCTGGATAAATAAATAAACCTTCATGTCCAGAGTCTGTCCAAGTCATTTACACACTGTCCTCATGGAATATATGGCAATATACTCTACATATGGGAAACTATTTATATATAATCATAAATGTATTTCACAGCAATGTATAGTTTCAATGTATATCAAAAATATCTGAACGTGGCGATGATTTGTGCATTTGTCCACAAGTTTGGCAATATGTTTTCTGAGCTTGATAATATATATTTGACGTCAATATATTGCAGTATATTCCATTCCGGTGTATGAGAACTTAAATGATGGGGCCGGAATGTCGTTTCACGAGAGTCACAAAACCAATTTCATTAAGGTACAACATCATTCTCCAGCTCAGATACACAGCAATGCAATTTACTGAGCATGATCGGGTGACCAGGTGCATTAGAGCAATCCTGGTTAGAACTTACTGTTTGAGACCTGGCACACAAATGAATTGGAATGGAATGGAATAGCACACCAGTGAAGGGAATCTGAGCCGCCTTGGCAACTGGACAGACGAACGGTCAGCAGCTGAGAGAGATAGGTGAGAAATTAAGAAAATAAGCAGAAGTTTGCTGTAGAGAAAACCAGTCAACACTTACTGTCTCTTATCCAGAGCAACATACAATGCAGGAGAAACATAATCACACCTGATTACTTTGAGCAAGAGATGGCAGGCCTGACTAACAACATCCCCAGAACAGCGCTAGTGCACGTCAGCTATGCTAACCAAGAACCACAAGTACAAATTCTATGAAATCACAAATATGGGAAAGCAAATTACCAGGGAGCTGAAGGAATAGTGGCGCAAAAGCCCTACGGCCCGGAAAAATCAAACTGCCATGTTTCTGTGGCTCTCCACAAGGCCTCAGGATAAAGTTACAGGTGCACAGGCTGAAACCCAGAGCGAAAGCCACATCTCATCAGCACCAGGCAAGCGCAAGCCAGGGGTTTACAGGCTCAGGCTGTGCGTGTCGAGAGAGGAGAGCGAGATCACAGCCCACAGCAGAAGGCAGGCATACGCAGAGAGAATCATGGGAGCTGTCAACAGAAAGAGAGTCTGTGGGCAGGAAGATTCCTGTCCAATGAAAGGCACAAACTCAAACTGAAATAGACTGAAAACACACACACAGCCCTGGACTCTGTCAACATTTGTCATATCATGACACAAGAGGTTTATAGATGTTACACAATGCCATATCCAAATGTAAGTTTTTCTTTTTTTTTTCAAGGACACAGCCTGATGAGTTCATTTTTACTGCAATTGCTGCAATGTTTGTGAAGGAAATTTTTTTACTAAAACTTGCATTTAATGAGTGAAAGTTAATGACAAATATTTATTGAATTCAAGACTCTTCTCATTCCTTGACATTCCTGCAGTAGTCTGCTGTTAAGGTGTCTTAAATGATCACATCTCTGAAGAGACCAAAACTGCGGGCAGGGGCGTGTCCAATTCTCACAGTGGGCACCTATTAGTGATGTCATCAGTGCGCGGCCATTTTCCTACAGTATGACACAACAGCCTGACGGACCCACAATGGGCTACGCAGACGTGTCACCGGAACAGGGGTCAGTCCATATATGGGCAAACACAGTCACTTCTTTCTGGTGCAAGAAACCCACGACAACAATGACAGCAAGGCCAATGTCCCAGGTGAAATGTTCAAAATCTTATTACCGCACAGGGACCAGACATCACCACTTCACAGGACAGAAACATTTTATACGCCAGGGAAGCAGAAACTCTCATCACACTTAGAAGAATATCACTTTAATGATGCTTGCAGCCTGGTGCAGTAAATGGCAGTTTGGCAATGGCTTAACTTATCCAAGTAAGACATCTTTTCATCTTTTGTTCCAAAAAAAAAGCTATGGGGGGGGGGGGGCTCTGCGCACACAAAATGGAGCATGAAATATGGGATCGCTTTTCAATATCCTGTGGCATTGTGTAACATGTTACAATAATTGTCACATTTTGAAGAAGACCTTCCACAAAAAAGCTAATGTGGATTTGTTGAACCTGTAAACTCATGAGACAGACTGTCCTCTTACAGAAAATTGATTTGGATTGACAGGGGCAATGTGGTGTTGCGTGTGTGCAAGCATGTATGAGAAAATGTGTGTGTGTGTGTGTGAGAGAGAGAGAGTGTGCATTCATGTATGAGAAAATGTGTGTGTGTGTGTGTGTGTGTGTGTGTGTGTGTGTGTGTGAGAGAGTGTGCATGCATGTATGAGAAAATTTGTGTGTGTGTGTGTGTGTGTGAGAGTGTGCATGCATGCATGTATGAGAAAATGTGTGTGTGTGTGTGTGTGTGTGTGTGTGCGTGAGAGTGCGCGTGAGAATTGTTACATGTGAAGTGTGAACTTGCATATGAGAGTTCATCACAGTTTAAGAGACGACATGTGAAACTGCCAATGGACTCTTAAATTCATAAAACTATAAATAACAAAGACACTCACCCTCGTGGGCTCATTACATAACTGCCACACTGAACACATAAATGTCCATAATAATAAAAACACCAAACAGATCAAAGGCCAAACAGCAGCGGTTTCTTCAGTGACAAATTATAATTATAATTTAGGCAGTTTAGCAGATAGTCTTATCCTACAGACTGCTTCAGCAGGAGAGCGCATTCTGGCTCTTTCTGTGCTGGCAGAGACCACGGCGGTCCACAGAGACAGGATCACCGTGGGCGTAGGTGCTGTCAAACACACAGCGCTGGATTCACAGGCTAGATCAGGCGTAATTAGGGCAGGAAGCTTGTTTGTGATGAAACACTGTGAAAGTACAACGCCACACATTTGACACATTTGTGAAAGTTAAATATTAAAGTGATTGGGGGGGGGGGGTTTCAGCGCCTTATGAATGCATCTCCTTCTATTTAAACAAGCCCAGCTCAGATAAAAACTGGAGCAGCAGCAGACCTGAATGGCAAAGCTTATTGATAAAAAAAAGAATGAATCAAGAGTCATCCTTAACTTCTTTTAAGTGCGATGAGATATTCTGAAACAATTTTTTTGGCTGATGACTTTTAAAAAAAAACCTGAACCAGCCAAAGGAAATGGGTTTTTAGCATGTGACATCACCCCTGGAGAAGCAAGAGTTCCCTTGGCTGGGGCCCTTGGTCTTTAGTCAAGAGTTCCCTTGGCTGGGGCCCTTGGTCTTTAGGCAAGAGTTCCCTTGGCTGGGGCCCTTGGTCTTTAGGCAAGAGTTCCCTTGGCTGGGGCCCTTGGTCTTTAGCTGAACGTATCTCTTGTTGTGCGAGTGGCTGCTTGGGGCTGTAGTCAGAGACCTGAAGCAGAGGCCTGTGGCACAAGGTCTGAGCTCTGAGAACAGAGGGCCTGGATTCTGAAACAGCAGTCCTCGTCGTGATTTAAAAATAAAAAAGACAGCACGGCATGGAGAGACAGGAAGAATGGGGAGCGAGAGAGAAGGACGGGCGGCAGTGTAGTATAATGGTTAAGGAACTGGACTTGTAACCGAAAGGTTGCAGGTTCGATTCCCAGGTAGGACACTGCCGTTGTACCCTTGAGCAAGGTACTTAACCTGAATTGCTTCAGTATATATCCAGCTGTATAAATGGATAAATGTAATAAGTTGTGTAAGTCGCTCTGGATAAGAGCGTCTGCTAAATGCCTATAATGTAATGTAATGTAAGGAGAGACACGCGAAAAAGGTTGCGTGGCCAAATCGGAACCGGCAACGCCACGGCTCGCTATGAGCATGTGGCGACCCCCCCCCCCCCCCCCCCTCCCTCGTCGTGATTTAAAAATAAAAAAGACAGCACAGCGTGGAGAGACAGGAAGAATGGGGAGCGAGAGAGAGAGAGGAATAGAAAGAGTCATTTAAGTTGGCATGGATAAATGGGGTCGTCTACGGCAGAGGGATACATTCTTGCTTTCGCACTGCCTCCAAAATTCCCTGACAAAAATCCTCGGTCGGAAGAGGAGCAGAATCCCCCAGGGATTTCAGGCTGCAAAGCAGTTCCTTCCTGAAGCCATGCAAAAAAAAAAACACAAACCAATTTTGCCCGTCAAAGACAGGAGCACGCGAACTGAACTGTCTCCTGCAGCAAGATGGGTCAATTTGCCACAGGATCAAATGCAATGTCCTACAGGATTAGAGCAGCAGAGAGGATGATGTGTTGTGCAGTGTAGGAGGCCAGTGTTAGCGGGCGGCGGGCAGTAGGCCCTGTTAATGCCTGGCCGCAGTGTAGACCCCTGAGCTGGCAGCTGGTCTTTCCAATGGGGAGAGTTCTGAATCCTCTCTGGTTGGACCTGCATGAACCATTGAACAGGAAAAACCAGTGATTCCAGCCATGACAGCCAGGAATCCAACCACAGCTGGCACGGGGAGAGAGGGAACGCTAAGTAAGGGCCATGCAGAGAGAGAGAGAGAGAGAGAAAGAGGAGAAACGGAATTTGAGATTGCCTTATTAAAGGGATAGTCTCAAGTACGGCTTACCCATGATGCAGTTGATTGATGGAAATCATTTTCAGCTAATTCCATGCTGTCCCTTCTTTTGGACATACACACGTTGCTAATGCTAGCGCAACTCTATGGCAACTGGTAGCATCCACTACCAAACGCACTTAAACACTCCACAGTGCACCCAAAGCAAATAAAATACGACGAGTCTATCGGGGTTATTTTGAGTGTTTATGCCATCATTTTTGAAGTCAAACTATCGTTGAATCCTTTACTTTGTGCTCACCTATATTCTCTGTGGAAGTACTGCGGCGGAGCGAACGTGGCCATTGCAACTTGTTGCTCTTCTTTGTTGTTGTTGTACTTAATTTGAAGTATGTTTAAGATGTACTTTTAAAAAGTGTACTTCAAGTATAGTCTCAAACGCACCATAATATTTTTAAAGTTTGTTTCAAATGCACTGGTGACATAATGAAATTGTACTGGGTATTTACGTGTATTTAAGTGTATTTAAGATACCAACAAATTATACTTTTTGTTAGTGCACTTAAATATACTTAAGTACACTAAAAATAGTCCCATTTTAACATACAGACTGCACTTTAAGTACGCTTAAGTACGACTTAAGTTCTACTTTTGAACAACTTTAGTGCACTTAGTATACTTAAAGTGCTGACAATTTAGCACAAAGTACATAATTAGTACAAAAAGTACTAAAAGTACACTTTGAAAGAGTATATTTCAAGTATAATTTTTTTTCACCTGGGATGACTGCCACACAGTTTAAAGGGGGCTATATTGCCGAGGGCAAAAATATCTCAGTCAGATTCTGACTCTGAAAGTCCTTCCTCAAACACAGGTCACGGACACAAAACTGGACACAAAAACTGCTGAGGTCTTCGTTTCACTGAAACCCAAGATGAGCAAATATTAGGGCGTGTGACTCTGCGGTAACAGACTTCTCTTTCTCAGAAGCTACCAAATGCCTATGCACTTTTTTTTACTCTGTCCGTTAGATGTGATGATCTTTTTTTTTCAATTTTTGGGACAAATCTTTTCTGTTTCTGCAATATAACAAGGAACGCAAAATGAGAACCAGAAATGTAAGTGGACGAGAGGGAAGAATTCATAATTATGTGTTGAGAAAAAAAAAACATTATAGAAGCGCTGGTAATCCACTGAAACGATAATTGAGTTTCTTCTAGTCGGGTTCAGGAATAGCGAATAACCCTGTGTTTGTTTCCACTGGACACATAAATCAGTATGATGTATAATTTGGGGGAAGATGAACATACCCCTTCTGGAAATAGAAATACAAGTGTGTGAAAAATTATGCATCCACTACTGTGATCTAATTTCAGAGATCAAGTTCAGAGTTTTTAGCAAAGTTCACAAACTCATGAATAAACATCAGCCTCCTTTCATGGCCTACATGCCAAAAACAACATGCTATTATAAATGGTTGTCATAATAACTGATTGTTTAATTTCAGAAAATGGCTTAAACCGGCTGCAGTGAACACTGAGGGATTCTCCTCCGTCTGGTTCCTCCCAGGGCTTCCTGCTGCAGTGAACACTGAGGGATTCTCCTCCGTCTGGTTCCTCCCAGGGCTTCCTGCTGTATGTCCTCCACAGTTTCTATTTGCCTCTGTCTCCTTGGCATTTGAAAATATCAGCATTGCCTTGTTCCAAAAATAGAGAATTTCCACTGGCGAACCTGTGCTTAAAGTCTTCTGGGTGCACGGTGGGCAGTAACCGTCTTACCTTCTGCATGAGAAGCATGTTTAAACACGTCCAAGTGAGACTAATCCCATACCTGTATTCTCAGCTATCCAATCAGAGACCTGCATCTCTCCCTCTGTAAACACCACGCCAAGCTCCACGGCAACACCAACGTCCTGTCCCATCCCGCTCCTCGTATCCCATCATGCAGTGGGGAAACATGGATGCACACAGGCTCGCCCTGCAGTACCACTCTTCTGCAGGTTTCAGTGCTACCAGGTGTGTTTCTGTAAACAAGCCATTCCCAACATGGAACGGGCTTTGCCTGGGGGTGCCACACTCCAGTCCTGCTGGCTTTCAGTGTGTTTCAGCACTTAAATAATTAAATTTAAGTCACTGATCAGCTAAAGAGTGCTCAACGTTGGTTTCCAAGTCTAAACCAGCTGCTGATTAAAATAAAATCACAAATACCTGCAGACAGGAATCGGACACCCGTGATTTAGCTGTCGGGCTAGAATATTGGGCACTTAATTTCTGGCCGTTATTGATAATGAGTGACAAGTACCAACTTAATACACAATAAGCATTGATTTTCTGGTGATATGAAACATGCAACAAATAGTCAAATTGTACTGACGCAGAATATGCAGTATGTTGAAAAATGCAAAAACAATTCTCAGGAAGATAAAAAAACATTTCTATTTTACCAACACAGCATTAAGGTTTACTCCTATGAAAGTTTTGAACCAACTTAATTAAAAATTGACTGTAAATAGTGCTGGAACCTTCAGTAAGTGATGGCACAATTTATATAAATAGATATATTTTATACATGTATAATGTTCATGGACGCAATAATATTGGTATTCATGTGTAGACAAGAGACTGTGTGGAAAGGTATGGTTTTACCACGCAAATGATACAGTACTTCGCCAAGAAACACAACCCTATAGAGCAGATGGAGTATAGAGTATGGAGCAGATGGAGTAGAGTATGGAGCAGATGGAGTAGAGTATGGAGCAGATGGAGTATGGACTATAGAACAGATGGAGTATAGAGTATGGAGCAGATGGAGTAGAGTATGGAGCAGATGGAGTACAGAGTATAGAGCAGATGGAGTATAGAGTATGGAGCAGATGGAGTAGAGTATGGAGCAGATGGAGTACAGAGTATAGAGCAGATGGAGTATAGAGTATGGAGCAGATGGAGTATAGAGTATGGAGCAGATGGAGTAGAGTATGGAGCAGATGGAGTACAGAGTATAGAGCAGATGGAGTATAGAGTATGGAGCAGATGGAGTACAGAGTATAGAGCAGATGGAGTATAGAGTATGGAGCAGATGGAGTATAGAGTATGGAGCAGATGGAGTACAGAGTATAGAGCAGATGGAGTATAGAGTATGGAGCAGATGGAGTAGAGTATGGAGCAGATGGAGTATGGACTATAGAACAGATGGACCCACAGAAAGGTCTGAGATTAGACCGCTGGCCATGGGAAGTGGGGAATGTGGTGTGTGTGTGTGTGTGTGTGTGTGTGTGTGTGTGTGTGTGTAGGCCTGCCCCTTTCCCCTCTCACAGTAGGGATTAACCTCACAGCTCTGTCCCAGGTACAGTAGAAAGCAGGACCTTGCTAAAACAGGATTACCTATAAATAGCGCTGCACATCCGGCTGGTTGCACTATGGGTAGCAGGACGGCGATACTGACCTACGACACACCACAGCCATCGACCCACCTGCCGCCAGGCTGCGGGAACGCCCCAATGACCCGCCACCCACCACCGCTAAAAAAAGAAAGCAGAGCGGGATTAGGCACTGCAGTCAATCTGCACTCAGTCTGCAGGGAGAGTCCCGTGCCTGCACACACATTCACACACACATGCACACACGCACACTCGCGCGCACACACACACACACACACTCGCACACACACACGCACGCACGCACGCACACACTCGCGCGCACACACACACACACACACACACAAAGTGGGATCTAGTATCTGACGTGCGTTATGCTCCATGTGTTTCCTAATGGCAAGCAGAGCAGTGCAATGATGTCATACTTTGGTTTAACATGTCAATCCCATCTGAAGAACTGCCTTTGTTCAGTGCTAATGCACCTCCAAAATTGTTCATATGAGTCCAAGAGCTATGGAATGTATTCCATGATAAATAAATACGAAGGTGATTTAGCACACTGTACATTCTGCAGTCCAGGTTATACGCGCCTGTAACCAGCAAGCCACTCCAGAGCATGTTCCACTTTCAGACAATTCACAAACTCTTTGGATGTTAACTGGAGCGGTCCAGTTAAGAGAAGTTCACTTTGTTTGACCCAGTAGGTGCGAAACTGTGGATGCATAAGGCCACAGGAAACTGTGCCGTGGCTCCCTGATGGCTCTACCCAGTTTCCTATGCCACAACTCCCTGACGGCTCTGCTCAGTTTCCTAGCAGCAAACAGCTCTCCCATCCAGGGCACATAGAGACATCAGACCTCATAAAAAGCTCAGAAACACGCTCACAGATTCAGAGCTACAAAACCAGTACGATTTTCCCACAGTATATCCTACATAGAGTGCAAACTGCTACACAGCAAGATATTCAGTGTGAAATCAACTCTAATAGAGTGCTTTTAACTCTAATAAAGAATGTATTGTCCGTACTAGGGGATTTTTAAAGCCATTTATTCATTTTATTATTTTATTTTTAGCCATTTATTTATTTTTCACCACTCTTAATGAGCAGGAATAGAAGCCACTCTTGTTGTGGACTTCTCACGTGCTTTGTGTTGCTTTGTGTTGCTTTGTGTTGGCCACGAGAGCCCCTTGTATGCAGGAGATAAGTGTAGTGCCTGTGGTGAAGTGCTTTGTCCTGCTCTTGAGTCCAGGCCACCAGCATGCAGCCGGTCGGAGTAAACTGGGCGTTTGTGATTGGCTAGCAGATCAGGTCTTAATCCCTCTATCTGTGAAAGGAGGTGGGGTCTGTCAGCTTTCCTTCACACTCTAGCAGTGCCTCTGAGCCAATAAGCATGTGAGAACCAAGGGAAAAGAGGAGGGAACAAACTGAATAGATGCCAGAGCAGGGGGATACAGTTATACAGGTCAGAAAAACAGTTCAACACTCCTTCTCTGTCATGGATGCTCTTACCCACACACTCACACACACACACACACACACACACACACACACACACACACACACACACACACACACACATACACACACACACACACACACACACACACACAGTTGCACACACACACACACACAGTTGCACACACATACACACACACACACATGCGCGCACACACACACACACACACACACACACACACACACACACACACACATACACACACACACACACACACACACACACACACACACAGTTGCACACACATACACACACACACACATGCGCACACACACACACACACACACACACACACACACACACACACACACACACAAACACACACACACAAGCATAAATACACAGAGACACAAAATAACCTGGTTAATCACCCTCTTTACAGTCTAAAGCATGTGAAGAAGCTTCACAGTTTAAGAGGGAGTGAGATTTCTTCATATGTGAAGATTGGCTCCAGAGAGGAGCTCAAACCACAGGGAGACTGGACACAGGACAGAGTAACAGACGACTGATTAACCCCCTGCCCCTCAGATTCCTCAAAAACAGCAACATATAAGCCAGCCCAAAAAAAAACGCCCGCACACTGGCTGCCAAAAGGACCACGGTACATTAAAGCACTCCATATTCCCACACTATGTCCAACTGCCCGACCACACCCTCTCTCCCCACTGGCCAGCCTGCTCCACTCACACAGTATCGGGTGATGGGGGTGATGGGGGTGTATGGAGGCTGGTCGGCCCAGGCCTCGGCTTTGGAAACACTGCCTCAGGATGATGAATATTTCAGGGAGCGGTACCTGCTGAAAGCAGAGCTGTCTCAGCTTATTCCATGGTGTCAGAGGAGCGGCGGCTCGAGTGCCAGGCGCTCTGTACGCCAGCAGGGCCGCTGTATACGCGCCGGCGGATCAATTATTCACGCCCGCCAACACAGGACCCGTCTGATAGCCGGGGGGGTGGAGGCAATCCAACTCCGTCCACCCCCCCCCCCCCATCATTCGTGACCAGGGTGGTACGAGGGATGGTCACCACGTCCTATCCCATGTTGCACTTGGGGAGATGAGTGTGGGTACGGGGGCCAGCTCGGGGTCACGGCGGTGGTGTGTTCGGTCCCTCATTCGCCACACCGCCCGACTGATGGCTTGTGGAATGACCTCATTGTTTTAGTGCGGAAATGCGGAGGGGTTGCCGGGCAACACAGCGGTTTACCGCTGTCATATAGCGCTGGGCCTGATTACCTTTTTTTGTTCACTCACGACCAATCACTCTGTTTTACTGTGATATCACTGCCGTCTCTTATTCTCTCCTTTTTATCCTGATTAGTTGATTTACATCAGACCCAAAGGGTTGAGGGACAGTGATTGGGTGACTTGGAATGACTCCACAGGGCTAAGGATCACTCCACAATGAACACCCCAAAATCGCCCCTAGAAAGCTGATGATGCTTCAGCGTTGAGGCTAAAAGTTTAGTAGAGAACACGTCAGACACGCTTCACTGTAAGGACAGGACACTGAACTCAATGACACAGCATGACTGAGCAGAGAAAAGTGACGCTCAGGCATTCTCTCCAATTTGTCCTTCTAAAGTGTGTCTCTTAGCAACAAACCATCTAATGAGTACACGAGGAAACAAGCAAAACAGGTCTTCGGTGAAAGATTTCAGAGCTAGCTGGCCCTTGTCGTGACATGCTGCAGAGGTAACAAAGCGTGTTGAAGGGAAATGAGCACGTCTTTAAGCCGAGGGAATGGCCGCTTCTTAATTGTTGCGCTAAAAAGTTTCTTGGGCGAGCTCTGAAGGTTTTTTGCGTATCAGTATGAAACACATGATGAATACGGATGTTTTACGTATATTTTGGCTGATGAAAGGGACAATGAGGTTTTTTTCTTTCTGCTTTTCAACAAGGCTTAGGGGCTGTGATTGGCTCATTAACAGCAAGTGCCCAGGGCCAAGCTCTCTGATTGGTCAGTTAAAAGCAAGGGGCCAGGACTGAGCACTCTGATTGGCTCATTAACAGTAATGTGGATGACTGAGCTCTCTGATTGCCTCATTAACATCAAGTGCACAGGGCTGAGCTCTCTGATTGGCCCGTTAAAAGCAAGGGACCAGGACTGAGCACTCTGATTGGCTCATTAACAGTAATGTGGATGACTGAGCTCTCTGATTGGCTCATTAACAGCAAGTGCACAGGGCCGAGCTATCTGATTGGCCCGTTAAAAGCAAGGGACTAGGACTGAGCACTCTGATTGGCTCATTAACTGTAATGTGGATGACTGAGCTCCCTGATTGTCTCATTAACAGCAAGTGCACAGGGCCGAGCTCTCTGATTGGCCCGTTAAAAGCAAGGGACCAGGACTGAGCACTCTGATTGGCTCATTAACAGCAATGTGGATGACTGAGCTCTCTGATTGGCTCATTAACAGCAAGTGTGTGGGGCTCAGAGTCTGTGATTGGTGCAGCTGGGACTCCACAGCATGCAAGGATGATAGCACAAAGGAGTCAACTCAGGACAACACTGTGGGCATTGCCACAATGACATCATAATGGCAAACAACTCCAGCCAGGGTCAGCAACAACAACAACAAAAAAGAAAAATCTAAAGATGGGTCGGAGGCTAGGTGGATTTTTTTTTCTTCCATTGTAACAAAATGCACACTCAAGTAAAGTGCCTGAGGTATTCCATCCATTACTGGTAGCTTTGTTGTCGTTCTGCTCATTCTCAGCTCCTGACCTATGACCCCCCCAGCACAGTAACTTTGAGCTGCAGCTTTGAGCTATGCCTGTGACATCACGCAAAGACTCGGACAAGGAAAGACGCTCACATTGTCTGACTCTGTACTCACAGATACAATGCAGCAGCTCAGAAGACACCCCGCCCCCACCATGTGCGTCTGCCAAATGACTAAAATGTAAATGTAAAAATGTGGATCTGTTTAGTCTCTGTTACCCAATAACGCCCCCCCGTATGAAGTGGTACAGACCATTCATCAACCCATCAGCACAATAACCCTTAATCACAGCTAGTTTTTTTAGGTTAATGACACTACCCCCACTGCCTCCCTGTGCAAGGATATGAACCATGCATGAACCCATCAGCGCAATAACCCTTAATCACAGTCGTTAAGATTAAAAGAGGAAGTGTGGGCTCGTTAAAGTGCCCATGAGTGCTGCCTTACTTCCTGTCTCAGGTGCACGCCACCCTGGGGTTTGGCGGGAAGCAGAGCTGGGGGTTCCTGTTGCACGAATGTTAACCTTTGACCTGCACATCGACCTGCTCAGAATGCTGGTTTCACGATGAAGAGGAGCTGTCGTTAACCTGACAGTGACAGTAGCTTAAAGACAGGGCAGGGAACATACATTGAATTCTGAAAGTTATTGGGCTTTCTCACCGCCGGGGCAGGCTGCGTTACCACCTGTGATTTCCACCTGCTGCTGCAAATTTTATATAACAGAAGACAAGCTGGAGAGAGAGGCTGGAGGGAGGCGTGGCTACTTTCAGGGGGGCTGCAGGTATATCACAGTATAGCGTCTCAGCCTCTGTGGGTTAATATTTATGCTTATTTATAATTCATGATTGTTTCCACTGTGCAAGCAGGACCAGGGAGTAAAGAGGATACCAGATACAGCCTTCCACTGGTCCTGAGCCAAAACCACAGCTCTACACACACGCACACACGCACGCACGCAGACACACGTGCAAGCAAGCACAAACTCATGCACGCACACACATGCACGCATGCAAGCACAAACGCATACACACACACATGCACACACATGTACACACGCACACACGCACGCACGCACGCACGCACGTATGTATGCACGCACACATGTACAGTACATACGCACACTGGATCATGCTGATCACTCATTTTCAACACTTAGAGAGGCCATCCAGAGACAAAGGTGCTTATTTATCTTCTTTAGATAGCTTGCAATTTACAGAAATTCTGTTTCTGAAATTTGAGTTGAAAAAAAAACACACTAATTAAGCAGCATTATCATTTAAAACACAGGACATATATACACATGTACAAACATAGGACATACATACACATGTACAACCATAGGACATACATACACATATACAAGCATGACTACTTCCTCCTGGAGGTCAAATTAGACACTAGACATGAGCCATTAGACATATTCTTTCTGTGCACCTCTACGAGCAGTGTTTTAAAAGCGCCCCAGTGTGTGTCAGTGTAGAGACTCTTAGCAGCACACACACACGCGCGCACACACACACACACACACACACACACACACACACACACACACACACACACACACACACACACGCGCGCGCGCGCACACACACACACACACAGCTTTATTATATCCTCTATGAGCAGTGTTTTAAAAGTGCCCCAGTGTGTGTCAGTGTAGAGATTCTCAGCGGCACACACACACACACACACACACACACAGCTTTATTAAAAGAGCCCCAGTGTGTGTCAGTGTAAAGACTCTCAGCAGCACACACACACACACACACACAGCTTTATTATACCCTCTACGAGCAGTGTTTTAAAAGTGCCCCAGTGTGTGTCAGTGTAGAGATTCTCAGCGGCACACCCACACACACAGCTTTATTAAAAGCGCCCCAGTGTGTGTCAGTGTAAAGACTCTCAGCAGCACACACACACACACACACACACACACACACACACACACACACACACACACACACACACACACACAGCTTTATTATATCCTCTACGAGCAGTGTTTTAAAAGCGCCCCAGTGTGTGTCAGTGTAGACTCTCAGCAGCTCTGCGTGGGCTTAGCTTTCTCCCTCCTGTATCGAGCACAAAACTTGAGACTGTAATTACCTCCTGGAGACACCACGGTGACAGTTACCGGCGCGAAGCAGCCACAGCGTCTCTCAAACGGAAACAGCTCCCTGTCTGACCCTATTTCACCGTTCCCCTGCACAGCCTCTTTCAAACACAGCCTCTCTCAAAACACAACCACTAACAAACACAATACTCTATCAAACACAGCTTCTCTCAAACACAGCCTCTTTCAAACACAACCTCTATCAAACACAGTACTCTATCAAACACAACCTCTATCAAACACAGCATCTATCAAACACAGTACTCTATCAAACACAGTCTCTATCAAACACAGCGTCTATCAAACACAGTACTCTATCAAACACAACCTCTATCAAACACAGACTCTATCAAACACAGTCTCTCTCAAACACAGTACTCTATCAAACACAACCTCTATCAAACACAGTACTCTATCAAACCCAACCTCTATCAAACACAACCTCTATCAAACACAGACTCTATCAAACACAGCTTCTTTCAAACACAGCCTCTATCAAACACAACCTCTCTCAAACACAGTCTCTCTCAAACACAGTACTCTATCAAACACAACCTCTATCAAACACAGTACTCTATCAAACCCAACCTCTATCAAACACAACCTCTATCAAACACAGACTCTATCAAACACAGCTTCTTTCAAACACAGCCTCTATCAAACACAACCTCTATCAAACACAGTCTCTATCAAACACAGCGTCTATTAAACACAGTACTCTATCAAACACAACCTCTATCAAACACAGACTCTATCAAACCCAACCTCTATCAAACACAGACTCTATCAAACACAGTACTCTCAAACACAGCCTCTATCAAACACAACCTCTCTCAAACACAGTCTCTCTCAAACACAGTACTCTATCAAACACAACCTCTATCAAACACAGTACTCTATCAAACACAACCTCTATCAAACACAGTCTCTATCAAACACAGTGTCTATCAAACACAGCATCTATCAAACACAACCTCTATCAAACACAGACTCTATCAAACACAGCTTCTTTCAAACACAGCCTCTATCAAACACAACCTCTATCAAACACAGTCTCTATCAAACACAGCGTCTATCAAACACAGTACTCTATCAAACACAACCTCTATCAAACACAGACTCTATCAAACACAGTCTCTATCAAACACAACCTCTCTCAAACACAGTCTCTCTCAAACACAGTACTCTATCAAACACAACCTCTATCAAACACAACCTCTATCAAACACAGTCTCTATCAAACACAGTGTCTATCAAACACAGCATCTATCAAACACAGTACTCTATCAAACACAACCTCTATCAAACACAGACTCTATCAAACACAGCTTCTTTCAAACACAGCCTCTATCAAACACAACCTCTATCAAACACAGTCTCTATCAAACACAGCGTCTATCAAACACAGTACTCTATCAAACACAACCTCTATCAAACACAGACTCTATCAAACACAGCGTCTATCAAACACAGACTCTATCAAACACAGACTCTATCAAACACAGTACTCTCAAACACAGCCTCTATCAAACACAGCTGCTGTTAAACATAGATTCTCTCAAACACAGCCTCTCTCACACAGCCTTTATCTAACACAGATTCTTTCATTACATTACATTACATTTATTTAGCAGATTTCTCTTTCAAACACAGCTGCTGTCAAACACAACCTCTCTCACATAGCCTCTCTCAAACATAACTTCTCTCAAACACAGCTTCTCTCAAACACAGCCTCTTTCAAACACAACTTCTATCAAACACAGTACTCTATCAAACACAACCTCTATCAAACACAGTCTCTATCAAACACAGCATCTATCAAACACAGTACTCTATCAAACACAACCTCTCTCACACACAGCCTCTCTCAAACATAACTTCTCTCAAACACAACCTCTCTCACACACAGCCTCTCTCAAAAACAACCTTTCTTACACTGGAAGAAAGGGGAGAAGACAGTGTTTGGATTCCCTAGTCTCACTCCTCTGTTATAAAAGCAGGTTGCGTGATTTGGACATTACTATGCCTAACAAGCAAGTGTTGGTGCTTTTCACACTGAACACTGAAAAGGGATAAGGACATTGCCTTACAGATAGATCTCTCTGAAATACTGCAGTGAAATCACGGCTGTGGAGGAAAAAGAACCTTCCAAAGTCCTCTCAGTGATGACATCACCATAAAAAGCCTGTCATCTGTATTCTACAATAAACTCCATTACACACTGCAGCAAAAAACAAAAAAAAGTTTGTTTTTATCCCTGCAAAATGACATTTTTGGGATCATAATTTCAGGGAGCTAAATTTAGGCACGGACGTTAGACAACCAACAAAATTTACAAAACGTTCATAATGGGATGTAGCAGTTGCCTGCTGCTTATTGAATTATTAATCAGAGCACGTTAGCTTATTTTGTTCTCTCTTATGTAACCATTCTTCCATCAAATAGCAAAATACTGACCTGATGTGACCAAAGTCATTATACAGCAGACAGGCAGTGGGCAACTTCACCAAATAAAATGGTATAACTGCGGTCTTGGACATCCCTGACACTTACATTAACAAGCTCCAGATGATTTACGTTTTAATTTTTACCATGAGTATTATTTGACAATTGAAGCCACCAGGTGTGGTTTTGTGATAATGGGGGAGTAGAGGAGAAAACGACGGCTTTTTCTGTTGGGACGCAGACAGAAGGAAATATGGCGGTAACACTTATTATCGCCACTTTGATGATCCGATAATTAGATTTCAGCACCAAGGTCAGTGTCTGCCCTGTACAAGCTCACACTTTCTCTAGGGGCGTGTGTGTGTGTGTCTGTGCGGGTGTGTGTGTTGGGGGTGGCAACCCAAATGTATTTACGTTCAACTTGCCGCAGAGCTGGCTGCTGTTTCTTACAGCACGCCAGTTTTACACGTTAACCAGACACAATCCTGCAGTATTTTAAAAAAGGTGTCAGAATAAAATCACAGGCTTCATACAAACGTCACACAAACTAAAAAAAAAAAAAGGGTCCATCTGCCAACTCTCAGATGTAAAATGTCTGCAAAACTGCAGAACTGCCACTCATAAAGACTGCCACTCATAAACTGCAGAACTGCCACTCATAAAGACTGCCACTCATAAACTGCAGAACTGCCACTCATAAACTGCAGGACTGCCACTCATAAACTGCAGGACTGCCACTCATAAACTGCAGAACTGCCACTCATAAACTGCAGAACTGCCACTCATAAACTGCAGAACTGCCACTCATAAACTGCAGAACTGCCACTCATAAACTGCAGAACTGCCACTCATAAACTGCAGAACTGCCACTCATAAACTGCAGAACTGCCACTCATAAACTGCAGGACTGCCACTCATAAACTGCAGAACTGCCACTCATAAACTGCAGAACTGCCACTCATAAACTGCAGGACTGCCACTCATAAACTGCAGAACTGCCACTCATAAACTGCAGGACTGCCACTCATAAACTGCAGGACTGCCACTCATAACCTGCAGAACTGCCACTCATAAACTGCAGAACTGCCACTCATAAACTGCAGAACTGCCACTCATAAACTGCAGAACTGCCACTCATAAACTGAGTACTTTAATGGCACTGCAGTAGCCCAATGGGAGTTGACAGCACACAGTAGCTTCACACATATTATGAATGTTCCCTCTGTCTCTGCTTTCCTTACCTCTCCCTGACACAAATCCATTACCCTCAACTTTTTTTTAAAAATGCACCGGAGAATCTTATTTCGAAAGAGAGGAGGACGAGGAGGACAAGGAGAAGGAGTCAACCGGGGATCCGGGCAGCAGGACAGCGGTCACATCCCCAAAGTAACACCAATAGGGCCAACCACAGAGGAGAGGGAGGGCAGGGCCTCAGAGAGGCGGGGTTAAGGGACAGAGCAACCACAGAGGAGAGGGAGGGCAGGGCCTCAGAGAGGCGGGGTTAAGGGACAGAGCAACCACAGAGGAGAGGGAGGGCAGGGCCTCAGAGAGGCGGGGTTAAGGGACAGAGCAACCACAGAGGAGAGGGAGGGCAGGGCCTCAGAGAGGCGGGGTTAAGGGACAGAGCAACCACAGAGGAGAGGGAGGGCAGGGCCTCAGAGAGGCGGGGTTAAGGGACAGAGCAACCACAGAGGAGAGGGAGGGCAGGGCCTCAGAGAGGCGGGGTTAAGGGACAGAGCAACCACAGAGGAGAGGGAGGGCAGGGCCTCAGAGAGGCGGGGTTAAGGGACAGAGCAACCACAGAGGAGAGGGAGGGCAGGGCCTCAGAGAGGCGGGGTTAAGGGACAGAGCAACCACAGAGGAGAGGGAGGGCAGGGCCTCAGAGAGGCGGGGTTAAGGGACAGAGCAACCACAGAGGAGAGGGAGGGCAGGGCCTCAGAGAGGCGGGGTTAAGGGACAGAGGCCCAATGACTCTGATGCCCTCAGATGTGTCACTGCTCACGACATATACAGATGTGTATTTAAGGATTACACTTCCATTTCCTATATGTTTACCTACAATAACCCAGTCATCTGAGTTACTCCAGCTCAGTGTGAGTAGTTACTCTAGATCAGTGTGAGGAGTTACTCTAGCCCAGAGTGAGGAGTTACTCTAGATCAGTGTGAGGAGTTACTCTAGCCCAGAGTGAGGAGTTACTCTAGCTCAGTGTGAGGAGTTACTCTAGCCCAGAGTGAGTAGTTACTCTAGCTCAGAGTGGGGAGTTACTCTAGCCCAGAGTGAGGAGTTACTCTAGCTCAGAGTGGGGAGTTACTCTAGCCCAGAGTGAGGAGTTACTCTAGATCAGTGTGAGGACTTACTCTAGCCCAGAGTGAGGAGTTACTCTAGCTCAGTGTGAGGAGTTACTCTAGCCCAGAGTGAGTAATTACTCTAGCTCAGAGTGAGGAGTTACTCTAGCCCAAAGTGAGTAGTTACTCTAGCTCAGAGTGAGGAGTTACTCCAGCCCAGAGTGAGTAGTTAATATAGCTGTCTGAGTAGTTACTCTAGCCCAGAGTGAGGAGTTACTCTAGCTCAGTGTGAGGAGTTACTCTAGCCCAGAGTGAGGAGTTACGTAAACAACACTGTCATGATGCTGCATCTCAAGTCTGGCACACATAACGGTAATCAATCAAATAATTAGACATTCATTTTGAGAGCTCTAAGGAACAGATGGTGTTTCATACCTGCGAAGACAAATATGAATATCTGCAGGGTTTACATGCAACTTCAGTCCCATGCAGAAAATAAGCAGCAGACGTGGGTGGCACAGTGATACCCGGTGGGGTACAAGAAGATGCAAGGCCCAGTCAATGGTAAGCAGGACCAGGAGCAGGAATAACAAACGTTATGGGTGACCAGTTGTATGGAGAACAGACAGACCTAAAATGACACTGTGCATTTGCCCTGTACGCGAGTCCTTGCTCCATTCAGGACCACAGCACATGAGGTTTTGTTAAAGGGCCATGGGTTTTGGGGTGGTGGGGGGGGGGGGGGGTGCTTGATGACGAAGGGATCTTTTATTCAGCGGAGTTGACGGATGCGGTGTTGCCATCTTAGCTTCATCCGTCCTTTTCACTCAAGCACTTAGCGACAGCAGAGAATAAGGCTAGCTCAGTGCTCCAGGGTATTTCTTCCCTGAATGGAGCCGGCTACCGACTGTTTCCACAGGTATTATGCTCACACAGCGCTGTATAATCACACTCACTCAGGTATTATGCTCACACAGCGCTGTATAATCACACTCACTCATATGGGCCGCTGACGTACTGCAGGGGGAAATTTGAACTGTAGGCCATTCTCTGAATAGAAGGCGGTCAAGCGGTTGGGATGTCTTGTGTTTGTATAACATGGGAAAGGGTGGAGCGGAGCACACAACACCGTGGAGTTTAGTGAGACATGAACAAAGTCCCGACGTAGGGTCTCTTCACAAGAAAACTGGTGCACAGAAGAGAATTCTGTAAAAAAATTCAGTTCCTGGTAAGGTGCTCTTTGGAAAATGAAATATAATTCAAAAAAAATTATACGGCAAAACGGAGAAGTCAAATTTCTAAATTTATAATGTAATTTTATTACTTTACAATAATTTAGCAGCCACTCTTATCTACAGCATCTTACAACGTGAGACAACATTCACCTCATCTGAGCAACAGTGACAGGCCTGGCCAGACTCTTCCAAACTAGTGAGTATCTTTGCAACATCACTGAAGCACTAAACAGGGGTCCTCAATCTTATCCAGAAACGGCCGGTGTGGGTGCAGGATTTAGTTTCAACCAAGCAGTAGCACACCTGGTTCTACTAATCAACCACTAGAGTCTTTGCTAAGGACCTTGATAAGTAGAATCAGGTGTGTTCCTGCTTGGTTGGAACTAAATCCTGCACCCACACCGGTCCTTTCTGGATAAGAGTGAGGACCCCTGCTGTAATGCAAGGTAACTATGCTAAACAAAAGCCAAAGCACAAATCCTGAACACATACAGATTACATCCAGTTTATTCCATATGAGTCTGATATTATTTATTTTATTTTTTTTCAAACAACTACTTAATATGGGACTGGAGACTACAGTGTTCACTGGAGAATTTTCAGCCAATGAGGAGAGCTTTGAGCTGGTCTGTGTATAGCCAGAGAGAGAGAAAAGGCAGGGGGAAAAAAGATGGCAGCAGATAAGAGGAGGCGTCGGCCGCTTCTATACCACAAAGGACACCGATAACCACAGGCTCAGCTCCCGGCGACCTTTCTGATTGGATAATTTGGGTGCTTGACGGTTTTGTGGAAGCAGGCTTTTGGTAGATGGCAAGATGGCAGCTCAAGTCATTCAATCATACTTCTTTTCATTGATCTATTTTTTTTTACATGCTTTACACCTTTTTCTCCATAATTTGGCATGCCCATTTTTATATATTAGAGCCCGTAGCCGCAATCTGGCTATCAATTCAGGAGACAAGCATGTGCTCTCCTGCATAGCACATTACTGATGGAGAAACAGCAAGTGCCATGCAGCTATTCTACCTGTGAAACCAAGCTCAGTGTTAAGGCTGGAGACTACCATCTTAATCTCCTTGAACCAAGGGGTAGATTGCATCCTTGCTGAAATTCAACCAAATGAATTCAGCCGCTGCTAAACACTGAGCTGCCTTGAAGAGCTGCCTACATGCTGACATCACCAAACATTTAATAGGAAGAGTGAGCCTTCAGGGGCCCTTATGTAGCCTCCTTTCCAAATCGCATACAAACCATAGACTGTATAAAAATATGGACAAAGTCACAGTGACGTCACCCATTGCCTTCCCACGGCCTCGTAAAAACTGCATTGAGGCTCCGGATGCATTTTTCGCCGCCAGTTTGTACAAACCGCGACTGCCCCGTGGAGCCGAAGAGGACTCAACCTGTCCCTCTGATTGGTCCGGAACAAATGCTAATACCCTGTCCAAACGACACAATATTTTAAAAAATCAGCACATGCAGAGGCATTAGATGAAGGAAAGGCACCTATTGCAATTAAACTTTTTTGTGGGAAAAATTCATTGACTGAGTATTTTGACCACATTGCTGCCACTGACTTACATGGTGAAAGACCCATACTGGAGCCAATCAAAACGAAAGCCCAGTCTCGCCCCTTGGTGCGAACTTGTGCTTTTCAAAAATAATACTGACCTGCTGCGCCCCCCACCTCCCACCCCCACCCCACAGGACAGGACAGGAAGTGTACCCTAAAATAGACACAAGTGCCCTCCCATCGGAAGGGTGGATTTAAGCATGGCCCTCAGGGCGACCCGCTGACTCACTCTCCAACCCGAATACAGACAGGTCTCGCACCCCTGCCCCCTGACCCTGTGAAGCCTGCATTCACTCAACAGACAATTCAGGGTGACTTAGCGGCGTGCAAACTTAGGGCTGACTCATTTTGGGATCGAAGGAGGGTGTTGAGATGTCCAGCTGTACCATATACACAGTACCAGTCAAAAGTTTGGACACACCTACTCATAGAAGGGGTTTTCTTTATTTTTACTATTTTTTTACAGTTTAGAATAATAGTAAAGACATAAAAACTATGAAATAACATAAATGTAATTATGCAGCGACCAAAAAAGTGTTAAACAAATCAAAATGTATCTTAGATTCTTCAAAGTAGCCACCCTTTGCCTTGATACCAGCTTTGCACTCTTGGCATTCTCTCAACCGGCTTCATGAGGCCACCTGGGATGCTTTTCCAACAGTCCTGAAGGAATTCCCACATATGCTGAGCACTTGGCTGCTTTTCCTTCACTCTCCGGTCCAACTCATCCCAAACCATCTCTATTGGGTTCAGGTTGGGTGTTAGATTAGGTCACCTGATGCAGCACTCCATCACTCTCCTTCTTTGTCCAATAGCTCTTACACAGCCTGGATGTGTGTTTTGGTTCATTGTCCTGTTGAAAATCAAATGAGGGCCCAACTAAAGTGCAAGCCAGATGGGATGGGGTGTCACTGCATAATGCTGTGGTAGGCATGCTGGTTAAGTGTGCTTTCAATTATAGATAACTCAGCGACATTGTTTACAGTGGCCAGTACATATGAACAGATTCATTTTATAGCGTTTATTCACATTTGGAAATGTCAGTTGGTTTGGGTCGGTGTGACCTAGCTGCAGCCACAGATATTAAGTGAACAGATGGAAAGCTCTATGTGCTCTGCAGAGCACATTCTGTCTCTGCCATTGTTTAAGCAAAAAAACACAGCGTTCCGGCTCATTATGAATATTCTTGAAGGGACGGGCCCAAATACAACACATCCACAGTTTGCGTACTGGTCTTAGGAGAGCGGAAATCTCCTATTGCGAAACCAGAACATCACACATGGGCAAACAAAGAGGGCAGACTAGGAGGTCACCAGGAGGTCACCAGTCTTCACACTAACTCAAGAAATACTGGAGACACAGACTCATGGGGTGGTATTCAAACAGAGAGACATGTGTAGCAACATATCGGGTTCAAGACAGCATTGAATATTGCATGCTGTTGGGCCACAGCGCCACCTGGTGTGTGAATGTATGTTTGTGTGTGTGTGTGTGTGTGTGCGTGCGTGCGTGCGTGCGTGCGTGCGTGCGTGCGTGCGTGCGTGCGTGCGTGCGTGTGTGCGCATCTGTGTTTCTGCATGTGTTCATAGTGTATGTGCTTTGGAAGCCTGTCTACGTGGTGTATAAATTATGAATATAAACCCCCCCCCCCAAAGCCAGTGACCAGGATGAGCTACTGAATAGCTAGCTAGGTAACGTTAGGGTGACCATATTTTCGACCATATTTCAAAAAAGGGGGCAGGGGTAACGTTAGACGGTGTTGAAAATAAAAAAAAGGCTGTTTGTTTATATACGGTTTAAAGAACGAGCAAAACTTAACCGGACATTTTTAGGAATTTAGAAATCCTGTCTTCAGGAAAGAGGACGTCTGGTCAGCCGAGCTAACGTTAACGCCAGCTAGATATAAATAACTTAATGTTACCTAAAGTTGGCTGTTGCTGAGATCACATCAGATATGATGGTAATGAAGTTACATTAACGTTACAGCAGTGCGGTCTCAATAACTGAAGCGTTGAAGTTAACACATTTCTTTCTGAGCACTGGGATATTTCGCTAATAGCTACCGTTAAGTTAGCACAAATGTATTTGTCGCTGGTTTTGGGCTTCGAATCCCTTTTGATTACAGGGATGATGCCCTGGAATTCATCTGAGGATCAATTAAATTCACTTCAAGTCATATTTACTGGCGCAACAAAAACTTGGTATCGCAGTGCCCACACACACACACACAAATACACACAGGTAGGGTAATTAAATGTCTACAGCACAGCTTCCTGTTTCATAAGATGATGCTCTCTCTATACCCTCTTAGAGCTGATAGAACACAGGTAGCCTGGGACTACTTTAAGTCCAATGCTAGCATCTCCATCTTAAATTAACACGAGTAGGATTTTTCAAAGGTTATTTCAAAACACACTTGGCCTGATTGCAAGGAACGAGGCTCTCTTGCGAGATGTGTAAATTTGCTGTAATTAGGAATTCCAGGTCGGGGATAGCTGTACTGCTGTGGCTCTTAAATAACAGCCTTTCCTAATGTTGGCCCGTCTGTCTGTCTGTGTCCTCTATACATATTTATAGGTTTAATTTCCACAACAGCTGCATTTACAGTATATTATCCCCTCTGTCTCTGTATACTGTAGTTAGTTGCCTGACTTCAGCACGCATAAAAAGACCAACATCTGTCTACCAGCGTTTACGGGATCAAAATTACAGCAGTCGGCTCGCTAGCAGTCAAGGCCAGGCAGCATTAAACAGAATGGAAAATGCTCCCCTCCCGTTAGCGTACCACTGTAGTCTCGATTTGCAAACATCTCGCAGGCTAACGGCAGGCAACAATAGTGGCCTAATAATTGCTTTCTTGCTGGGTAGGCGGCACGATTACTAAATTACAATACCGCACCTGAAAAGCCCCCTCAAATGTGGGGCCAAGTTTTCCCACAAAGTGAGATGACCGTTTCAGACCAATAGTTTATAAAGGGATCGTCCCTGAGCTCTCGACACAGAGCAATAACTCTTGAGCCTTTCCTTATTCATTTCGGCAAATGTCAGAGGCTCTGGATTTATTTAAAATTTGTCAAATATTGAAGGTTGTCATGCCCAAACCTGTTCCCTGTAGACCCGCAGTTCCACTGTTGTCTGTGTGAAAGGTTTTTAAGCACAATTTGGTGCATAGCGATTTTCGTTAGAATATTGCCAATTATTATTAATATTATTATTATTATTAATTATTAATATTGTTCACCACATCTACTATAGGAAATGCTTTCAAGCTGTTGCCCCTTTTCAGACACAGAAAATTATTTTCAGAATGTATGTCACTGCCTGTAGGAAAGGTAGTACGATGCCTACAGCCATCGTACCTACCTGGACACCTAACAAGCAAAAAAACATAACCAACACAGTGCCCCAAGAGAACAGATTAAGCGTAAGTGTGGACAACCCTCGTCCTGGAGTATTTCTGGTTTTTGTTCTATGTGAGCCTGATTGCACAGTTTGATTATTACATTGCATTACATTCCATTCCATTCCATTACATTACATTACAGGCATTTTGCAGACTCTCTTATCCAGAGCGATTTACACAACTTTTTGCATAGCCTTCATTTTTAGACTGCTGGATAATCTGGATTATTAGATTTAAAAGAGTCTGGGCCAAGAAGAGTCATCTGCATTCACTAAATCTGGGCAATTTCGCGGTAACGGAATTACAATTTTGGCCTTAATTTTACTTGCTGTGGATAACACCCAATTTTCTGCCATAATTCCGTTACCAACGCTCTTTCGGTCTTCCACATGCAGGAAGTTTCCAATTTTTTATTTTGATATGACAGCAGGGGTATCATCTGAAGTTATAAAGCTTTTTATAATCAGTTAGGCTTTAAGACTTATCCACAGCAAGTAAAATTAAGGCCAAGATTTCTGTGAATTGTAATTCCGTTACTGCGGAATTGGCCATCTGATCATTAATCAAATTATATAACTGGGGGTATATGGATGGGGGAAAAAAACCCCATCTCTCAAGGAGCAAGGTGGTCTTCCCCTGTGGTAAGGTAGCCAGATAATTCAGAGGCATTTTTGCCCGGCCTCATCCTCAAACCTTGAAAATCCACTCAGCATTTCTGCAGAATGAAATACTCCAAAGCCCAGAGGTTCCTTAACTTGGCCCCGGGCTCCCTCTCTATGGTCACCAGGCCCAGACTGGTCATCAGAGCTGAATTTTGATACTCGCTGCTGTTTTAGTCAACCGTTTGATCAATTAATTACTCAGTGCTTTAAGTGCTCATTGGGTTCCATAGTTTTGTCCTTAAACAGATTGTAAGGACAATGTGGGTTTAGCTCAGCGCATTTCCTTTCCCCAAAACCCTTAATTTTTCATGACGAATATCTATTTCTGACATAACGTGGTCTTCGAGGGCAAATCATCCCTCATTAAAAGTGTCTAATTTAGAACAATTAACAGCTTGTTACCCTTCAGGGACTGCAATTACGGCAGAAGGAAAAACCAGCGTTCAAGAGTAGGCCCCAGGACCACGTTTGAGAACCTCTGACCTAGACAAATTTACTATAGCGAATTTTACTTGTACTTACGGCGAGATGAAGGACAGCATCTGGCCACATCACAGTGGAGGTGCATTTTTCTTCTCTAAGGAACAAATTTCCCAATTTTCCTGAAAGTACAATCATGCTCTATATGGGTAAAAAGGGTCAACATTGATTGTGTATTGCTGGCTCAGGGTACAATTTTATTTCATGTACCTATAAGGTACCACCCCAGTGACAAGCATTTGTACCTTTTTAGGTACTTTTCTTACCTTTTTTCTGAGTGTGTACAGTGTGCAATGGCCTTTATATCTGTGGCTGATTATATAGCTCACTACACTGTATTACCCCTCCACCAAACTAGCAGAGCCTGTGTTCCCGCCCCCTATGGCATGCCCGCAAAGTTCTCCCAAGGAGTACTGCAAACCGGAGCCAACCTCCCAATACATCACTTCCTGTTCAACAGACGGAACGCTCAAAGCGTAACCGAACATTGTGCTTTTGAACAAAGCCGCAGAGTCCGTGTGACTCACACCCTCCCTCTCCCCGGTCAACCTCAGATGAGTGAACCCCAGAAACACAGCGTCCCCCTTTGGCCGGGCTCAGTAACAGGATTCATTCCCAACTTGCGTCAGAACACAAGTGCCATTCACTGGAGGGTCCTAGCGGCACATGAGACGTGTTATTATCTGGCAAATTCAGCCAGACTACACAGGCAATTCAGAATAGGCGAACGCAGTCACAAAAGAAAGGTTGCAATTACAGGACTGAGTCACTCAGTATAAGAGGTAAAAGAGTGCAACCCTTTCCTCCCCAAAGATACCACAGTGACATCACACTGATACTGCAGCCAGCAATAATCCTGTTACATAACTGTTACATTACAATAATCCTGTTACACTACTGTTACATTAAAATAATCCTGTTACATTACAGTTACGTACATTGTAATAATCCTGTTACATTACAGTTACATTGCAATAATCCTGTTACATTACTGTTACATTAAAATAATCCTGTTACATTAGTTACATTAGAAAAATCCTGTTACATTACTGTTACATTACAATAATCCTGTTACATTACAGTTACACTGCAATAATCCTGTTACATTACTGTTACATTACAATAATCCTGTTACATTACAGTTACACTGCAATAATCCTGTTACATGGCTGTTACATTACAATAACCCTGTTACATTAGTTACATTGCGATAATCCTGTTACATTACTGTTCCATTGAGATAATCCTGTTACATTACTGTTACATTACAATAATCCTGTTACATTACTGGGGCGGCAGTGTAGTATAATGGTTAAGGAACTGGCCTTGGAACCAAAAGGTTGCAAGTTCGATTCCCAGGTAGGACACTGCCGTTGTACCCTTGAGCAAGGTACCTAACGTGAAATGCCTCAGTATATATCCAGTTACATTACGTCTAAATGTTTAATATGTAAAAGGGGAGTTGTGTAAGTCGCTCTGGATAAGAGCGTCTGCTAAATACCTGTAATGTAATTACTGTTACATTGCAATAATCCTGTTGCATGTATAGCATTGTGCATAGATCGGAACGGCCTTGATCTCCCTCGTAGCTTGGTGGGTATGAACACTGAGGACTGGACTAAGAGAGAGCGCGATGCAAAGACCAGGAACCGACCAATCCCAACATACATCACGCATCCAGTCTTTCCCTGACTCACCGACACTGCGGTCACTTAGTCAGACTAAGAAGCTTCACAGACTGGCTTTGTTTTTGGTGACCATGGCAACCACTTCATTCACACATACAGTATGCTTTAGAGAGGGGAAAATAAGAGGGAAAGTAATGACATGCTGCCCAGCAGGAGCTTTGAGTAATAACCTGCCGTTCACGCTGAAGGTTCTCCCGTTTCAGATGCTTTCCTCGCTGATTTCTCTAGAACCGCTTTCTGGAAAGAAGCTCAATTTTGACTCTATAGTGCCTCTGGGCTCTGGCTGGCTTGCTGTGAATTGCATTAACGAGTCCGAAACCTCGACAGCAAAGAAACCTGCACATATCCTACATAGGAACAGTTAGTTAAATCATAACTATTTTGGTAACCAGAGGTTATTACTAAGCAACTCCAACATAGGTAGCATGGAACAAGAGTTAGAGGTATTCTTAATTACACATGTGAAACAAGGCCAGCCGTTACATCTTAGTAATTATGTACATAAACACGTGTACATGTGTAATTAAGAATACCACTAACTGCTGTTCCATGTTACCTATGTTACCTGTTCTTACCAAATGAGTTCAATGTAACTGCTGTATAGCTGGTATAAGGTATAGTTGTAAAGTATTACCAAGTGTGCCATACGCCCCCCCCCCCCCCCCGCCCCATCATGAACCAGAACCAGATCCTCTTTTATCTCAGCTGTACAAAAACAAGAGGACAGAAGAACTGGGCCATCTGGACCCATGGGAAAGCTCGCAGGACACAGTGGACACGCGTTGAGCAGCTGAGTTTTTCTTGTCTTCGTTTTTCTTCAGGCTCATGAAGCAGAGCTCATGGATTACATCGCTCTTCATTGCACAAGCATCTGGTCCTAATCTGAGCACCACATCGCAGTGCTGCTGCTCCAGCGTGGTCCGTTCCCACGGTGATCCTGAGTGACAGCCTGTAATCCAGTGACGGGTCAAATCACACCAGCAGGCACTTTTACAAACTACTTCCTGTGCTGTCCTCCAATCAGAGAGTAGAGCTCAGTGTCATTAAGAGACCCAATCAATCATCTGTGCCACAATTACCATAAACAGGAGCAGGAGCGATGGCCTACAGCCTGGGTCTTCAAGGACCTGGGGGTCCTTCAAGGTACTGCAGGGGGTGTTTGGGAAAATATTAAATGTGTTTAAAAAAAAATATATATATATATATATATAAAATAAACCCTTTTAAACTTTTGATGTAGGTCCCCTGGATGCCTTTGACTGTGGGTGCTGGATCATAAAAGGTTGAAAACCACTGGCCTACAGTATACACATCAAATATGTTGAGCTCATATCTCAACACCAGGGTGTTTGGTGCGGTATTTAAAAGTCTTTTGCGTCCAGAACCCACATCAGTACCATCCAAACCCAACCTTCCCAAAGCCTTAAGCATCGCACGTTGCGTGAGATTATGTAACCTGGAACACTGCCTGACTGGTGCAGCCAAGCTCTGCAGCACTTTACTATTTTTATCAGTGAAATGGTGTTATAATTTGCTGGCATGTTCTTATGTACCTAATTGAAATGCATAATCACAGGTAAACAATTAGACAGAAACTGCAAGGAATATCGAACCACTGAGACAGAAAGATGAAACATTTAAACATTTAAGCCTCATCTTCGCTGTAAAAAAAAAGTGTTTGTGAATTGTGAATGTAACTGAATTAGTTTTCCAACGACATACCCTTGGGAACCCACTGGAGCCTCTCGTCTGTGAGAGGCCTGTCTATCCCTTCAGACAATAAGGCCGGGACGTCTTGTTCTTGTCCTTCAGTGCGTTAGGAGCGAGACGTGCGAACAGTTTAGGCACTGAGCCGTGGCGGAGCTGCTGGATATAGGAAACATGGACGCTTATGTGGGTCAAGCTCTCCATCATATCGCAGCACGGCGCCCCGCCCTAGGCTGAGACCATTGCTATCCGAGTTATTATTATTATTATTATTATTATTAATTACATTTACATGCGCCTTTCAAGAAACTCAAGGACACTTACAATGATGAGGGGGAAACTCGCCTCAACCACCACCAATGTGTAGCACCCACCTGGGTGATGCAGCGGCAGCCATTTTGCGCCAGAATGCTCACCACACATCAGCTGAGGTGGAGAGGGAGAGAATTAGCCAATTAAATCAGGGGATGATTAGGTGGCAGGTTGAGGGAGCCAAGTTGGGAATTTTGCCAGGGCACCAGGGGAACCCTCTACTCTTTGCGAAGAGTGTCATGGGGTCTTTAATGACCACTTTGATTCAGGACCTCGGTTAAACGGCTCATCCGAAAGACGGCGTCTCCTACAGCACAGTGTCCCCATCACGGCACGGGGGCATTGGGATTTATTTGACCGGAGGGAAGATTGCCCCCTACTGGCCCACCAACACCACTTCCAGGTGGTCTCCCATCCAAGTACCTGCTTAGCTTCAGCCACTCAGCCGTTCAGCAGGTGCAGAGTGCACGGTGGTATGGCTGCTGGCACAACTGGGGTGGGTGTCATCACGTGCCTCGCCCTGCTCGTCTCCATGGTGATCCGCCGTGCACGCAGTCCAGCCCCTCCGTTCCTCCCTGCCCCCCTACGCGCTCGCGGACGCGAGGTGGGAACTGTGGTGGTTCTGATAGCGGAGAATCAGATGCGACGAGAGCGGGGATCAGAACAAGCCGGGACGGAGGGCGGAAAATCCGATAGATTGTCCAGTAGTAGATGGAAGAACGAACGACCGCAGAAATAAGGCAAGACGGGCGCAGCCCATGACAGGAACAGAAATAGAAGTGGGGCACTCGCGAGCCGCCGTTCCCCCGTCCCGCCGCCGGGCTCAGACTAACGGGTAAAGGTTGAGCAGCCTTGCGCTGAGCCTCATCCACCCTCACGTCCTACTTTCGACACCCCCCCCTCCCCCTCTTCCCGGTACACCGCGCCCTTCTAGAGGACAATGGCTCATTTGGGGTAACCCCGAATGTCCCACATACAGCTCTGTAATTGGGGTCAGTTTACTTCACCATGCTTTGTCTACTTTCCTTGGTCTACACTGAAATCTAAGATTTTCTGGCAGTTAAAGGAGCTATATGTAACATTGACACCGAGCGTTTAAAAATGGGTACTGCAATCCAAATTCACAATATTGTAGAGAGTCGAGACACTGAACGAACACGAGCGCAAGATGAGCCGAGCGCAACATTATATTTTGAGACGAGCTTATTCTATTTTGACAATGACAAGCGACGACGAGTCCTACACTGTAAGTTGATCAGCTAATGTATACGTTTGCAATTTGTTTATTATTTATTGTTTGCAAATTATAAACCAGCTCATGTGGATTTTTTATAACTCTGTCAATGTTAGCTAGATGCATGGCTGGCTATGTTTACGGTCACACAGATATAAGCTAACGTTAGTGGTATGTTTAGCGAGTAACTATATACATATATATATTTAAATCTTTAGCTAGCTAGCTAAATGGAAACGATGTTGAACTTAGCTTAGGCATTCGTAAATCGGCTGTCGGAGTGCCGGAGTACATCTGGTTGTTCGTAATGGGCAGTGGGCGGAGTCAACTCGGAGAATAGTGACTCACAGGCCAAAACAAATACAGACATTCCGACCCGGAATGGAAATTTCAAAGGAGAATATACTGGCTGTAGCATTGTTGTCGAAGAAGCCAGTATTTCGATTTAGCATGTTTCCTTAATCTCTGATGACATACCATGGTCATTTTATGATTTAGTACAGTAAATTTGTTACATATAGCTCCTTTAAGTTATTGTCAACTTTCTACTTTGCACTTTGATTCAATAGACCCCTTAATCTCAGGTTCCATCCGGATGAGGCAATTACTCTCTAAAAAGTGGACCATGCCCAGACATACAGAAAGTTATTCTTGTAAAAAGTGATTTATGATAAGCATAAGTAGACAGGAAGTTGCAGTGCAGTTTACTTCCTATCCCATCATGAGAGCAGGGGTGCGTTCTTCACTCCCCACCTCCCTTTCTCCACTCCCCCACTACCACTCCTCTCCTCCTTTCCTCCACTCCCCCACTACCACTCCTCTCCTACCCGGAAGTATGCAAAACTGCCTCAACGGTTCGAGTACAAGTATTTGCATGTGCAGTATACAATGTACCTGACATTGCGGTTTGCGTCGAGACAGTCATTAATATGTAACCATTAATACGTAATTAATATGTAATCAGCAACATTAGATTAAAACACTAAGATCCGTTTCTGGGGCACGGAGTAGAGGAGGTGGTAGTGGAGGAAGGGAGGGTGCATTTTTCGAGTATTGGGACGCACCGCAGGTCAAAAGCTGATTGGATACCTGACAGACACTCTCATCACAGAGCAGATGCATTAACGAGAGTTAATTATGGGCTTAATGACCCCAATTAAGCATTCCAGCACTGCATATGAATCCAGCGCTTCTTTGTCATCTCAACAGATTTAACCAGACAAAAACCAGGACTGCCAGAAAACTTTTTTTTTAATCCCGGCTGACCTGTCCATCTTAAACCAAAAAACAAAGCACTATAAGCATACCTGGCAACGCTGGTAGACAAAAACCTGCTTTGCTCTGAAAATATAAAACCCATGCTTTCCCTTACAAAAATGGAATATACTGAAAATATGTTGAAATAAAATATATTCCCAAGTTATTTCACATTTCACAATATATTGGCAAATATACACATTATTGCTGCTTTCAAATACTAAAATATATTATACTGCTTTGAAATAAATTATATTTATATTATTCCAAAATTTTACATTTCAATGTATTGTTGCAACATATTTATAATATATTTTATTGTATTATAATATATTCAATTTCTGTAAAGGCAGGCCCCGTATCACACAGCTTTGTGCAGATATTTCACCCGGGTCTGGTCCAATCTGCTCTCGTGCGCCTCCTCGGTGAACCCCTGAAAATGCTCCCTTCCTCAGGAGATGCACCAAATCTATATATAGTGCTACAATTTTCAACTGCTGGTGTCTACATCTCAGATGTGAAGCAGTTCCCGCCAACCAAGTCTAACGTTGCAGTGCCACCGTGTGGTGACACTGAGAAATGCACAGAGGAAGAGTGTGTTTCTTTGAGCAAAAATATTGTCACATTTATTTCCTGAATTACATGTTATTGGCACTGAGCATAAGGATAAGACGCTTCCAATCTAGATTTTTTTTTAAAAACTCAACCAGTTTTCAGAACTTATAGAAATAGCTTACAGAAATTGTGTTTTATAGACTCATCCTCCTTGTTTTCGACGACCTTCAAGCTGCCTTTCCACTTTATACCACAAGGTGGCACAATCACCTCACTTCTGCATGAACTTCAGCCATGAAAGTGCAGTCGTATTTCTCTTTATTGCACACAATCGGTCTGGGCCAATAGACCACATACACTAAAACTAATATTTTTTTTAAACCCAGAAAGTTACATATCCTTTTAAGGAACCTGTGCAATCATTTTCTTTATATTTAAAGTACCGATTAAGACACAGGATGAAGAACCTGAGAGCTAGAAGACTGACACAATCGATCTATTCCGTAACGGATATTCACTTCAAAATCACTCCCGATTGGCCCACTAAATGATCACACCGCTGATGATAGGTTCACAAGTAAATCATCAGAATATTTACTTAAGCACTGTAGTCACTGAAAGACCAATACCACATCTTCCTGTAGTGGGAACGCATTTATGTTTAGGCCTATCGCATTTATTTATTAATATGTTTATTTATGTATTTATTTATTTAAAACTGGCCTAATATAGTAGTGTCCGTTTTATTTGTCGGTTTAAAAGTATTATTGTGATTATTGTGTAGAACTAACATGCAAGCTGTTACTTGACAAAAAGGACCATGAACCTATAACGTTACTGTGAAATCATCAATTTACTTTTTTGTAGCATGCTCTGGTTTTTTGTACTTCCGTCAGTTGCAAACTAGGTTATTGGCTGTAGGCTACATTAAAAAACGCGATGTGCAAAATGATAAAAAATTAATGATCATATCCGGTCTGTTTTATGTCAAAATAACTGTGATCTTGTCTGCTCTTAGACCATGACTTGCAGGGCACGGACGGTTCGGGGAGTTTTGGGGGGACCTGATGTCCGTCGGAGGATCCCTATAAAACTAATTTCCAAACAGCCGATTCGGAGCAAACCAGGAGGTGAGTATGCAATGAGTAGCCATTAATAAGATCATCATTAGCTGCAGAGGTGGAAATTTCAGGGGTCAGAAAGTAAAAGTTCTGCCATGTTTTTCTTCCACCCATGAACTCAGCCAGCTGATTTCACTAATTATTTCTACCTCCTGGCTGAGGAATAGCAAATCCAGGTGATTGGAACAAAATACTGGGGAAGACTTTAACTTTCTGAACCTGGACTTTCACTTTCTGAACCTGGACTTTCACTTTCTGAACCTGGACTTTAACTTTCTGAACCTGGACTTTCACTTTCTGAACCTGGACTTTCACTTTCTGAACCTGGACTTTCACTTTCTGAACCTAGACTTTCACTTTCTGAACCTGGACTTTCCACCTCTGATTAGCTGAGTGTGCTAGTCAGTAACGTTAGAGCACTAGCGGTAGATGAGTTCTGCTGATCGGTGCTCCAACAGGACTTCCTGTTTCCTTGAAGGTTTCAGCTGCAAACAGGAGGAGAGGCTTGAGTGCAAGTCTGGAGATGCTTATGCAAGCCACCGGAGATTCCCCCAGCAAATGTTCTGGGATTATAAAGTGAGCTTGGACTGGATTGGGTCCCTTCACCCAAACACCAAACACTCTCTCATCCTCTACCTTTTAGTATTTGTATTTCGTTCTTCTTTCTTTCATTCATTCTTATCCTCATCTTTTTATTATTTTTTTCACTCCTCCTCTCCTTTCATCACCTTATATAACTTTTGCCTTTATGTTAAACTGGTAATTCTAAAAAAACAAAGACCAGTTTAGAATTTTCATTGAGAGAACAATGGAAAAAACATCAGAACCTTTTATCTCCACAGATTAATCTGATTGGAACTTTTATCTCCACAGATTAATCTGATTTGAACTTTTATCTCCACAGATGAATCTGATTGGAGAAAAGGATGAGTCACCCATTCATTTTTAAAAGTATTATTGTGATTGCAGAGGGTCTTTACTGAAGCATAAATATCGAACAATGTGCTAAAATACAACGGCAATCCAGTGACACATTTTATTATGCCGTTTTGATATAAAGAGATTGGGAACTACATTACACGTTATTTAAACTACATTTCTGATTTCAGTCCATCATTCAGAACTATTATAATATATTACTAAATATACTAAGGAGGATTTGTATGGATCTTGCAAACCTGGTTTCCTCCAAGCAATCTTTTGTAAGCAAACTGCATGTGTTTGGCATTAAACACTTTGATAACTGCAATTCTTGATACCTGTACGGTCACATAAGTGCATTGTGCTAATAGGCTGCCTTAACTCTATGACCCAGTTTAAAAGAATGGGGTGGAGGGGGAGGTAGCCTACCTGCTTTCATAATGTGTCAAAAAAAAAACTGGATATGGCCTGTCCGGTGTCCTGAAGAAGGCCACTGAAAGTAAAAAAATAAATAAAACACGGGTAAAAATATAGACACAGGCAAGGAAATAGGAGAAGAATAAATATTTAGCAAACGTTTGTCAACACCTGTAATGTTTGTCATGAGGCTACTTTTGCATACAAACATGTAGGCCTGCATATGATTCGCCTTAAATAGTTTCAGGCTACGGATTGAAATAAAGATTATGCACAGATCGGCCAGGCGTCAAAGGATCGAGAGAACAATTTTCTCTAAAGTAAAAGCCCAGTTTTGAATACGAGTAGCTATAGGCAAAAACTAATTTGGTCAGGGATACCGACGAGGTGCCTCTTTTATTGTAACTCCAATTCAAGTATTAAATTAGGCTAATTAAATGCAATCAAATATACTGAATCACACACACACAGTTTCTCTAACACATAAGTAATTATGCTAAACACACAGTAATTTAATAACTTTCTCTAGGAGCATATGACATGAATATTCGGTAGGCAACGTCATAATATAAAGCCTTAATTTAGGCTAGGCCTACCTGATACGATAGCCGATCCTAGACCTATAGGTCGGCGCTAATAACTTGGCTGTATAGTATAGTAGGCTATTAGGCTACTATATTTGTAGCTACATTAGTTCGGTGAGAACATTTTATTTGCTAATATCTTCTCTTAAAACTTGTATGCCTACCCTTTTTGAATATGAAAAAATACGAATTCGGTTTTCTGCCATCCCTGACGAAAAATCTGAGAACAGCGGTCACCTCGGCGTAATTAATTTCACGAATGAAACAACCTGAGGGAAAATAAACTAGGCCTATGCTACCTGAGCAATATTTGGACAAAAAAGCGGCTGGGAATTAAATAATAATCTTGCTGAGGGTATCAAAACTCGGCCAGCATAGTTGTGTAAAACAGTCTATCACAGAGTCTTAGAGGGACGCAGTTTTAGGGTTAATCGAGTCATACTGCAAAGTTCTTGTCATCAGGTCTGTGAAATGCGCACGAAATACCATCGTCCAAAAAAAAGTTGCAAATAGTTGATGTTGTCTGCGCGTTCATGTGCAAATCGTTAAAACTATCATCCTTGTTTGGATGGGCATGTGAGAGGAGCTAGCAGAAATTGAGCTCTAAATCTGGCCCAGGTGCACCTAATGGACATATTCCCTTAATCCTACGCATAATCACTGCTGAGAACTAATAACTGTTCCAGGGCTGGACACAGGACCGCTTCAGTGACCGGCGATGCCCATTCCCAAAAGCGGCTAGTAGCTCTGTTTGCAAACGCACTTCACCCTAGCCAGAGCTCTGCCCTAGCTGCAGTAACTTCCGTTCCCATCGTGCACTGCTCCGAATCATGGACCAATGTGGTAAGGAGGGAACACGTATGTGTGTGTTTGTTTCATTTATTTTTTAAACTGAAATGTGTACATCTTGAATGTGACATCCGCGAGTTTCACAAAGTGCCAGTTTCGCTTAGCATCTCGCAGACTATTAAGATGCTCTCTGGGGAATTCATGTTTCAAAGAAACTGTGCTGCGGCCTCGCTCAGCCGTCTCGAGCTAGTTTGCTGTGTTACACTATTTTAAGAATGCTAGAAAACAATATTTGGATTATATATGATTTGGATCATGTTTGATTTAGCGATAGCTCCAAACTAGCGAACTGCTGTTATCATCTCAGTCATTATGCCCTCTTTTTAAAAGTTTGTTGTTGTTCGATTGCTAGCAATCGAGCTAGTTATCCACCCACCGGCACTGTCGAGTCCTGATGGCGGGTTCGTCTAGAGAGAGCTCAAATGTCACCCGTAGCTAGCCAGCTGCTTCTGTTGTTTTCACGGTAATCTCAATGCCTCCCAAAAACATCTGAGAAATACCTTTCACACGATCAGAGCTAACTGGATAGCTAATAATTCAAAATGACAGTTGTAGCTGCTGCAGAATAAGTGGTGTTAACTATTTTGTTTGTGCTTTCCTACAGATGTTAATGAAGTTATGCCAACACGCATTCTGTAGAACTAACATGCAAGCTGTTACTTGACAAAAAGGACCATGAACCTATAACGTTACTGTGAAATCATCAATTTACTTTTTTGTAGCATGCTCTGGTTTTTTGTACTTCCGTCAGTTGCAAACTAGGTTATTGGCTGTAGGCTACATTAAAAAACGCGATGTGCAAAATGATAAAAAATTAATGATCATATCCGGTCTGTTTTATGTCAAAATAACTGTGATCTTGTCTGCTCTTAGACCATGACTTGCAGGGCACGGACGGTTCGGGGAGTTTGGGGGGACCTGATGTCCGTCGGAGGATCCCTATAAAACTAATTTCCAAACAGCCGATTCGGAGCAAACCAGGAGGTGAGTATGCAATGAGTAGCCATTAATAAGATCATCATTAGCTGCAGAGGTGGAAATTTCAGGGGTCAGAAAGTAAAAGTTCTGCCATGTTTTTCTTCCACCCATGAACTCAGCCAGCTGATTTCACTAATTATTTCTACCTCCTGGCTGAGGAATAGCAAATCCAGGTGATTGGAACAAAATACTGGGGAAGACTTTAACTTTCTGAACCTGGACTTTCACTTTCTGAACCTGGACTTTCACTTTCTGAACCTGGACTTTAACTTTCTGAACCTGGACTTTCACTTTCTGAACCTGGACTTTCACTTTCTGAACCTGGACTTTCACTTTCTGAACCTAGACTTTCACTTTCTGAACCTGGACTTTCCACCTCTGATTAGCTGAGTGTGCTAGTCAGTAACGTTAGAGCACTAGCGGTAGATGAGTTCTGCTGATCGGTGCTCCAACAGGACTTCCTGTTTCCTTGAAGGTTTCAGCTGCAAACAGGAGGAGAGGCTTGAGTGCAAGTCTGGAGATGCTTATGCAAGCCACCGGAGATTCCCCCAGCAAATGTTCTGGGATTATAAAGTGAGCTTGGACTGGATTGGGTCCCTTCACCCAAACACCAAACACTCTCTCATCCTCTACCTTTTAGTATTTGTATTTCGTTCTTCTTTCTTTCATTCATTCTTATCCTCATCTTTTTATTATTTTTTTCACTCCTCCTCTCCTTTCATCACCTTATATAACTTTTGCCTTTATGTTAAACTGGTAATTCTAAAAAAACAAAGACCAGTTTAGAATTTTCATTGAGAGAACAATGGAAAAAACATCAGAACCTTTTATCTCCACAGATTAATCTGATTGGAACTTTTATGTCCACAGATTAATCTGATTGGAACTTTTATCTCCACAGATTAATCTGATTGGAACTTTTATCTCCACAGATTAATCTGATTGGAAATTTTATCTCCACAGATTAATCTGATTTGAACTTTTATCTCCACAGATGAATCTGATTGGAGAAAAGGATGAGTCACCCATTCATTTCTGCGACAGGTGTGGCCTCCCCATAAAGATATATGGACGAATGGTAGGAAAATAGGTACTATACGGGGCTAGTGTGATTAAAACAATACGCAGGATTGTTGCAGTGTCCATATTGTGTGAATTTGGCAGAAGGCGTTATGAAACGGAAACCTGTTTTTCCCCCACAGATTCCCTGTAAGCATGTGTTCTGCTACGAGTGCGCCATGCTGCAGGAGGAGAAGGCCGACAATCTCTGTCCCGGGTACGATTCTGCCTCTCCTCTATTGTACTTTCCCTCTGTTTGTCCTCAAATGCCTACTGTAGTATACCTGCTGTGTGTCTTTATTGATTAAAGGGGGTGCTGTTAGATCCTGGGTTTTCAACAGGGGGTCACGTGCCCCTGAGGTTCCTTGATGGTACCGATTACTAAAGGGGGTTCCTGCCAGACATGATGTGCAATGACTATAGATTTGGAAAAATATTTAAAAATATAAAACCTTTTTTTAAAGATAACCTATGATGGGGGTCCTTTGGATGCCTTTCAGCCTGACTGGGGGGCACCCCTAAATCCCTGGGTCTACATCCCTGGGTCTACATCCCTGGGTCTACATCCCTGGGTCTGAGTCCCTGGGTCTGAGTCCCTGGGTCTGAGTCCCTGGGTCTGAGTCCCTGGGTCTGAGTCCCTGGGTCTGAGTCCCTGGGTCTGAGTCCCTGGGTCTGAGTCCCTGGGTCTGAGTCCCTGGGTCTGAGTCCCTGGGTCTGAGTCCCTGGGTCTGAGTCCCTGGGTCTGAGTCCCTGGGTCTGAGTCCCTGGGTCTGAGTCCCTGGGTCTGAGTCCCTGGGTCTGAGTCCCTGGGTCTGAGTCCCTGGGTCTGAGTCCCTGGGTCTGAGTCCCTGGGTCTGAGTCCCTGGGTCTGAGTCCCTGGGTCTGAGTCCCTGGCGTAGAAGGTGTGCTTTCGCTGGCTTTATTTCTCTTACTAAATCTTCAGAACAGTGTGTCCCTGTACAGCTGCACAGACGCAGTGCAGAGGATAGAGCAGTGTTTGCGCGGATCCCTCTTCATGTGCAGCGCGGAGCACGGCTGCAAGCGCACTTACCTGTCCAAGAGAGACCTGCAGGCGCACGTCAGCCACCGTCACCTGAGAGGCCTCGAACCCGCCACGGGCCGGCCGGCCCCGCCCCCATCTTCCTCTTCCTCCTCCAACCGCTCTGACCGCTTCCTCCTGCTGCCGCCTCCGCACCTGCCCAAACCGCACGTCCCTTACGGCCAGCCGCCGCCCCCCAACAACGACCTGCGCTCCACCCAGGCCCCGCCACCCACTTCCTCCTCCTCTTCAGACCACGGGCCGCCCCGCTCCCTGCCGCAGGAGACCTACCGCATCGCCACGGTGACCATGCACAAGCGCAGCAACCTCATCACTGTGCCCATCCAGGATGACTCGGCAAGCTCCGCCCCCTCCTCCCGGGAGCCCCTCCCCCAGCCGGGTCCCGCCCAAGCCCCGCCCCCCCCGCCACCACCCCCCCGCAGGTGACTACTCAGCCGGGCCTGTAGTGACACATGCCCATCACCTGATGGCGCAGCAACAACATTACCCCCCAGCGCCCATTATCCACCCCATACAGCACTCTTCCCAAGGCTCTGGGACCGCCCACATGGTGTACAACCAGGCTCCGCCCCTTGCCTCAGCCCCACCCCCTATAACCCCGCCCCCCGGACACATCATTAACCAGACGCCCCCCTACATGAACCGCCTTCCACCCGGGCCGCTTCCCGTCGGCACCCCCGCCACCCCACCGCTACAACCCCGCCTCCCTGCCGCAGTTCTCCGAGGACCAAGGCACGCTCAGCCCCCCCCTTCAACAAACCAGGGGGGCTGGGCCCTGGGATATGGCCCACCCCTAGGGGGCCCCCTCCGCCCCAAATCCAGGGCCCCCCACCTCAGACCCAGCTGCCTGGACCTCACCACCCTGATCCGTCCCGATTCCGGCCATATTACCAATAGGACCCCCCCCCCCCCCTCAGAACCACAGCCAATGCCCTCAAAGAATGCCCCATATGCTCCGCCCCCAGCTCCACCCCTTACAACTCTGTACAGAAGGAATTTATAGTTATTTATTTTTAAAATGCACTGTGTGTGTGTGTATGCGTGTATGTGACCCTAAGCATAGCTTAATATCGCTGAAGGCTGTGAGGCACGCCCCTCTCCGCTGCCTGTTACAGGTCTGTTGTGGATTAAAATCGTCACTGTTCTGTCTCATTGTCAGAGGTGTACAATCCAGGTTCAGAAATTAAAAGTCCTCCCCAGTATTTTGTTCCAATCACCTGGATTTGCTAATTGGTACAATTTTTCAGCCAGGAGGTAGAACTAATTAGTGAAATCAACTGGCTGAGTTAATGGGTGGAAGAAACACGTGGCAGGACTTTTACTTTCTGAACCCTGGACTCTCCAGCTCTGTTCATCGTTTGGTACAAGTCTGACAGGGTCGGCAGAGCCAGCGTTTGGCTTTCTTTCATCCTGTGCCTCGGATCAAACTAAACCATAAATTTTTGCACGTCAAGAAATCGTGAAATAAGCGTTCACGTATACAAATGTATTTATTCCTTTTTTTAAATGACGTGTAATTATGATGTTTGAGACTGATATGAAAGAGTGTCTTTAAAGCAGGGGTGCGCAAAACCAGGACTGGAGGACACTTGTAGATTAGATCACAGTGAAACGTTTCATACAGGGACACGAGGAGTCTTCGGTTGTCATTTATGCGCTTATCAAGAAATGTAGCCAAAATGTCAGATGGCAAAAATATTAGGGCTAATTAGGTAATTAAGGCCAGAAGTTGGCATGAAAACCAGAAACGTATACAGCCCTCATTACCCACCCTGCTTTAAAAAGAGTTTATAAACCAGGGTCTGTTTCAGAGTCACAGCGGGCTCTCATGGATGTTTTTATTCAGTTGTTTTTCAAAAATGACATATTTTAGACTTTTGGATAAAATAACCCTTGTCTGGTTCACACATCACTAGTAACTTTGTGATCAATGTATCTTGTGTTAAATAACTTTGGTTCTTGTACAGGAAGATATATATTTTAAATATGTATTGCTATTAGAATGACTTTTTATATTGAAATAAAAAAATATATTGTGGAGCTGGTGTGACTGAAAGATGCTGTGCATTTACAGACATGAGCAGGAGGTGTGTGTGTGTATGTGTGTTCACTCACATGAAGACACTGCATTTAGGGTGGGTGTGTGTGTGTGTGTGTGTGTGCGTGCGTGTGTGTGTGTGTTCACTCCTCACATGAAGACACTGCATTTACAGACAGGAGGTGTGTGTGTGTGTGTGTGTGTGTGTGTGTGTGTTCACTCCTCACATGAAGACACTGCATTTACAGACAGGAGGTGTGTGTGTGTGTGTGTGTGTGTGTGTGTGTGTGTGTGTGTGTGTGTGTGTGTGTGTGTGTGTGTGTGTGTGTGTGTGTGTGTGTGTGTGTGTGTGTGTGTGTGTGTGTGTGTGTGTGTGTGTGTGTGTGTGTGTGTGTGTGTTCACCTCACATGAAGACACTGCATTTACAGACAGGATGTGTGTGTGTGTGTGTGTTCACTCCTCACATGAAGACACTGCATTTATAGACAGGAGGTGTGTGTGTGTGTGTGTGTTCACTCCTCACATGAAGACACTGCATTTACAGACAGGAGGAGGAGGTCTGTGTGTCTTTCACATGTGAGGGCAAGTCATCTGGTCCCGGATGACACAGGAAGTGGACCCTCCCATCCATGGACTGCAGGAAGTAGACTCTGTTCTGTCCAAGGGATGCACAAGGTACCTCCTGCATGTTACACTTAATGCGAAATTACTTCACGATGTTAGAGGAAGGGAGTGCGTACCAATAATCGGAAAAATGCATCCTCCTTTCCTCCACTACCACCTTATCTCCTCCATGCCCCGGAGGAGTCTTAATCTAATGTTGCCGATTACATATTAATGGTTACATTACATTTTATGGTCAGGTACACATACTCAAAACATTCAGGCAGTTTTGCATACTTCCGGGAAGGAGACGAGAGAGGAGTTAAGGAAAGGCGGTGAGAAGAATATTGGGATGCACCCTGGGTCTTTCTCAGCCATGGGAATCCTGGGATACATAATGAAATCTGAGTGTTCTTAAGGTATCTAGCAGGGTCACGCAGTAGAAGCACCCAAACGAACATGTCTCCTGTGTAATCCCCTGCAACTGAAGGCTTAGTGCCATTAAGCTCCAGAGTGTTTTCTGCAGGTATACAGACTGCTCGCTTAGTGCCATTAAGCTCCAGAGTGTTTTCTGCAGTGATACAGACGGCTCGCTTAGTGCCATTAAGCTCCAGAGTGTTTTCTGCAGTGATACAGACGGCTCGCTTAGTGCCATTAAGCTCCAGAGTGTTTTCTGCAGTGATACAGACGGCTCGCTTAGTGCCATTAAGCTCCAGAGTGTTTTCTGCAGTGATACAGACGGCTCGCTTAGTGCCATTAAGCTCCAGAGTGTTTTCTGCAGTGATACAGACGGCTCGCTTAGTGCCATTAAGCTCCAGAGTGTTTTCTGCAGTGATACAGACGGCTCGCTTAGTGCCATTAAGCTCCAGAGTGTTTTCTGCAGTGATACAGACGGCTCGCTTAGTGCCATTAAGCTCCAGAGTGTTTTCTGCAGGTATACAGACTGCTCGCTTAGTGCCATTAAGCTCCAGAGTGTTTTCTGCAGTGATACAGACGGCTCGCTTAGTACCATTAAGCTCCAGAGTGTTTTCTGCAGTGATACAGACGGCTCGCTTAGTGCCATTAAGCTCCAGAGTGTTTTCTGCAGTGATACAGACGGCTCGCTTAGTGCCATTAAGCTCCAGAGTGTTTTCTGCAGTGATACAGACGGCTCGCTTAGTGCCATTAAGCTCCAGAGTGTTTTCTGCAGTGATACAGACGGCTCGCTTAGTGCCATTAAGCTCCAGAGTGTTTTCTGCAGTGATACAGACGGCTCGCTTAGTGCCATTAAGCTCCAGAGTGTTTTCTGCAGTGATACAGACGGCTCGCTTAGTGCCATTAAGCTCCAGAGTGTTTTCTGCAGTGATACAGACGGCTCGCTTAGTGCCATTAAGCTCCAGAGTGTTTTCTGCAGTGATACAGACGGCTCGCTTAGTGCCATTAAGCTCCAGAGTGTTTTCTGCAGTGATACAGACGCTCGCATGTTTTCCTTCCATTAGGTGAGTTACCTGTGTAATAATCTATAATAAACTTTAATTGATCACTTAAGTGCAACCAGCAGACCCTGCGGATCTAGGACAAGGTTAGGTTGCAGGTCCCTGACAAATATGGACTTGCGTTTACATGCAAGTATATACACCCTGTCCGAGCGATGCAAATAAACTGCATTTTTGGCACGCATTTTTGGCACGTGACAGTTTGACCCGACGTGACTTCAGTGCTTGGAACGGATTCCTCTCAGCCTCGCTTTTCGTAGAAGCAATCCCAGCACATTTATCGCCTGTTCCTCAGATTACACTGTGGTGAACTCTTCTGCCCCGATCGCCCTGCATCCTACATCCCATAGAACTGTACTGTACTCCTGCGCCAACATGAGAACTGGAGTGAAGGGTTATCTGAACATGGAGTCCGTGCGCCGCTTACACACGAGCACACAAACATGTTTGGAGGAATGTCACCGAGAGGCTTACTGGCTCAAATTACACTGTGCTGCCGAGATGCCTCTGGGAAAATCACAGCACCAGAGCAGGCGATGATCACGCCAACGGATTTACTGCAGTCGTCCCAGGACACAAAGAAAGACTTTTGCTGTTCAGGTTCATTTTAATGTCAGATGCCAGTCACATTTTGGTCTTTTAAGATCCAGATAATTCCACACTATTTTCAAATTGCATTTACTCTAGACATTCAAATGTCAAATTAGAAATGTTAATGAGAGGATTTCAGTCCTCTGTGAGTTGCATGCACATTGTGACAAATGTTTTGTCAAATAAATGTATATAAATAAATGTAATGTATTATGTAATATAATGTATATCCATTGGATATAATGTTTTAAACACAGCAATGTGAACAATTTGCATGTAATCAGAAAGGACGCCTATAAATCTGCCTCATGAGAAGCTGTTGCGCCTTTGAGGATTCCAAAAATAAAATGAAATAACACAAATATCATGAAGTTTCCCAAATCTGTCTTAACATAAATACGTTTTCTGTGCAAATTGACAGAAATTTCACATTACTAAGGCTTCAATGGACGCAACAAAATTGTGCAGACAGAATTTACAAACTTACAGCAGCGGAAAATTGTCTATTCCAGCACGATATTTAAGACCATGTTTAACACCCTTTTTTTCCCCCCAGACCCCCTGTATTAATATCTCTCCAGCTTATATAGAAGGGAGTCGCAATTACTGAGAAATAATTGGAGAGCACCAGAATGTATTGTGAACAGGAGAAGACCCACAATTCCTTGCAGTCTAGAAGTGCTGGAATTTGTTGCGAGTCTCTTGTTGGCATGGAAACGTATTTGCTGGTGCCAAGCTTACTAACTTTCCCTGTATCTCTTGTTCTGAGCTGTCTAAAAATGGGATATGGCAAAAAGCTGCCTTATGGGATAGCCTACATCCCCTCAGTCTTCCTCTCCATTTCATCTATTCATCTACATCTATTTTAGCGTCACAGCTGTTTCAAGTAATTCTGGATGGATGTGCAGTTACTCTGAATGAATACATACACTGATTTAAGATAAGTGATTCACCAAAAAAAAATGAGAATGAGGATGTTTTTTGGTGAATCTCATATGATAACACTGATTCAGAGGGGGGCATCAGGCCAGGTGTGTGCTGATAGGAGCTCTGCGGGAGAACAGGCCGGTTTTTAAAGGTGCCGCGCGGTAGCCGATAGCCCCGTGGTCAGCAGTAGCGAAGGTAACCGATGATGGGTTTTGGCAGGTCGAGTTTAGAGACCACATCCAGCGCCCTCGTGCCCAGCGCTGTCCTGAGACTCACCCTGCAGAGCTGCTGCAGGCTCATGGGAGTTCCTGTGAACAGACAGGAAGCAGCAAAGCCTCATGGGAGTACCTTTGAACAGACAGGAAACTAAAAAAAGCTAGAAATTGATAAAAATGCACCAGTGTCCAACGTAATAACTTACGCTCGTAGAACTCCAGACAGAGGGCCGGAGGGGACCCCAGCTTTGTGTAGTCGATGGGCTTTTTTTCCTGTTTGTCTCTGGCGTACACGTTGCCCCCAAATTCTACCAGCATCTCAATCAGATCCACGTTCTTGGCCTTTGCGGCGTGGTGGAGGGCTGTCTCGTGTAGTCTGGCAGCGTTAACCTTCGCCCCTTTTAGAGAAAAACAGGGAAAATGTAAATGCCCATTACCTCATAAACATATTTGTAGTAAATGAAACATTACCTCATACACAACATATATAGTAAGTGTAACATTACCTCATGTACGTACCGTATGTGTATATATACATACATATAGAGTATACAGTATATACACACCCAAATAGCAAGTGTGTGTTGGACCAATGTGGGGAATTGAAATTCCACCATCAAGCCAACATCAGTTCAATGAGAGATCAGTGGCAGAATGCAGAGCTCTGGTTTGTGATGGGTAGAGAGCTGCTACTATGCTGCAGTTATTGCCTATTTATTCTATCAAAACTAATCTTCTCATAACAGCCCTCATCAATAATCTATTGTTGTACTTTTTCTTCAGGATTTGGAGACTGCAGTGCTGTCGCATCACAGAAAACATAAAAACGCACCAGGTGAGATGCACATTAACCTCGACGCAACTCACGTACTTACCAGTGAAATTAAAATAAATGCTGAAAACCTCATTCTTCAATAGGAGATGTTTGTTCTTGAATATGAAGGATGAGCTAACAGACAAAGCAGGGTAGGGCCTACCCAATTAATAGTGATTGCAGTAACATTGTTAGCTAGCCATATTAGCGGTGTTAGCGTGTTAGCTAGCCGTGTTAGCGGTGTACATGTATGCTGCGTTGATGAATTCTTGCTCATACAGACGCCTTCCTGCAGTTATAGGACCCGTTAAATGAGCTGGAGATTTCGGCCCATGTCCCCAGAGTTCTGTTATCCTGCGTTCCCCAGCTCACCTGCGTTCAGCAGCACCTTGGCACAGGTGAAGTGGGCGTTAGCACAGGCTACGTGTAGCGGCGTGCCGTAGTACAGGTCATACGTTTCCAGCTGGGCTCCTTTGGTGACTATTAGTTGCACACAGTCCGAGTTACCTGGGGAGAAACACGCATATTACACGCACACACACATACATACATATGCGCATACACACACGCATGCACGCACAACACACACATACTGTGAATTGGAGCAGTCAGGATTGCATACCACAGTACAGGGCAGAGGTTCTCGGGTGCGGTCCTAGGGGACCCCCTGTGTATGCTGGTTTTCGTTCCAACAAATCTCTTGGTTCAATGAAGGTGGTTGAACATGTGTTTAAGTTCCAAATTTTTTCCTTAAACTTGTTAACCCAATGCAGGTTTGGCTTGTTATCATTTGCTTTGTCTTGGAATTCTTCATTATCTAATGGTTAGTTTTAGTGGCCATGTGTTCACACTTTCACCAATTTGGAACCTGTTTAGTCTCAGTCTTTAATTTAATCAGGAAAAAAATGTTTTACCTCTCTTTATGTAACCGTTTGCAATATAGGATTTTACTCTTCATGGCATGCACAGCTATTTCTGACATAATGTGGCTTAAGACGGTAAATAATCCCTCTAAACATTAAAAGTGTCCAGTCAAGATAAATTGACATCTTGTTAAAATGCTGTATTTGCAATTGTGGTTGGAATGAAAACCAGCATACACAGGGGTCCCCCAGGACCAAATTCGAGAACCACTGTTATTGGGGTACTGTACTAATTCCCATTATTTTAGCAGGTCACTCCCCCTTTCTGCTCCTCTGCACCGTGTGGCTCCCGCCACTGATGCATTTCTGTAGCGCTCCTATGTCCGCCGGGTCAGGAAATGCTCTCGCATGATCAGGGGGGTATACTACAAAGCAGGATTACTGAGTTAGCTGGATAACTGCGCTGCGTAAAACCCGGAACCCTCCCATATCTGGAACACGGACTGAAGAAAAAAGAGCTGTTCCGGGTTTTACTCTGCAGTTATCCAGCTAACTCAGTAATCCTGCTTTGTGATACCGGCCCCTGGAGACTGAGTGTGGCAGGAGGGGAGGGGCGGCTCGGCTCTTACCCCCCATGCAGGCCTCGTGGAGCGGGGAGGTGGTGCGGGAGGTGAGGGCGGGGTTCACCGTGGCGCCGTGCTGCAGAAGCAGCTGCACGCTCTCCAGGCTTCCCGCCGAACAGGCCTCGCACAGCGGCGTGCTCCCGTCCACGTTCCGCGCGTCCACCTGCATGGCGACAACGCCGCCGCGACGTGAGCGCGACCGCAACGCAACCCGCAGTCTGACCGCAACACAACCACAGTGTGACCAGGGGGCCTGATTATTCAAGATTCAGTTAATCTTCATCAGCCGAGTCTTTCTTTGCCTGTGTAGGGGGTGTGGCCTGTCTCTCCTACCTGTGCAGGGGGTGTGGCCTCAGCCTGCCTACCCTACCTGTGCAGGGGGTGCGACCCTGTCTCACCTGTGTAGTGGGTGTGACTCTGCCTACCCTAACTGTGTAGGGGGTGTGGTCATGTGTCTCTCATCTGTGCAGAGGGTGTGGCCTGTCTACCCTACCTGTGCAGGAGGTGTGGCTTGTCTCTACCTGTGCTCCAGCGTCCATCAGCAGTCTGACGCACTGGGTCTGCCCTACCTGTGCTCCTGCATCCAGCAGCAGTCTGACGCACTGGGTCTGCCCTCGTACGCAGGCCTCGTGTAAGGGAGTGATGGAGTCCACAGCCACGATGTTGACGGAGGCTCCGCTCTGGATGAGCTGCTGCAGCTGCAGGGCATGGCCCAGGGAGGCGGCCTCGTGCACTGGAGTCCTCTCCGCCCAGCAGCCTGTCAGCAGAGACCAGGCGAGGGTTTGTCTCTTTAGCCCTGGTGGGTTAAAACCCTCCTGTAGCGCTGTAGCGTGTGAAGCTACACGGCCACCTCTGCTGTCTCACTTATAACAGATGGATTCTCCCCTAAATGCTAAATGGCATCCAAATGCTACGTCCACTTCGACATATACTGTCCTCCAGAACCGCTCAAAGACAGTGAAGAGCACAGAGACATCGTTCTGCTACTTCTGCTGTTAATAACTTAAGTATGCCCCACACTGTTACTGCGCCAACCCTCTCACATCACTCACAAGTAAGCACAAATGTATTACTCACCCTAAAATAGGCTACAGTGCATTTGTTCTTATAGGTTTCATCATTGTTGCTTATTGTAGACTGAGGAAGTGTTCCATTTTCTTGTGTTTTTGTATGTCTCATATAATTTATATCATGCATTAGCTTATAAAACTGTGAGGTGAGCCTCAGAACATTTATTATAAATCGTTATAGGACTTTTGTTTGGGACAAGCACATAACATTCACCATGGCCATGGGTGTGTTGTGAGTCAGAAGTAGTTGTGCGCATGCATGCCCCTGGCTATGAATTTATATTTATAATATTAATTTGTAACCCATCGGGAATGTAGTCAAGAAAAAAGACAAAAAAACGCACCGAAACAAGTTTGCTCAAGGTTGTATAACCATTCCTCTACCCTAAAAACAGTAACAATTCTGATAAAGAATAATCCACCTAGTTAAATTCATATTTATATTAATATTTAATTTAAAAAATAATACTTTTATTGAATCCATAACGGCATGACGTTTCCCATGGTTAAATTTGCAGTACAGAATTAAAATCACGAAATTATTCGTCTACATAGTTGTATGTAGCTCTGCGTAAATATTGAAATATACAGGCTACTGAACCTCATTCAGATTATTTTATAATCCCATGTCCCTAACAAGGCCAAACGTCATCAAATAGCCAAGCACACATTTGATACCTAATTGCAAAATATTACTTTTTATTACAGTATTTTAATACACATATCCCAGAGCGTGACTGAAGAACGTTGACAAGAGCTATCTCCGGTATTTGCTAGCTCAGGCTACGTGTTTGTAAACAGTAAAAGGAGCTGGCGCCTATCTGTAAGGGCACTCACCAATATCTCCAAAGAAGTACGGCTCGTCTGGCTCGTTATCCGTTTCCATAACGTATGCTTTATAATAATCCCTTGTGTAAGCAAAAGCGATATTTCGGGTTCAATATTAGGCTATGAAAACGTATTTGTGGATGGTTGCGGCACTGCCGTATCACGTGATTGCTCTTGTTTTCACACATTCCACCCGATGGTGACGGCCATGGAGAACTCTGGGAGTTGCAGTTGTAAGTGTGTTCAGCGCTGGATGAACAATCTTGTGATATGGACTCGGTCAGAGGTTTTCCCATCGTAATTCATTCACCCAGCATTGCAACACTTCGTAGAAATAAACATAATATCTCTTTGTTCAGGATTTGGTTTGGTTGGCGGCCAAGAGCCGCAAAGGAAAACGCAGGCACGCCTAGTTTTTTGTCAAAGAGGAGACATGTTTGGTTGTTTGTGCATAGTGTGTTATGCAAAATGTATTGGTTGTTGGGGTAGTAAATTTGGGGGTACTCAGTTAAGGGTTGTTTAGGGTAATTTCTAAGACATGGGATGGATTTGTTGGGGGGAATGAGTTCGTTATATTTGGTGGGGAATGGGTGGAAATAGGTAAATGTATTGCAATGTGTGTCTATGGAAAAAGTACCGTAATAAAAGTTTTCTTTAAAAAAAAAAAAACATCTCTTTGTTCAGGCTTGTCGAGCTGGATACCCGTATACAAGCTAAAATAACAAGCGATTTATAATAAAAAGACTCGATGCTTATCAGAACATGTGTGTAGGTTATTTTACAACAGTACTGTACCCACTATCCAAACAGGAAACTAAAATAAATGCTCTTCAGCAGGTGCAATGGACCGAACGGTCTCTCTCACCCACTCGCATGTGATTAGCATTATTGCGTAACACCTTACATATTCCCTTGCTCTTATTTAATGAGGGTTACCCCTTTGGTAACTGATCGTATTACTCTAGCCTATACATGTTGATGTCTGAAGGGAATTCCACCCTTATGGAAATGTAATATACTGGAGTATAATTAAAATATATAGTGAAGATAATTTTGATATATTTACAATATACTACAGTATATTCTTTTTCTATACGGGCAATCACAACATGCAAGGCCAAACAGACCAATTTTATTTTCTGACCAAGCTTTTTCTTTCTATAGTTTCAAAAAATAAATTCCAATTCCAATGTAATGCTTACAGTATTTTATGTACGTGGCTTTTCTAGTTAATGGAGTGATTATTCTGCACGGGCAGGACTTGGGCTGTAGTCTTTCATATTATAAGTTTTTTTCAGTGTTGAGTCTCTACATCTCTGTGGTCGTAGGGACGTCAGGTTTCATAAGATAGACGAGGCGGGGGTGCGCTTGTTTTTCAGCGGTACGAGAGGTAGCTAATGATGCGGGGAGACAAGTGCAGTTTGGACACCCACTCCTCCGCTCTCGAACCCAGCGCCCTCCTGTAGACCACCCTGCTAAGCTGCTGCAGACTCAGAGGTGTACCTGTGGACAGACAGGAAAAGGCAAAGGCTCATGGGATGTGGTTACATCACTCAGAAACTAATCGACAGGAACTGGATGAACCTTTTCGAGAGGGATATCCAAGTTGTTTCTCTTTAATTCTTTAATAATATTAATATAAATACTTAACCGTTTCATTAATTTTATTTGATGAATCGTATGATTGGGTAACAAGGAGTAATATAATAACTAACTTTCATAAAACTCCAGGCACGTGGCGGACAGGGACGCAGGCCTGGTGTAGTCGATGGGCTTCCTGCTGAGGTTGTCTGTGGCACGCACGTTGCCCCCGAACGCCACCAGCATCTCGATCAGATCCACGTTATTTTCTTTGGCTGCCAGGTGGAGTGCTGTCTCGTGAAACCTGGCAGCGTTGACATTGGCCCCTGGAATAACCACAGAGTGTTAACGTTACATAGGAGATGGAAAGAGGAACTTCATGATGGGTGGAGCTACAATGAGCTGTCAATCACTGACCAGTGGCAGTCTGATCCAATGAAAAAAGATTTGCTCAGCACAGCAAAGGACAATGACTGATAGCTTATGTTAGGTCCACCCTTAATTCTCCAATCCCTGCACTGCTGAGTGGTTTTTCCTGCTAAATTGTGTTGGGGAAATCTTCTCTCCAGAGAAAAAAACATTTTTGTTGCCAGCTGAGGCGGTGTTTCCTGCAGGGCAGTGCATAACTGGCTGTAACACCAAACACCATCCAGAAAGGGGTTTGGGTCAGTAGACACGCCCCTACCATCTCCCCAGGTCTGGTTTGGTGTAGTGGCTCTGCAGTGTGTTTGGTAGCGGGGGTCAGTGGTGTAGCGTAGAAGGTGAAGTAGGGCGAAAGATTTACATTTAACCCTCAATTTCTCCAGGAAATATCCAAGGACAGTGCGTAAATAATTTTGGGATTTGAACTCCTGCCCTTCTGAGCCCCTCTCCTCAAACCCATGGTGTCAGCCGCACACGACAGCCCTCACCTCCCCCTCTTACCTGCGTTGAGCAGCACCCTGGCGCAGTCCACGTGCTGCTTCATGCATGCCGCATGCAGTGGGGTCCCAAAGTAGATATCAAACGCTTCCAGCCGGGCTCCCTCTGCGATCATGAGCTGCACACAGTCCACGTTACCTGCAGGAGAACACGCATGCACACGCGTGCATTACCAGTATGTGATATCACACTTTGTCTGCATGTGTATGCATGCACATACTCTGTGTGTGTGTGTGTGTGTGTGTGTGTGTGTGTGTGTGTGTGTGTGTGTGTGTGTGTTCCTGCAGGTTCCTCCTGTACAACATCAGGAGAATTCCGCCGTACCTGACCACTTACTCCGCCCAGCTTCTTGTCCAGACCATGGTCACCTCACGTCTGGACTACTGCAACTCCCTTCTCGTAAGCCTACCAGCCTGCGCCATTCTGCCCCTACAACTGGTCCAGAATGCGGCTGCTCGGCTTGTGTTCAACCTCCCAAAGTTTTCGCACGTCACCCCCCTGCTGAGGTCACTCCTCTGGCTGCCGGTCGTGGCCAGGATCAGGTTCAAAGTTCTGACCCTGGCCTACACTGCAGCCAAAAGGTCAGGCCCTTCCTACCTACAGGACTTAATTCAGCACTACGCTCCTGCTCGACCACTTCACTCTGCTGCTGCAGGGCGACTTGCACTTCCCTCCCTACGTGTTAAAGGCTCCCCACTCTGCTGCGCTCAGCTGAAACACTGTCTGTTTTTCGTCGTGGTCTGAAAACGCACTTTTTCAGACTCCACCTCGACTAAACTACCTATATAGGGCCATTCTATAGTACTCGCTTCCTGTTTTCTATTTAACTTGTGTTTTTGGTTATTCTATAGTTCAGAATGTATAGCTGACTGTGTGTACTTCTCATGTTTATTACTAGGGATAGCTCCTACGCTGTGAGAAAGCTGTGCTTTGTCGGATTTGCTTTGTAGTCGCGTCAATGACCTTCAATATGCACTTATTGTACGTCGCTTTGGATAAAAGCGTCTGCCAAATGATTGTAATGTAATGTAATGTAATGTTTGTGTGTATGTGTGACCTTTGATTTTTGTGTGTCTGTGTGTAAGTATGTGTATGTGTATGTGTATGTGCATGCGTCTGTGCGTGCTACGCTCTGACCTCGTATACAGGCCTCATGCAGAGGAGTAGCGGTTAGAGCAGTGAGAGTGGGGTTGGCGGTGGCTCCGTACTCCAGCAGGAGTTTGGCACACTCCGGGCTTCCTGCAGCACAGGCGTTACACAGTGCAGTGCTGCCGTGGACGGTGCGTATATCCACCTGGACAGGACAAGAGGGGCGGGGTCATCAGCACTGACTCTTACCTGTATTTGAAGGTGTGCTCAGGGTAAAGCCCTGTCTGCCACACCTGTACAGGGGGTGTGGCTTAATTTCTCTTACCTGTGCAGTAGGTTTGGCTTTTTCTCTCTCACCTGTACAGGAGGTCTGGCCTGTTTTAAAAAAAAAACCTATGTAGGGGGTATGGCCCTGTTGGTCTCACCTGTATAGAGGGTGTGGCTATTTCAATCACCTGTGTAGAGGGTGTGACCTGTCCTTCTTACCTGTGATGAAGGTGTGACCCTTTTGGTCTGACCTGTGTGGAGGCTGTGTGGCTGTATCAATCACCTGTGTTGAGGTTGGGACCTGTCTGTCTCCCCTATGAATGGGGGTGTGGCCTGTCTCTCCTACCTGTGCATAGGGGTGTGGCCTGTCTCTCCGACCTGTGTAGTGGGTGTGGCTCTGTCTCCCCTACCTGTGCTCCTGCATCCAGCAGCAGTCTGACGCACTGGGTCTGCCCCTTGTACACAGGCCTCATGTAAGGGTGTGATGGAGTCCATCGTCATTGTGTTGACGGGGGGCTCCGCTCTGGATGAGCTGCTGCAGCCGCAGGGCGTGGCCCAGGGAGGCGGCCTCGTGCATCGGAGTCCTCTCCACCCAGCAGCCTGTCAGAGCCATGCCCAGAGAAATCACCACAGATTCTACAGGCTAACCGGGGGGTTCATTCAGTGGCACCAGCATGCTGTGTGAATGCTTTAAAGAGGAAACACCAGCACGCTGTGTGAATGCTTTAAAGAGGAAACACCAGCACGCTGTGTGAATGCTTTGAAGAGGAAACACCAGCACGCTGTGTGAATGCTTTAAAGAGGAAACACCAGCACGCTGTGTGAATGCTTTAAAGAGGAAACACCAGCACGCTGTGTGAATGCTTTAAAGAGGAAACACCAGCACGCTGTGTGAATGCTTTAAAGAGGAAACGGGATTTAAGTGAACACGTAGTGTTCCAGTTCCGGAATGTTAGAGCTGTGGCGACGGAGAGTGTGTGGATGGTTTTATGTGTGTGTTTGCGTGCATGTGTGTGTGTGTGCGCCTGTGTGTGTACTTGTCTGTGTGTGAGTGCGTGATTTATTCAGACCTACTGTTACGAAATAATCTTTTTCTTTTTTTAAATTTAGACTTCACAATTCCTGTGAAACGTTTCACGGGACTGGGTGATGAAAAGATATTTCACAATATTTCAAGTTCCTTTGAGCAATGTGGATTTACATTGCAATCTGGTTACAACAGAAGACCGGTGGTGTATCTTACTATGACAGGTGTATCTGTAGTTCCGTAACAGTGGTTTCCCTGCTCCTGGGAACCGTGAGATGTGGTTCAGAGAAGACGATGCCCAAGTGGAAAATATTCATTTTTAATTAATGTTTCCCCTTATAACAGCTCATACCAAGCATTCACAGGAAAGAAACACACCCTGGTTCACAGGATTTAGGTAAGCCTGCTGTAAAGAAAAATTAACTCAAGATATTTTTCAAAATCCAACCCCCCTTTATGTATTTATTATTTCCAATGTTACTTTCTAAATTGGACTGTTAGGGTTTTAATGATAAAGCACGGAAGTGGATAAAAAATATAATCATAATAGAAAACAATGTTTTTGTAAATTCCGTATCTTAGAAGGAGAAATATGACCTGACAAACTAGTCAAAGACCTGCAACTCTGTGGCTTCTTTTACATTACCAAGTTAATGAAATTCAAAATATTAAGAAATATGTGTTTGACATCAGCTGTCAGGCCAGGATTGATAAATAATATAGAGATTTATAAACATGAAAGTTAGTTACAGATCTATGTGCACTTTAAACTTCATTATGGATGTATTGTCAAGAACACGTCATTTTGCTTTAATTTATGCATGCTAAATGCATATTACTTTCCTTATATTAATTCAGAATTCTTTGTAATATAGCCTTTGTAATATAAGATCTATACTAGGAAGGGAGTGACCTATTCTGTAATCACATTGGTCTGTTGTTTTTAATTAGAGTATCACCATTTCTCTACCAACCCGACCCCCCATCACAAAAGAAAAAACACACAAATTAAAATGAAAAAATGACAAAACATTTTGGTAATACGCAATAACTGGTAGCTATATTTATGTACAGGAATACAGTAGTACTTCGATATAACAGTATTTCACACGTTGACGACTGCTTTAAAACAAAATTGCAGTACAGTTCTTGTTTAACTACATAAACATTACTGTTCAAAAATAATTTTACATAATTCACAAGATTACATTTCTGACCCTTCAAACTGAATTATAAAGTTCAAAGCCGTGACATACATTGAGCGTATTGACAAAGCTATATCAAGTGCATCAGACATATTTAGCCTAGTTCAACAATGCTACATTAATCCATACTCCATGCGCTCATTTATGAAATCCGAGATCCCCTATCGTTTACTGGACTAAAAATGCCTTGCTCGGTCACCAAACGGGCTGCTCGATATTATCTATATTGCGACTGGCAATCAGTCAAACGCTGACGTTTCTGTCAGCGAGGAACATTCCGCGCGCCAGTGAGCTCCTCTGTTCATGAGGTCACGGTCGATAGCATTTGTAAACAGTGTATTCGAGTCAGGGTCGGGGGGCTGACTGTTTCTTTTAAAGGGACTCACCTATTTCTCCAAAGAAGTTAGATCTGCTTGGCACGATCTCCTTTTCCATGATATCCGTCAACTTTACGCAAACTCTCTTGAGTTAAAGAGAGTATCTCCTATACAAAGTCAAGATACGTAACTAAAACGCGTTCATGGTTATTGCACTGCCCCATCACGTGATAGGTCGTTTGGACCGATGGAGATACGAGTTGACGAATTCTGGGAACTGCAGTTTTTTTTCTGTAGCATGGCTCTTGCCAACTTTTGCCATTTTTGTACTACCCCCCTTTACTTGAGCCTGCTTACAATGTCACACTGAAACAGCTCTTTCCGTATAGGCCACTTCTGACTGGTGAAGTCATCGTTTTAAATGACAACGCTTGTATAATCCACCTGTGTCTGTCGCGTGAGATTAAAGTGTAAACGTCTCGTGGGGATCGGGTGTGGTTTTAGAGGTAGTCCAGGTGAGATAAGCCTTTGCTGTGTTTTTCAGGAGCAGGTGAGGTAGCTGAGCATGCCGAAAGGTAGGCCAAGTTTGGAGGTCACCTCCAGCATTCTTTTACCCAGGGTTTTGCACAGAGTCGACCTGCACAGGTGTTGCAGGCTCAATGGGGTACCTGTAAACAGACAGGAAAGCACACATAGAGAAGCCCTTCAAAGCAGGAGTATTTATGGGTTTTAAAAAAAAATGGCTTTCATTGTTTATACTTGTTTATAGTTTATATCTGCACATGGTTTGTGGAATAATAATGTATTGTTAGGGTAATAGAGGCCACAGTAAAATAACTAACGTTCAGAAAACTCCAGACACAGGGCAGATGGGGACCCAGGCCTGGTGTAGTCGATGGGCTTCTTGCCGCGGTTGTCTGTGGCGTGCACGTTCCCCCCGAACGCCACCAGCATCTCGATCAGATCCACGTTATTCTCTTTGGCTGCAAAGTGAAGCGCCATCTTGTGAAACCAGGCAGCGTTCACTTTCGCCCCTTGAATAACCACAGTGTTAATGTTAGATACGGTTTCACAGTTGTACTATATTTAAAAAGCTCACACTTGTTGGAGGTCAAGTTTTGGAGCAAACAAAGAAAGTAGCAGAAAATCTGTGTCTTGAATATGAAGAGAAAACTACACTATAAAATGATTATTATTGTTATTCTTAGAAAATAGTTCTTTTTAGATATTATTAGAGCGTTGTCTCCCCCTCTTACCTGCATTGAGCAGCACCCTGGCGCAGTCCACGTGCTGCTTCATGCATGCCGCATGCAGTGGGGTCCCAAAGTGGATGTCAAACGCTTCCAGCTGGGCTCCCCCTGCGATCATGAGCTGCACACAGTCCACGTTACCTGCAGGAGAACACGCATGCACACGCGTACAGTACCAGTCAAAAGTTTGGACACACCTACTGGCTAAATGGCTGTAAGTCATCAAGGGTCTGACGTATCAAACAAGCCTTAAACCATCACTCTGCTGCCAGATATGCAGTAGATATGGATGGATCACTTGAAGGGTTGTTTCTCCTGACAAATTTTCCTATTGAACTCTATGGAAAAACAAGTCAGGAGAAGAAACCCTTCAAGTTATCCATCCATATCTACTGTATTTCTGGCAGCAGAGTGATGGTTTAAGGCTTGTTTGATACGTCAGACCCTTGATGACTTAAAGCCATTTAGCCAACCATGTGTTCCACACTGTTCCAGTGTAATTTAAAGCTAAATCTAGTCCCACCCCCCAATTCCCATAGAGATCCATTAAATGCAGAGGTTATAGTATCGCTTCTAAGAGTACCTGGAAATAAGATATCAGGAGTCTTTTGATATCCTTTTATACAGTCATGATGGCATCACCTTTTTACCTGTGGAATACCTGTTTAAGTTGTTTGAGAGAATGGCAAGAATGTGCAAAGCCGTTATCAAGGCAAAGGGTGGCTACTTTGAAGAATCTAAAATATAAGACTTTTTTTTATTTGTTTAACCCTTTTTTGGTTTTTGCATAATTTAATTTGTGTTATCTCATAGTTTTGATGTCTTTACTATTCCAAAATGTGGAAAACAGTAAAAATAACAGAAAAAAACCTTCTATGAGTAGGTGTGTCCAAACTTTTGACTGGTACTGTACGTTACCAGTATGTAATATGACACTTTGTCTGCATGTCCCTGTGTATAGGCGTGTATGTGTATGCGTGTGCACGTGTGTTTGTGTGTAAGTATGTGTGACCTTTGGTTTGTGTGTGTGTGTGTAAGTATGTGTGTACCGTTTAAGCTTTTATTCAACTCTTGATATCAAGAATTCAATTTTAACTACTTATAATTAGAATTGTTGATATCAATAATTCATTTTTAACTAGTTATAATTCAAATTCTTTATCAACAAATCAATTTTAACTAGTTATGATTTGAATTTCTTTATATCAACAAATACGTTTTTTAAATTTTATTCTTGATATCAAAAACAAGTTGAATAAAAGCTTAAACGGCTTGCGATATGTGTGTGTGTCTGTGTGTAAGTATGTGTGTGTGTGTGTGTGTGTGCGTGCGCTACGCTCTGACCTCGTATACAGGCCTCATGCAGAGGAGTAGCGGTTAGAGCAGTGAGAGTGGGGTTGGCGGTGGCTCCGTACTCCAGCAGGAGTTTGGCGCACTCCGGGCTTCCTGCAGCACAGGCGTTACACAGTGCAGTGCTGCCGTGGACGGTGCGTATATCCACCTGGACAGGACGAGAGGAGTGGGGTTATCATCCGATGAAAAGCCCTACTCTTTGGCTTGTTTTAGGGGTGCATTCTTTGACTCCTAACTGGATCTGATGTTTTGTGATATGGATCGGCTGTGGTCCTGTGCAGTTCTTACCTGTTTGGGGGGTGTGGCCCTGTCAATCAACTACGCAGAGGGTGTGGCCCTCTTGTATACCTTTACGGGGGTGTGGCCCTGTCTCACCTGTGTGGGGCGTGTGGCCCTGTCTCTCCTACCTGTGCTCCTGCATCCAACAGCAGTCTGACGCACTGGGTCTGCCCTACCTGTGCTCCTGCATCCAGCAGCAGTCTGACGCACTGGGTCTGCCCTACCTGTGCTCCTGCATCCAGCAGCAGTCTGACGCACTGGATCTGCCCTTGTATGCAGGCATCGTGTAAGGGGGTGATGTTGTCTGAGTTGACGATGTTGACAGGCGCCCCACTCTGGATCAGCTGCCGCAGCAGCAGGGTGTGGCCAAAGAAGGCGGCCTCGTGCACTGCTGTTCGGACCGCCCACAACCCTGCAGGGGGCGGAGTTCATCATTGCGACAGAAGGCACAGATGATGTGGCGGATCTGTGGTCCTGAGTAACAGTGATTGGCAGGAGGTGAAACCACAAGGTTTAGCAGCTAGGGGAACCCCCACCCTTATCCTGTAACATAATCTAGCTACATTTTGTTTAATGCGGATGTACATTCCTGAAATAATTACATAAAATAGTTACATTCATGTTGATGTCACAACATTTATTTGAAATACCAAAAGGAAGTTGTCGCCTGCAATCGTATATGGATATAACGTGTCCATAATTAAGTCCTCCGCCAGTACCATCACTCTAGATGCCACAACAGGTGTGGGGTTATTTTTGTTGCCTTCACATAATTATCCGTCGTTTCTGAACATGGCAGGAATTTCTCTCGACAAGTAAGGTGCATGCGTAAGAGGATGATTCATGAAACGTTAAGATTTCACATAGGATTGTGGTGTAAAGAACAATTACAGTACGTTACAATCAAATGTGGACGTGATATGTGCAGTTTGAAAAAAAATGCACTGGTAAACGAATAAATGGGAATGATCTGGAAAATATTCGGGCTAGGATTTTTTTTAAAATGGCACAAGCGGTTCTCCCCCGTCGGCAGCCCACTGGCAACGGTACACAGCATGCGAAAATGCGTTTGAACTCGTTTGAACTGGTTGGGTGGGTATACGAGTTTTATGAAGCTACAATTGAGCTGCGACGTGGTTTCCTTTTCTATTTCTTGCTGATTTTTTGTACCTGAAGTTTTGGATGGAGAAAATACCATTTTCTAAAAAGTTGGCAGCACATAAACATTCTTGGCCCGAAGTTGAATCGGTTTATTAACTAAAACGAAACTCCAGTCTGTGAGAAATGGCTAAATAGGCTACTGTAGGCCTACTTGTATAATCAATATATATAGGAACATTTTAATTCATAAAACGGTAAGAAGTTAATGAAGTGAATGAGACTTATCACTGTCCCGATTAAAATGACCAGATGTATGGCCATTTACAAATATTGTAATACGTGCTGATTCACTCACCTATTTCTCCAAAAAACGAAGGTCTCGTGGCTTCTATCTCCATTTCATTCGGTGCGTGCTTGTCTTTTGAAGGTATATGACAGAAGTTGCTGGATAAACAAAAGCACATGTTTACGCACGGTATTTATAGTTGCCACAAAGTGCGTCATATCTGTTTTAACATGCGACTAGGGCCAGTAATGCGGAAAGGAGCTGTGGTGGAATACCATTCGCTGATGTGTCCTGAAATACGATGCGTCGATCGTATTTTCACAATGAGCAATGTGCAAAATCTATATTGTGAAATATGGTTTACCAGACTTTAAAAAATAAATGTAGCCTACAAGAATAAAGACATTGGGAACACTATCTACTTGACTAATAAATGTTTGTTTATGGAAATACAGTAGTTACTGAATTTAGATTTAATCCACAACAAATATCAGTTTCCCCCAAACCCACTCGGTGAGGCCAAACTGTGAGTAAACAGCTCCTCACCACATGTGCTCTTATACTGTACCATACAGTTAGGGGTATGGGGGCGGGACTGGTTGTGGTTATTTTCACACCTGTTCAGCATAGCCGCACATTCTGAGAACGGGCCTGTAGTTCATATCGTGACATGACCCATTACCCAGTTATGAACAAGTCAAGTCAGGGCAGATGGACTGTATCCATTTTTAAGGTAAGACTAATAATGCAAACGGTACCCTTCTACACAATCAGTGGACTGTTGTAGCTGCAGAACAAGCGGGCACATTTGCAGTGAGTAATTGGTACTAGATTTTGATGCTTGGCAGAAAGCTTTTTCAACAGCTACATTGATAATGTTTTGGGCTATGAGGTTTCCTGACTTCTTTTTAAAAGTAATTTACTGATATGGATTTGAAAGAACTGGGTTAAGTCAATGTGTCTGCTTGTGTAGAACAGCACAGCCACAATTAGGCTACAGATCTTCAAAATGGGAAACCTTGGCAAAATGGGGGGGGGGCTACATTTTATGGGAAAGTGTGATCCCACAAGATACGATGCTACAAGTATCCATTGTTCAGGTTGGAAATATTAATATTGAATTATTATTCTACTGATAACTATGCTGGCTAGTTTAAGGGTATGTGTCACTCTGGCAATAATGAAAGGGACTCTGCATGGGCCAACCATAGGGGCCAACGTACTGCGTTACATATCACACCCCTCTCTCCTATCCCACTTCTGCAAAGGGCTCCTGATTCCACCATCTAGTGGTTGACTACTACTACTAATGCAACTACTACAACTACTGCTACTACTACTAATGCAACTACTACAACTACTGTTGCTACTACTACTACTACTAGGCTATTTATGCTACGGCTAATAATAACTTTATTTACAAAACACTGTACAGTGCAGTTAAGGCAATTTCCTAAAAAAGATATAGCCTATATTGATAGGAAGAGAAATGTAATGCATATTCGTATTGTATCCTCTCCGTTTTATTTAAAACACTTAACAAGGACCTCTGTTACCACACAATTCACAGGGTGCAGTAATCAGAATTTAATCTATTCATAATGATAATGGTATTAGCAAAATCACTTTGCTACAAATAAGGGAATTCCGATCCAAGACACAGACTAGTGCTGGTGGAGTTCCATTCCTTATTTTGATTGAAACGGGATGAGAAAATACAAATGTGATGACGACAAATAACCTATAGCAGTGGTTCCCCCAGGGTACCCCCAGCCGGATCCAGGTATTTGATGTATTCCATCTCAGGCACACCTGATGCAACTCATCAAGGGCCTTATTAGTTGTAGCTATCAGGTGTAGGAAAAAATCTCTATTTCCAAAGTTACCCCTTATGAGGGCCCCTTGGGAAAGAAAGGTTTGCACTGGCCATTCAGTGTACTGCAGCCTTTAAGTAGGAAGAGCACTGGCCATTCAGTGTACTGCAGCCTTTAAGTAGGAAGAGCACTGGCCATTCAGTGTACAGCAGCCTTTAAGTAGGAAGAGCACTGGCCATTCAGTGTACAGCAGCCTTTAAGTAGGAAGAATTTGGTCCCTCTTGTGTTGAAGTTTTACCAGCGTTTGTTTAATCCTCCTGGAAATATGGTGTTGAGTTTTCTAATCCAACGTCTTTCTGTCCTACGTCTGTCCTCCTGTGTCCAGTTAATGTTTGAATGGAGGCCCGATATTTCGACTGCTTCAAGTCCATAGTGTAGGAAATGAGCCACTACGTGTGTCTGTTTTTCAGGTGTGCTTGAGGTGGAACCTATGGGTGGAACACATCAAATCGGGGGTAGGCTACCCGAGGAGAGTTTGTGAATCACTGGGCTATATCAAATGGGCAACATAATGGCTACACATGGTGGATATGTGCTTGCAGGTATTTTACAAATCGATGTAACGTTGTCATAAAATTTCTTCTTACCGTGAAAAACGACGACATCGGACAGATGTTAAGGTAAATCTATCACCACGGCGGCACTTTCGCCACAAGTCAGCAATTATACCGGGAAATGCCCTCTTTGAAAACAAAAAACGAATGAATATAAAAAGGTTAGTCTGTTACTGCATACCCGTTTTTGCTAAAGCTGCATCATAGCTATGATAACGCGGAGCTGTCAAAACTATAACAGCACGGAAACCCTTTAAAAAAAACAAAATAAAAAGCGTAGCTAGGCTACACGTAGCCTATGGCTATGATAAATTAAGGACTAAACAAGCCACATTTTAGTTAATAAAACTCAAGTAAGCTCATTTAGATATCCAGTGAGCATAAGTGGCATACAGAACTAGTATACTTTTTTTTTAGCAGCATTTTTTTGTAAGTATAAACCGAACTATTTAAAAAAAAAAAAAAAAAATTTATTTGATTTATTTATTTAAGTATGAACCAAAGTATACCTTCCTGGCATGTCTCCCCGTGGCGCAGTCTGTAGCGTGGCCTAACTAGGATTCCCGTGCTCTTTGCGACATTATCGGTTCAAATCCGACCTTTCCTCTTGTCTCTACACTGTGCTGTCCAATAAAGCTCAAAGGCTATTACACCTATTTTAAGAAAGTATAGTCCATTTTAGTACTTATAAACTTTTGTAGCCACAATTTCCTCTATATTCTCAGCTACCTTGAATTGAGAGAAAATGCTGTCAGCTATAAGTTAGAGTGAAGGAAATGTAGAGACCTAGCTACTCACTCCAAAAGTCTCTGGGACCGCAGATGGATATCTGGCTTCTCTGTCGAACATGAGGTAGAATGGGGAGTGCTTGGTGGTGATCTGTACTTTGGTGCGCAAGCCAAACATGGCTGCACTGAGGTCCCAGTTCCAAGGATTCTCATCCACCAATTTGGTGAGAGTTTTGAAACATATTGACATTGTTATGAAATACTATTTTGATTGTAAAGCATAGCTTATGATTGCGATGTGTGACCCAAATCACACTGCTTAATACAATACCAAAATAGAATACTTAACACAGTGACTATAGTACCATTTAGTGGTGTAAATGTGTCAAGGTCAGTTTAGTGTCAAGTCCACATTACTTTGTCACTCCCATTCATTCTTTCAACCAATCCACTGGTCTGTGGATGGTAAGGTGCGCAGAAGCTCCTCTCGATGTCCAGCTTCTGGCAGAGAGCCATATTCAGCTGAATTTAATGGACAACAGTCAGTTAGTACAAAAGAAAACTGAGTGAAGGGAGCCTCAGCCATGTTTTTTTGGGTAATGAGACGGACTGCACAGGGACGTCATGATTGACTACAAGACCAAGTGGGCTGAGGCATATCCACTGAAGTCTAAGAAAGCCGAGGATGTAGCACAGTGCATTGTATAATTCTTTGCACAGTTCATTGTAGAATTCAAGTTTGGGGCACTAAAACACATTCTCACCAACCGAGGAGGGGAGTTCAGGAATAAGGTGCTGTCCTATTGTCCTATTACAATGCATTTTCAATCATTTCTCAATATCTTTCCCTGTGCAGTCCGTACCATTACCCAAAAACATGACTGAGGCTCCCTTCACTCAGTTTTCTTTTGTACTAACTGACTGTTGTCCATTAAATTCAGCTGAATATGGCTCTCTGCCAGAAGCTGGACATCGAGAGGAGCTTCTGCGCACCTTACCATCCACAGACCAGTAGATTGGTTGAAAGAATGAATGGGACAGTGAAAAAGTAATGTGGACTTGACAATAAACTGACCTTGACACATTTACACCACTAAATGGTACTATAGTCACTGTGTTAAGTATTCTATTTTGGTATTGTATTAAGCAGTGTGATTTGGGTCACACATCGCAATCATAAGCTATGCTTTACAATCAAATAGTATTTCATAACAATGTCAATATGTTTCAAAACTCTCACCAAATTGGTGGATGAGAATCCTTGGAACTGGGACCTCAGTGCAGCCATGTTTGGCTTGCGCACCAAAGTACAGATCACCACCAAGCACTCCCCATTCTACCTCATGTTCGACAGAGAAGCCAGATATCCATCTGAGGTCCCAGAGACTTTTGGAGTGAGTAGCTAGGTCTCTACATTTCCTTCACTCTAACTTATAGCTGACAGCATTTTCTCTCAATTCAAGGTAGCTGAGAATATAGAGGAAATTGTGGCTACAAAAGTTTATAAGTACTAAAATGGACTATACTTTCTTAAAATAGGTGTAATAGCCTTTGAGCTTTATTGGACAGCACAGTGTAGAGACAAGAGGAAAGGTCGGATTCGAACCGACAATGTCGCAAAGAGCACGAGAATCCTAGTTAGGACACGCTACAGACTGCGCCACGGGGAGACACACCAGGAAGGCATACTTCGACTCATACTTAAATAAATAAATCAAATAAATTGTATTTAAAAAAAAAAAAAAGTTCGGTTTATACTTACAAAAAAATGCTGCTAAAAAAAAGTAAACTAGTTCTGTATGCCACTTGTGCTCACTGGATATCTAAATTAGCTTGCTTGAGTTTTATTAACTAAAATGTGGCTTGTTTAGTCCTTAATTTGCCATAGCTATATGGCTACGTGTATCCTAGCTACGGTTTTTATTTTGTTTTTTTTAAAGGGTTTCCGTGCTGTTATAGTTTTGACAGCTCTGCGTTATCATAGCTATGATGCAGCTTTAGCAAAAACGGGTATGCAGTAACAGAATAACCTTTTTATATTCATTCGTTTTTTGTTTTCAAAGAGGGCATAATTAATCCCGGTATAATTGCTGACTTGTGGCGAAAGTGCCGCCGTGGTGATAGATTTACCTAAACATCTGTCCGATGTCGTCGTTTTTCACGGTAAGAAGAAATTTTATGACAACGTTAACTATCTAGCTGGCGACTAAGCTCATACGATTCCGTTTATAATTGGGTAATAAAATACTTGTTTGGTGATTTGGATTCGTCAGCGGGGTTGCACTGTGAGCCAACCTGGCTATTAACTTTAGTGGCCAGTGGCTACAGTTAGCCATTACACGAGGAGTTTCTCCTAACATTAATCTCTCAGAAAACCGAAAGTACAGTAACACGAGTAATCACCATATCATTACTGCAGTTAACTTACTTGACTGAAATTACCATAAAATTATCATATAATTAACGCATTAACTATACCTATCTCGCTACCTGCTGCTCGCTCGCTGTACTGAAATCATTTCACCTTTTCGACGCTAGTTTTTAACAGAAGGATTATGGGATATGCCTTTTAACCTTTCTTAGATCGTCATGTCCGGGTTTGTCGCCACGTCGCTACTTTCACTTTTGCTAGAGAGACGTAATATGTAGGAAATTTTGCATGGTACTTTATCTCTTGTCTCCAGTGGATCCTGATATTTTGTTCGAACTGGTTTGTGATGTACCTCATAAAATATCCTCCCTAATCATGTTACAAATATTTATTTCTTACACGCGAGTGTAATGTGCAGTTACTAGCGATCAACGCGGCGTATTCTGCAAAATACATTTTAGGTATCACGTGGACATGAATGCGTAGGCTAATTGAATAGGTTATTTATGTGAAAGGAGAATTGTCATTTGTACCCAGTCCATTCTTTATTAGTTTTCCTCAGTCATTTTTTATAATTTCAGTGCAACATCGTATAGGCTAACGTTACATATTTTGCAAACATAATAAAGCAAAACAAACAAAAATGTTTCGCTGCTAATGAAATTTACTGAAACCGAAGATAGTGGTGTATTTAACAAGAGACACGTGTTATAGCCTAATGCAAGTCAATGGAAAATGATATCTGTAGATTGTATTTGTAGTCTGGAAAATGGACTGGACACGTGATGTGAGTATACTATAATATAATAAATGTATATGAAACCCCCTTTTTTATTCAGTTAAGGCTTTAATTTTTTTTTTCATCTGGAAAATAACAACGTTCTGGATACTGCCCACTTCCTGAGGATCTGGTATTGGTCTTTTTGAAACCAAAATGCTTACACACGTATCATGGCAGTTGAACTTTTAAGTGAATATCCATAGGTCTACTATCAGTTGCCTAGCTCTGCAGTGAGATCCAGGGCTCATATCTCAATGGGATTCATTGGCTGAATCCCATTCTCTGGACTCAAAGTCCATGAGTGCTTAGGCCTGACCCATCGTGAAAACAGTGTTTTTGGCAAGTGCTCTTATGTGTACTTTTCACACCTTCTCTACTTTCTACTTGCTCTTTTTGAAAGTCCTCATCACTGCAGACTTACCCGCCCCCAGAAATACGCCATTAAAGTTGGAAAGTCCACGATTACAGAGGGCTCAATTTGGGATTCAGCCATTCTTAGTGATGGGCTACAGCTTCACAGGCCCAAGATGGCGTGACATTTACTTGTGTAAGCTATATTGAGAACACACAGTAAGTTATACCCATGTAGCCCATCACTGAGCCAATGACCCTGCTTGGCAGAGCATATGGTCCAACCTTTGAGCCAATCACAATCCAAGGCTGAACATATGGCCCAATTAGACTACAGGTTGAGTATCCCTTCAAAAGTCAAGTCTCCAAGAAGAACCTCACACAGCCACAGAACTGATGATTGAGTTGATTCTGGTTTCCATGGCTCTCCCATAATTTACCATAATATGTGCATACAAAACCAGACCAGTGAGACACAACACACAATACACACAGGCCTCCACTTCCCTGAAATTCAAACATGGCCAGAAGCTCCCATACATCGAGCTTCAGCTTTACTTCACCCTTCGCAGAACCTTGGGCTGCACCAGTAGCTTCTTATGCATTTTGATCTAAATATGGTTATTCTAGAGCAAAGTTTACCTAAATCCTGTCACCCCACCCACCCCAAAGTTCAGCCCTGTTACTTTGGGTCCCATTCCAAATCTATGCTTCCTGATGAGGAAACACCACACCATTGCCACAATAAGAATGAAAGCGCATTTTAAAACTTTTTTCACGTGAAATCTTTGGAATGCATTTGTGTACCTTTGTGTGTTTTACATGAAATTTTTATGTAAATTGATCTTTTTGTTATGAAAGTTCATTGTTAGATTCAACAGGATGGCCCGTAGGCACCAGTTGGCAAGTCTACACATTAATAAAACCATGGAATAGAATAACTTTTATTTTCTGTGGGGCAGACCCACAACAAACAAAGAGACACAAACAATCAAACTAATTAAGTGTGAACATCAAAAGCAACAACAGCTCCTCATCTGCCTCTGCTGTCTTAAGCTGTCCAGTGTCACCAAGCAGTCCAACAACCACAGGGACAAAGCTGTGTAAAACATCCAAACATGTTTAGCACAATGACCTATATATATATATATAATTTAAAAAATCATGATAGCAATGTGCTATAGGTGAAACAACATTCCCACGTCGACTAAGAATAATTAGCATATTGGATAAAGAAACTGGCATATTGGATACAAAGTATTTTATACATTTGCTAATTGAATCTTAAAAATCAGTAATGTCGGTTATAAAAAAAAAATGCTCCGTTTTCATCCTGCTTTGTACAGGAAGTAGGCTACGCTGATGGAATGTTCATGCTGGCCTTGGTTACACAATTTGTACAACGAACAAAACCAATAAAAGCTAGCTACTGAAAATTCGTTTTGCCCACAACGACAAAACGGGGAATTTACCGGCAGATATGGACCTTTACAGAAGACATATTTTACCTTCCTTCTTAAACTGAAGTTATTCCTTTTTAAACTAAACAAACAGCAATATCCTGGTTGTTTTTCAGGAAATGGCAAAAGCTCAGCTGCGTCTACTAGCGATCGGAGAATGCAGCAAGGCAAGTGTTTCAAAATGGATGCGTCTAAACTTTCTGTTTCTATTTCGTAAATCGAGACTGTTCAATCGCTGCTTTTGGTAGCTAATAAATCCTGGAAAATATCGAACAACATGGCGACTTGTAAATGTGAGGCCAACTTTCACAGCGAGCGCAAAAATGGATGAAAGCAAAATTGAGCCCAAAACGACGGAAGGTTGGTGACAGTCCTTCCTGGTTACAGATCAGAACACTTTTCCCCCAGAATAAATTAATCGGAGTTGATACCGCTTCTGTCTCTCGTCTGGTGAAATAACTTACTGACATAATCAGATGGGGCATTAACAACTAATTTCAAGTTGTGGCAACAACAAGGTGGAATACCCTTTGGTACAGTCATCTTTAAGAAGTCAACAATGCCGTATTTCAAGAGGAAAAAAGCGAAAAGACTAACCAAAAGGGAACAGTTTTCAGCGATGGAAACCACGAGCACTGCGCCCCAAGCAGGTGACGATTAGCTAGCTAGCTAGCTGGCTATATAAACTGCTTGTTATATCACTGTATTATATCTCTTTAATATTATGATATGCTATTATGTAGCTACAACTAGTCAGCAATTCCTTACCATTATGATAGCCAATTTATACGTGAACAAGTAAGTTTGTGATCGAGTTGGCTAGCCATGCTGTCAAATACAAGCTATTAATGTTACGTATTTGTATAAGTTTTAAACGTCGGTACGTGGTTCACTAATATTTAAAGTACGGAAGGTGATTACTTTGTAAATCTAGCTAGATGATGGTTGTAATTAATTAAATTCAAAATGTTCAATAGTTATCCACTAAGAGTTTGATACAGCAAAACTGTATGATTTTACGTTACATTCGCTACCTGTTTTGTTTGCTTGCAACTGATAACGTTACTGCACTGGTGCTGGAACCCTGTCCAGGATTTCGTTGTTGTAACGTATTTAAGTTTATTTTCAGATTTTACCCCAATGCAGGCTTGGTTCAATACAAATTGCTTTGTGTTTAATTAAAATAAAAATAATTTTAAAAAGGCTTAGTTCAGAGCTTCTCCACCTTGGAGCTGGGGTGATGAATTTTCAGGTTTTTGCATTCACCTCAACCATTTTAGACCCAAGAAAGCAGGTGAGATAAGTTACCTGTGTAATTCAGATCCTTTAGGCCTAATTGATCAATTAAATGTTTTTTGTAACAACAAAAACCATCACATCTGGCGGCCCTGGCTTAGCTTCAATGACCAAGGGGGGTATACTACGAAGCAGGATTACTGAGTTAGCTGGATAACTGCTCTAAGTAAAACCTGGAACCCTCCCAAATCTGAAACATGGACTGAAGTAAAAAGAGCTGTTCTGGGTTTTATTCAGTGCAGTTATCGAGCTAACTCAGTAATCCTGCTTCGTAGTATACCCCGCTGGTGTCCCCACTTTCAACATTTACTGACCTCAGCTGAAGGTCTATCTGTTGATCAGTGCATTTACTGACCTCAGCTGAAGGTCTATCTGTTGATCAGTGCAAAATGTAGCCGCTTTCAAAATGAATCACTTACACAGCACATTATTTTAAAAATATATTTATATATAATGTTATTTTACAGACAGTTTACATTATGAGGGTCCCTAGCTGTGTGCCACCTTCTCAAATAGGAAAAATCAGCATCAGATTAAAGATTTATATAAATACACTTACATTCATATGGGGGGGGGGGGGTGAAATGGATATATACGTATCACATATTATTTTATTTATTTAACTGTCTTTACATACAGTATATACAGTCAAGCCGGAAAGTCTGCACACCCCTTTCACCTTCTCCAGGTTTTATTACGTTACAGACTTATACTACAATAGATTGAGTTCATTTTTTGCCTCAAACATCTACACACAATAGCCAATAATGACGAAGTGAAAACAGGTTTTTAGAAAATATGCATTTTACTGACAAAAATAGGTTATTTAGGGGTTACATATCTGTACACACCCTTAGCCTAATACTTGGTTGCTGCACCTTTGGCAGCAATTACAGCTTCAAGGCGTCTTGGGAAAGAAGCTACAAGCTTGGCACACTTGTTTCTGGACATTTTTGCCCATTCCTCTTGGCATATCCTTGCAAGCTGCGTCAGGTTGGATGGGGAGCGTCGGTACACAGCCATTTTCAGCTCTTTCCATTAGATGTTCAATTGGATTCAGGTCTGGGCTCTGGCTGGGCCACTCAAGGACATGCACAGACTTTCCCCGAAGCCACTCCTTTGTTCTCTTGGCTGTGTGCTTCGGGTCGTTGTCATGTTGGAAGGTAAACCTTCGCCCCAGTCTGAGGTCCAGAGCGCTCTGGAGCAGGTTTTTTTCAAGGATCTCGGTGTACTTAGCTGTATTCATCTTTCCCTCTATCAGGACTAGTCGCCCTGTTCCCGCTGCTGAAAAACATCCCCACATCATGATGCTGCCACCGCCATGCTTCACTGTAGGGATGGTATTAGGTGATGAGCGGTGCCTGGTTTCCTCCAGACGTGACGCTTGGTATTCAGACCAAAAAGTTCAATTTTGGTTTCATCAGACCAGAGAATCTTGATTCTCATGGTTTGAGAGTCCTCTAGGTGCCTTTTGGCAAACTCCAAGCGGGCTGTGATGTGCCTTTTACTAAGGAGGGGCTTCCGTCTGGCCACTCTACCATAAAGGCCTGATTGGTGGAGTGCTGCCTGGATGGTTGATCTTCTGAAAGGTTTTCCCATCTCCACAAGGATACGCTGGAGCTCTGTCAGAGTGACCCTCGGGTTCCTGCTCACCTCCCTGGCCAAGGCCCGTCTTCCCCGATTGCTCAGTTTGGCCGGGCGGCCAGGTCTAGGAAGATTCTTGGTGGTTCCAAACTTCTTCCATTTACGAATGATGGTGGCCACTGTGCTCTTTGGGACCTGTAAAGCTGCAGAGATTTTTCCGTACCCTTCTCCAGATCTATGCCTTGACACAATCCTGTTTTTGCAGATAATTCCTTTGACTCCATGGCTTGGAGTTTGCTCTGACGTGAACTGTGGGACCTTATATAGGCAGGTGTTGGCAATCCCCAATCATGTCCAATGAATTGAATTTATCAAAGGTGGACTCCAATTAAGTTGTAGAAACATCTCAAGCAGTATCAGTGGAAACAAAATGCACCTCAGCTCACTTTTGGGTGTCATATCAAAGGGTGTGCACACTTGTGTACATATGATATTTTACATTTAGATTTTTAATAAATTAGCACAAATGTCTAAACCTGTTTTCACTTTGTCATTATGGGCTATTTTGTGACAAAAAATGAACTCAATCTATTGTAGAATATGTCTGTAACGTAATAAAACATGGAGAAGGTGAAAGGGGTGTGCAGACTTTCCGGCTTGACTGTATGCCTTTATTTGTTTTCTCATTCTGCTATTTAGTTTTCCTTCCATTTCCTATGTGATTCCTCAAACATATTTGATATTGTGGCACTCCAGGGCCTCAATATTATAATGAGAAGGGCATAGCTAATCATCCTAGTTGCTGAGGGTTTGATTAGACATGTTTGCCGTGTCATTCAAACCAGTGTAGTGGAGGCTAATGTACAAGCGGTGGAAGAGATACGCTCTTTAGCTGATGAAATGGAGAATATTCCTCTTATCAATATTTTGCACAGCAACAAACAGATTTCAGAACAGATTTGCCAGGTGTCAGCATAAAATGACATATTTGGAGGATGTACAATTCTGAGTCCAATGGCAACTTAAATGCACAATGCATCCTGGTCAGATCTGTCTATCTAGCTCGTTAGCTACCCCAAAATTCACGTATGTCAAACTGCGGCTGTGTGCATTTAAGTTGCCGTTGGACTAACTTCATGCAGAACAGCAATTTGCATTCTAGAGCTGTAATGGAAATTAGGTAAATTATGTAGGGATTAGGACTATTTTACCTATTTAATATGAGCACCAGATTCTTCCTGCTTGGCAAATGTGACATATGAAGGGGTGTTCATTTTGGAGGGTTTATTTAAATATGACTATTTCAACTGTAGACCTTGACTGTGTCTCCTCCAGGTCTTTTCGAGCCAGTACCTCTGGGTTCTGTAAAATTCCAGAGCAGTATTCTCCCTGTCCTGCAGAACTCTTACATGTACACTGAGTCTGCGAGCTGCTTTCAATACAGTGACATCCACCTGGTCAACAGCGCCGCCCTGCTGGAAGAAGTGAGTGCAATTTCCATACAATGTTTTTCTGAGGTCAGTGTGCGCTTGGTACTTTACCATATTTGTGTTTCCTAATGGAGCATTATCTTGGCAGTAGGTGTTCAGACAGAAAGTATAGAACACAGTCTCTCATAATGTCATTGAGCTCTTGATGAAAAGCATAGGGCTCTGAGCTGCTCAAATTCAGTCACTGTTTTGGACTCGATCACTGAACCAATCCCTCAGTCTGCAGAAACCAGGAGCAGCAACAAAATGGCCGCCGTCAGCTGTAGACTTGTGGTTGTAGCCAAGAGGGGTTTTTGGGGGTTAATGGTTGACCGATGTTCCCCTCCTGACAGTACCAGGCCTTCCGTGCAGAGAAGTGGGAGAGGACTTGCACAGAGGAAGAGCTGGAAGAGTCGTTTGGCTTCCTGCTGTTCGACCAGGAAGAGAAGGTAAGGGTTGCGTGCCGGTGCTACAGCAAAAATGAAAGGCATGCTCAAAAAAGTCAGTGCTATCATCATTGTAAAGGGGCAGCACTACTACCATTTCAAAACCCTATGCTGTTTAACTCAAGAACAAACTGTCATGTGACGGGTCCCATGTGACCGGTCCCTTGTGATGGGTCCTATAATGTAGGCCAAAACACAAGCATACCACTGAGACTGTTCCAGGTAGGCTGCAGGATCTGCTGGTTTTCATTCTGACTCTGAACTTAATTGATCAATTAAATATGTCGATTATAGAGTTACCTCACCTAACCTGTTTACTTGTTTCTGAATCACTGGAAGCATAATCCAGTACTAATTCAAATGAAAATGCAAATCGGCAGTTGAATTGAATTTTCATTCGATGTGTGCAAAAACCATGACATAATTCAAATGAAAATGCCAAGGCCCATTTTTTTCATTTTCACGTTAAAGCTGGAGTAGGAAACTTTTTTACTTTTTAGAAAGATATTGCGGAACGGTCCTGCTTAGTTGGCAGTAATCATAGAAAGAACTTGTGTGAGAGAAATCCAGCACCACACCCTCTAATTCCGCATTCTAAAACCAGCCCAAATTCTTTCAAAACAAAGTGGCTCATGATGTGAACCAATCAACAATGAGATTGACCCTGCATGTTACAATACAGCTAGATGCAAAGTAATGTTGAGAGACTTTCACCCGCTCTTGCATCGCCGAACGGGACTAGAGCCCGATATAAGTTTATATATCTGGGGTATTTATAAAATTGGCTAGCTATATAATTCAGCTAGCCGTCACTGTCAATTGTAGTGTTTACTGGCTAGCTGAAAGATTAGCTACTTTATTTTCTCCTTACCAGAAAAAAAGGTGCTATTGTAAAAGGTCCAGCAGAGTGCCGAATTGGGGCAAGTTGTATTGGGTAAGTCTGGGATAGAGGGTAGCCCTGTTCAAAAATTTACATTTTGAACAGGGCTATTAAATGAAAAAATATTTTTCTAACGTTAGCTGTTGCGAACCGTTAGGTAGATAGCTAACTTTAGACTAGTGAACTTAGCAGTTGCAATTTAAAACAATCACTTCATTAGCTGCCGAACTTGGTGACTAAATGGAAAATGTTTTTACGTTATTGCGTTATTGTTAAACTGCAACAACAAAAAAGATTCCATTGTTTTACCTGGACTCTTGGAGCTGACATTTTTAGTGCAGCTATGCCAGTCTCCTTCAATCGTGTGGTGTTACTTTAACGCCTAAAGTTTAAGCGAGTACGGAATTAATTTGAGAGCAGAATTCCCCCTCCTTGCCTACGATTTTGCTCTTCTAGCACTCAAAACTCGTTCCACACACTCAGATTTGCCCTGCTCGTTTACAAATCTTTTGCCAAAGGAAATATTGCGAAAAGTCCAGCCAATAAAAATTGGCCGGAAATGCGCTTACGTAATACGTAAGGACTGGTTATTGTTTGTATTGACAGAATCCGCTTAGTTTGCGTTCGTATACGTACTAGAAGTGTCATTTTGAAAGATTGTATTGGTCAAACAACATGGACAGTTAGACTTGGGAAAGTGGATTTCTGGCTAATTCTTTTTGGCTAGACGTTCGGCAGTAATGTTGCAGCGGGAAAAAAATCCATAAGCGAAAGAACGTAGTTTTCAGTTAAGCGAGCAGGGTATATCTGAGTGCGTGGACCGTTTTGAGTGCTGGAGCAAAAGCAAATCCATAAGCGAGGAGAGGGGATTCTGCTCTCAAATTAATTTCTTGCGCTCTCGGACTTGCACTCTCTGACTTTTGTTAACGTAACGTCGTCACGTCAAGAAAGAGAGAAAAAAAAAAAAAAAGTTTTCACAGTCGTCAGCGTAAAATAAAGGTTGTCAGATAGATTAATGAAAATGCAAAGTGGGCTAATTATGTCATGTTTTTTGTGCACATTGAATGAGAACGAAATGCAGTTTCCGATTAGCATTTTAATTAGAATTAGGACTGGGTTAGGGTTAGGGTTAGGGTTCCGTATGAATCAGTTGCCCCAGCAGACCCTGTGGCGCTCCTGGACCAGGATTACATCATTTCAACAGACAGTTGAAAGCAAGAAATTTTTTGTCTTCACAAAAACAAGTTTTGAAAGTTCAGCGATTGCTAAAAACTTAACTCGCCAGACTCTGTGAAGAAGGTTAACTTTGTGTTTAATTTCATGTCAAAGGTCAGGACAAATGTAGAGGTCATAGTTCTATGACATGCCCTATGGACCTTAAAGTAACTTTATTTGTAAAGGGGCAGCACTAAAGTAATTTAAAGTAATTTAACCTGTCAATTTCCTAATGTTTGGAAATAAACTCCCGGGAGTTGCTATTTAAAGCACAAATGTTGAGGTAGTTGTATGACAATGCCCTCTGGACAGTAAGATTAGGGGGGTCTGAGGACCAACATATTTATGCAGCCAAATTTATTCTGATGCTATAAAAGCATGTTCTGAGTGCTATTTGATATTATCAAATATGACCTTTCAATTTCCTAATAATTATACATAAACTCAGTGCAAATCCCAGGAGTTGCTGTTTAAAGCCGTTGAAAATCTTTGTGTGTAGTACTGTGTACCTGCTAGTTGTACCTCTGAAAATCTCCTCTTTGCTTTTGTTTGAAGGCAAAGGAAGTGTGTGCCAAAGGACTACGGGTTGGACACAGTACATGCTCCACTCTGGGAGATCCCTCAAAAGGTACTGCCATTTCTGTTTCCCTCTGTACTTACATACAGTAAGCAGCATAACTCATTGGACAGTGACACATTTTTTGTTTTTTGGTTCTGTACTCTAGCACTTTGAGTTTGAGAGGATAGAATGACAATGAGGTTGAAGTGCAGACTGTCAGCTTTAATTTGAGGGTATTTTCATCCATATCGGCTGGACCATTTAGAAATGATAAAACCTTTTGTACATAGTCCCCCCCCCCCCCCCATTTTCAGACATCAAAAAATATTGGACAGTTTAACATAATGTAGAATAAAGTAATCATTTTTAGTATTTGGTCGCATATCCTTTGCATGCCATGACTTCCTGATGTCTGTGACCCAACAATATCAAAAGACTCTTGATATCTTATTTTCTGGTACTCCTACAAGCGATAATATAACATCTATGCATTCGAATGGATTTCTATGGGAATTGGGGGGTGGGACTAGATTTAGCTGTAAATTATGCCGGAACAGTATGGAATACATGGTTGGTAAAATGGCTGTAAGTCATCAAGGGTCTGAGGTATCAAACAAGCCTCAACCCATCACTCTGCTGCCAGATATGCAGTAGATATGGATGGATCACTTTTTAAGGGTCAGGAGAAGAAACCCTTCAAGTTAATTTACAGCTAAATCTAGTCCCATCCCCCAATTTTTTGATGCTCGAAAATGGGGGGGGGGGGGGGCTATGTACAAAAGGTTTTATCATTTCTAAACGGTTCATCCGATATGGATGAAAATACCCTCAAATTAAAACTGACAGTCTGCACTTCAACCTCATTGTCATTCTATCCTTTCAAACTCAAAGTGCTAGAGTACAGAACCAAAAAACAAAAAATGTGTCACTGTCCAATGAATTATGGCGCTCACTGTATGTGATCTTGCATTTTGGTGATCCAAGAGAGTGTGAGTGTGTGTTTGTGTGCACGCTTGTGTGTGTGTGTGTGTGTGTGTGTGTGTATGATGCCTGTCACGGTTTAATTCTATTCCAATATGGAGATTTCTAAATTGAAATGCAATCAATGCTGTGTGAAACTGCTGAAAGCTTTCTCTGTGCCAGTGGCTGGTTAGTTTCCGTTTCACTATCATACTGCAAAGTGATTCTGAAATGGTGTTGTTTTACATCAGCTCTCCCTGTGAAACAGCTGGCATGAATAATTTAAATGTGCCTGACTTTAGAGTGTGCAGAACCGATGCTGTCATTTACCTGTGTGCTTGAGCAAGGAAAGCCAAGGTAGATGTGCCAAACATGGTGTCTTCACATGCAGATCAAAGCAGGGTTCGCTCCTCGCCCTCCAGGCATCTTTTCCCAGATGAGAAAACCAGAGAGTAAAGCTAGAGTAGAACTAGAGTAAAGCCAGAGTAAAGTAAAGTCAGAGCAAAGCTGTGCTGTGCTCTTTTTATGTCTTCCCTTCTGACTTTGTCTCTCAACTGAAAGGGAAACTGTTATATAATGCTAAAAGAGGAAGGGGGTGGGTTAGGTGGAAGTTGAGTGCAGGTGAAAGAGGAAGGAAGGGGAGTGACAAGAATTCAGTTTCAAATCAGAAGACGCCCTGGAAAAGCAGAAAGAGAGCAGAGCGTAAATGGAGAAAGACAAAACTACAGGTACATCTTGACATCCTTAAAGAACAGCTTGCAAATTATAATAGAGCAATAAGAAACACAAGACAGACTTATTTTTCCAAGATTATTTGTGACAATAAGAATAATCCCAAAGTGCTTTTTTCAACAATTGATCGCTTGATAAATCCAAGTCCAGCTGCTGACTTTGGCAATGAGCTCATCTCCTCAAATAAATGTGAAGTTTGCTATTTATTTTAAAGAAAAGATAAGCACTATTAGGTTACACATAGCTCAAATGGGTACAACCCCTTTGATTTTGGACAGTTCAGATGCCCCGTGCACAGCTGACATGCATGCATTTGGCCTGATTGATGCACAAATGCTCAATGAAATAGTCCAGCCATTAAAACAGTCTACCTGTGTATTTGATCCTGTCCTCACAAGATTTTTTAAAACCGTTTTCAGTTGTTTGTCAGACAGTGTCTTGGCCATTGTAAACTCTTCTTTGGAGACTGACAACTTCCCAACTGCACTGAAGACTGCCATTGTAAAGCCCTTACTAAAGAAAAGTAACTTGGATCCCTCAGTTCTTAGTAATTTTAGACCCATATCAAACCTCCCTTTCTTAAGCAAGATTATCGAAAAAGTGGTTTTTAGACAGTTAAATGATTTTCTCAGTAAAAATACCATTCTTGAGAAATTTCAGTCAGGATTCCGGTCAAACCACCGTACAGAAACTGCTCTAGTCAAGGTAATCAGTGATATTCAAATGTGCATAGATGCTGGTGGTGTGTCTGTTCTGGTTCTGTTAGATCTCAGTGCTGCATTTGACACTGTGGACCATAATATTTTGCTACATCGACTTGAACAATGGGTAGGTCTCTCAGGAACAGTTCTTAAATGGTTTTATTCATATCTGGCTGGAAGAAATTTTTGTGTTGCCCTGGGGGATTCTGTATCAGAAAAAACCGTAGCAAAACGGTGCACACCGTTTTCAGATTGAACGTGGCCCAGGTGTAGCCAGTCAGATGTTGGGATGATGAGGAGCCAGTGTTATGGTAATGTAACTTATGGGTTGTAACAGTAACCAGGGCCACGTTCAATCTGAAAACGGTGTGCACCGTTTTGCTACGGTTTCCGGGTTGAACGTCATGTTTCCTCGAAACGGTGTGCAACGGGCTTTGAGGTACGTTTTCTCGCGTTTGGTGGGTGTGTCAGAGGTGTTACCCAATCAGCAGCGATGTGTATATAAAGCCCGCCGTATTAAAAAGGCAACGCTTGCGTAACACAACAGGGTGTTCAACGCACCACCGTTTCTGTTTCAATAAACGTTTTGCTACGTTTTGTCAGGGCTGAACGCAGCCCAGGGCTCCAGGGGATCTTTAATGACCACAGTCTGTATTCTCTTCAATGATTGGTCATGGTATTTTTTTTGCACCAATCATTGGTTGTGTTATTCATTTTGCGTGTACGAAAAGGTTTTGCACACACTAATGGTCTTAGTAAATCAGGCCCTTTCTCTTCAATACCAGTATGCCACAACAGTTAATATTCACATTGTGTCGTAAAAAAATATTAAATTAAATTCTGAGCTACCATTTCTTTAAATCCCCCTAACTTTGGTGCCTTTCTCTGTACCAAAAATGAAATTCCAGCCAACCTTAATTTAAGATGTAACATGGGTCACAGTTTGTGAGGAACTGATGGTGCTGTGATATCTCATATGCAGCCACATCATCACTGAAATACTGTATTAAGTGTGTGTGTGTGGAGCTGGTGTGTATTATGTATCAGATCAAAAAAAAGCCAAGTTACTCACGCATAGCCTACATAGCGCTGTCCATAAGTTCTTAATTCCAACTTGCAAAAACTAGGCCTGCCTTTAAAAGTCTTGATATCAAAATGTGGCCAAGTTACAACTAACAATATTGCCTATCGTAGCTCACACTAAATAAACTAGCTCTATTCCAAAGCAATGCTATCCAAACTTTCCTAAATTATTTAATGCAACTTGGTCCTGTGTTTCTTCATCTTACCATCTCAAGAGAATACAAGTGAAACATTGAACAGTTAATATTGTAAACCTCTTTTGCCTTTGCAATATAAATACGTTAATGTGTCAATGTGAAAATGATAACAGTCTAAGAAATTAAAAGTACTTAACAGTTGCACATTGTTTTTGTGGAAAATACACGTGTCCTGCTGGGCTCGAACCCACAATCCACTGTGTGAGAGAGTTTTAAGCAGTTTTAACCACTAAGCCACAGTAGCTTCCTGGAAAGCATGAAGCCATTAGCTATATTAACATTAAAAAACATTAGTATGAAGCGTTTTTATTGGACGATAAGCTTGATGAGGCAGGTATGCGGACCATACCCTCAAATAATAATTCTCCCCATTGGATAACATCGCGACGGAGGCAGGCAGTTTGGCAGGAAAATAGGAAGAAGAAGGGGAAGAAGAAGAAGAAGAAGAAGAAGAAGAAGAAGAAGAAGAAGCGGAAGAGGAAGGAGAAAAACGGCAAAATAACCCAAGTTTGGGGCTTTATTGTGTGGATGTCTGAAGTTGTATCTGAATGCTGTGTGGTTAAATGAGGTCAGAACATACAGAAGTGAATGTTTTTAAGGGCTGAGAGTCTATGGTCATTGTGGATACTTTGAACAACGTCTTGTTCTTACTTTGGTGGCAAGAATATCATTATTGGTTGTATCTATCGTCCACCTGATGCTGATATCAACTGTTTTAATGATGTACTCACAGCTTCTCTGGATGTTATTAATAATGAAGATAAACTTTGCTTCTTACATGGGGACTTCAACATCAACCTTTTCAATAATGAAAATCATTCTCCTACTGCAGATTTCTTAAATGTGTTGTATTCATCGTATTTCTATCCTCTCATTTTCAAACCAACTAGAGTGACTTCTAAAACAGCCACTCTAATTGATAACATCATAGCTAATTCGTTTGACTATCCATCCAAATCTGGGATTCTATATAATGACATTTCTGATCACTTCCCTATATTCCATCTCACTTCAGCAAGTGGTAGTACACATAGGGATACAACTAACCCTGTCAAAACAAGTTTCCGTAAGTATAATGAGGTGAATATTGAACGTTTTAAGGTAATGATGGAAAATGTCCAATGGAATAATGTTTATATTCACCAGGATGCTAATCTGGCATACCAATCCTTTTTTCAAATCTTTAAGAGTATATTTAATGATTGCTTTCCACTGGTGAGCTGCAAAACCAATAGAAGCCATGCTGCTAGTAAGCCTTGGTTTTCTTCCGGATTATTGAAATCATCTATAAAAAAAAAAAAACTATATAGAAAATTTCTGTCTAAACCAACTCCTCATAATTCTGATACTTATAAAAAATATAAAAACAAATTTACACATCTACTCCGCATAGCAAAGAAGAAATATTATTCTGATCAATTTAAAGAATCTGCTAATAACATAAAATCTACATGGAATGTCATCAATGAACTATTAAATAGGAAGAAGGCTCCCATGAAATTCCCTCCCCAATTTAGGAATGGTGAGACCTCATTCTCCAGTCCCTCCGACATAGCAAATGCTTTTAATGACTTCTTTGCCAATGTGGGTGGCTCTCTTGCAAAAAAGATTCCTCATACTAATGATTATCCTATAGATAATATTACTGGCTGTTTCCCTGCATTATGTAGTTGTGTGCAATAAATAAATTCAAATTCAAATTCTGTAGGAAACCCTGAAAAGTGCCAAACTCTCGGTGCTGTATAGGTATGGGGCATGCCCCACCAAGCCGTAACTTGGCGGATGGCATACCTGCCATCCCAATTTTTTTAAGTCCTGTTTCTGATGGTTCAATCTATATTATATATGTTTCTTAAATTGTTTTTGTAAAACAAAATTGGGGATTGTGAAACGGGTTCGGCCCCCACGTCCTGTCAGTGAGTGAAAATGAGTTAAATCAGACCCAGCAGAAAAGTTTGTCTGCAAATGAAAATGGTGAGGTTAGGCTTGCTTTACAGGCTCAGAACACTGGCGCTGTGCCAACATTGCAAATGTCTTACAAGCCTGCAACAGAAAGCGTGCTGAAGCTAGTTAACATCCTGTTTCTGCTGCACCCTATTTTTGAATGCTGGAGGTGAAGAAGGCTTCCTTTTGCCAAACAGTGCACTGTCTTTAGTTGTGTACGCTGTCTTTTATTCTGAACACTCTCTTTAACTGTGAACATTGTCTTTAACTGAATTGAATTCAATTAAATCCAGGCCTGGTTAATACTTTTGCAGAAATACAGTCTCTCTCTTGCTCTCTCTGTCTCTGTCTCTCTCTCTCTGTCTCTGTCAGTTTAAAAAACCAATTTCAAAAAAACACATTACAATGTACAAAAGAACAGTACCATATGTCATGAAATGTAAACAAATAAGCACATAAAAATACATAAGCTAATAATTATAAGATGAAGAATAACAAATAATAAAAAAACAATAGACTTTCTGAGTGCCCTGTGCTGAGTGGAAATATTAAGGTTTTAAGCTAGGCTGAGCCTTCTGTTACTGCATAGAGAAATCTACCTGTATGGAAGCATGAACCCTGGTTAGGAATGTTGTAGACTGGGATACCTATTGACCAGAACAGAAACCTCCACCTCACTGACTGTATTTTAGCGTTGTTTTTAACCCTCTTTTGTTTAATGCAAATTGAGCAAGGCTGTCGCATGCCGTTGGTTTGATAGAAGCCATTTGCAATTCCAAATTGCAGCTGACTACTTTACTGAATCCACACTTTAATGGCACAAAAGCAGTTCTAAGCCAGAGGATAGATTCTGCAATCTTCAGAACAAACGGCAGTTTTTTTTTTTTTTTATTCTCTCTTCCAGAGTAGAACTTCTAATCTTTGCATCAGGCTGCTGTTTAACAGGCTCTTTCACCAGCTCAGATATTCTGCCCTCTCAGAAAAAATGTTTACTCCCAAAATATTGAGACAGGAGGGGACGACCTAACATAACAGTTTGGAAAAACCAGACGCCTCAACATCTCTGCACCCGTGCACCCTGCAGAGCTGGTGTTTCGGGATTTTGATTTTGTGTCGGACTTTGACTCTATTCAGAGGAGTTGGTTGCGGTAACAATGCACCGACTGTTTCGCTTCTCTCTCTTAGTGGAGCGAGCAAGCGGGGGCGGGGGGAGGGACTTAAGGGGAGCGTGTGGGGGTGGGGTGTGTGTGTCGGGTGTTTTTAACCACACTGGTTGTGTTGTGTGGGAACACGTCTGAGAGTATCACTGTTTCTTTGCTCCTTAAAATCATTGAAAATCCTCAATTAATTATATTTTCAAGTCTGGAAAATATGCTTCAAAATGCTTAAAGCTGGAGTATGCAACTTTGTAAAAGTTTGCCCACAGAGAAAGTGATTTAGCTGTAAACTACAATGGAACAGCATGGAAACACATGGTTGGCTAAATGGCTCTAAGTCATCAAGGGTCTGACGTATCGAACAAGCCTTAAACTTAACTTTAACTTGAAGGGTTTCTTCTCCTGACTTATTTTTCCATAGAGTTCAATAGGAAAATTTGTCAGGAGAAACCACCCTTAAAGCGATCCATCTGTATCTACTGCATATCTGGCAGCAGAGTGATGGTTTGAGGCTTGTTTGATACCTCAGACCCTTGATGATTTACAGCCATTTCGCCAACCATGTATTCCATACCGTTCCAGCATAATTTACAGCAAAATATAGTCCCACCCCCCAATTCCCACAGAGATCTATTTGAATGCATAGATGTTATAGTCTTGCTTGTAGGAGTACCAGAAAATAAGATATCAAGAGTATTTTGATATTGTTGGGTCACAGACATCAGGAAGTCATGGCATGCAAAGGATATGCGACCAAATATTAAAAATGATTACTTTATTCTACATTATGTTAAACTGTCTAATATTTTTGATGCCCGAAAATGGGGGGTGGGTGGGGACTATGTACAAAAGGTTCTATAATGTCTAAACGATTCATCCGATATGGATGAAAATACCCTCAAATTAGAGCTGACAGTCTGCACTTCAACCTCATTGTCATTGTATCCTTTCAAACAAGAGTACAGAATAACAAAAGATGTTTCACCCTCCAATTAATTATGGTGCTCACTGTATGACGTTGGCAAACCTTTCCTTCTTCCAAGAACTAGGCGCCTAATGAAGTAACGTTATCAATAATAGCAATCAAGTTACTATTTATTATAGGTAATTACAATTGGTTGGCAAGCAGAATATAAGGGTATAAACACAGTGTATAGTGCTGGATTTCTCTCAAGGCAGTTTTTTTCTATGACTGCTACCAACTAAGCATTACCGTTCCCCGATATTTTTCTTAAAAATAATAAAAAAATAAATATATACAGATCCTTTCCAAAAAAATTTTATATCATGGAAAAGTTTTTTTTTTCCATAATTCCATTCAAAAAGTGAAACTTTCATAGATTATAGATTCATTACACACAAAGTGAAATATTTCTAGCCTTTATTTGTTTCATTTTTCATAATTTTGGCTTACAGCTCCAGAAAACCCCCAAAACAGTATTTCAAGAAATTAGAATAGTATGTCGAAAATCAGCATTTACTTCAGTTATTTCAGAGAATGAATGTTTTAGACTGTGTCACACTCTAATCATCTAATTTACTCAAAACACCTACAAAGTTTTTCTACAGGTGTGTCGTTAAATTGGACAGGTATCTCAGTTCGGTTCAGTATGGGGAAGACTGCAGACTTGACAATTGGCTAGAAGACTATCATTGACACCCTCCAGAAGATGGGTAAGCCACAAAAGGTCATCGCTAAGGAGGCTGGCTGTTCACAGAGTGCAGTGTCCAAGCATATCAATAGAAAGTTTAGTGGAAAGGAAAAATGTGGCAGGAGAAGGTGCACAAGCAAAAGAGATGACCGTAGGCTTCAGCGGATTGTCAAGTAAAGACGATTCCAAAATTTGGCGGAGATGCAGAGGGAGTGGACTGAGGCTGGAGTCAGTGCTTCAAAAACCACCACGTACAGACGTATCCTGGACATGGGCTACAACTGTCGGATTCCTCGAGTCAGGCCACTCCACTCATTCTCTGAAATAACTGAAGTAAATGCTGATTTTCGACACACTATTCTAATTTCTTGAAATACTGTTTTGGGGGGTTTTCTGGAGCTGTAAGCCAAAATTATGAAAAATGAAACAAATAAAGGCTCGAAATATTTCACTTTGTGTGTAATGGATCTATAATCTATGAAAGTTTCACTTTTTGAATGGAATTATGGAAAAATACACATTCTGCTTAAAGTTGTTGGGGGTTTTGGTTGGTTTTGGAAATGGTACCACTTAATTTGAGTTCTGCAGCCTGATAGTCTTTATGGGTCCTTGAATATGGGTCCATGGTGTAATGGGGACTTATTGAAGTCCTTGAGTTGTGGCGTATGTGCGTGTGAAACCTTGTGAATGTTCTCCCTCTCTTCTCACAGGTGTTTACGTCTCAAAGCACTCGGACTGCCTGGACTGCAGCTCCAGGCATCATGGGAAATCTGGCTTCATTGCCATCCTCAGGTTGACCAAGGTAAGCAGTCTGAGTTAGGGGGCACTTTTGCACTAAAGGTCACAAGACATGGGCTGTGTACGAATCTATCTACTGCGTCCTTTCTCCTGTGTACTGTGTCTGAATCAGAGCCCTATCTACTGCGTCCTTTCTCCTGTGTCCTGTAGGGCTGTCAACATTGGCCAAAAATCACATTTGAATATTCCTTCTGAAAAAACACATAAGTTCGAATATATTCGAATAGCCATTAAAATTTTAAAATGTTACAATTTGACCAACTTTCGGGCTGTGTTATTGCGCGTTAGGTTCACAAGAGGACAAACCAATACAACGAGACGCATAACTAGTATAGGTACATTTAATTTCAACATAAACATGAACGCAGTCAAGTTTTTTTTTTAAAAACGTTAACATTCGAGATGGCTTTTAAAATCTACATACACACTTTTATAATGCTTTTGTTTGAATAAAATTAAGGCACACAATTTCGAGAAATGTTACTAAAAATAATTGATCCTGAGGGATCATTTACAATAAAGTGCTATTAAAAACAGAAAAGTACCATCTTTGACCTTTTGGAGAGGGAACTGGGATCAGCATAGTTTTAACGTTTAACGTAGCTTACAAAGCTTGCATACAACTTTGTCTCGAGGTTCCACAATTTTGCCATTCACTGACCAAAAACCGAAGTACTTCCAAACGGGGCTTTTTAGATTGCTCGGAGTGCTAATCACTCTCTCCGCGGCTGAGCTGGTTTCCGAAACTCTCTGCCATGCTGCTGCTATTGAATTATTGGCTCTTTTCAGCTCGACGAATATGCCTATACATTTGATTTTCAATCTGCTATTAAATGAAAGTGCCGTGTCCGTCCAGTACAAGCATAGCAATGACCCGTACAGAGGAGACGCTAAAATGAGAAATTTATTTTTGGTTTAACACAACCCAAGTTGAAAGGAAGACAGACACTTTTATCTGCGATAAAGAGACGCTGCATTTTATTATTTTTTTCGAATGTTAATTTTCAGATTCGAACGTCATTTTTTTTTTTTTTACAATTTTTACAATCCCCGGTTTGTGTTGTGCCTGGTTCCTTTTCAGCCATGTTCAAAGTGTTGTAGCGGGCTTGTATGACACGTGACTCGCTCGCTCACTACATAGGCCAGTAAGGGACACACACAGCGGAAGAGGGCACTTCTCTGATCCAATAAAAATATATATTTTGTACACTGAGCGGAAGCCACGCCCAATAATCGAATAGTATTTTTTTATATTCGAATGTAGCTTTTTTTTTCATATTCGAGGAATATTCGAATATCGAATATTAATTTACCAGGCCTAGTGTCCTGTGTCTGAAACAGAGCCCTATCTACCGTGTCCTGTCTCCTGTGTACAGTGCACTGTGTATGAATCAGAGCCCTATCTACTGTGTCCTGTCTCCTGTGTACAGTGCACTGTGTACGAATCAGAGCCCTATCTACTGTGTCCTGTCTCCTGTGTACAGTGCACTGTGTACGAATCAGAGCCCTATCTACTGTGTCCTGTCTCCTGTGTACAGTGCACTGTGTCCGAATCAGAGCCCTATCTACTGCGCCCTGTCTCCTGTTTATAGTGTACTGTGTCCGAATCAGAGCCCTATCTACTGCGT
>CM056377.1:4285343-4330343 GCA_029718625.1 Synaphobranchus kaupii | reverse complement strand
ACCGACATGCTTCTGTAATGAATATAACCACATGGGCTCGGGAATACTTTGGAAAACCGTTGTCAGTAAACACAGTTTGTCGCTGCATCTACAAATGCAAGTTAAGACTCTACTACGCAAAGCGTAAGCCATATATCAACAACATCCAGAAACACCGCCGACTTCTCTGAGCTCAAGCTCATCTGAGATGGACTGACGCAAAGTGTGCTGTGGCCTGACGAGTCCACCTTTCAAATTGTTTTTGGAAATAATGGACGTTGTGTTCTGGGTTAGGTTCAAAAGCCAGCGTTTGTCATGGTATGGGGGTGTGGTAGTGCCCATGGCATGGGTAACTTGCACATCTGTGAAGGGTACATATACATTTTGGGGCAACATATGCTGCCATCTAGACGACGTCTTTTTCAGGGACGTCCCTGCTTATTTCAGTAAGACAATGCCAAGCCACATTCTGCATGTGTTACAACAGCGTGGCTTCGTAGTCAGTCCAGACCTGTCTCCCATTGAAAACATTTGGGACGTGTTGCCGGCATCAAATTTTGAATGAGCGTATATTTACAAAAAACAATAAAGTTGATTAGTTAAAACATGAAATATCTTGTCTTTGTAGTGTTTTCAATTGAACGTAACCTTGGGTTACAAACCCAGTTCTCTAACAATTATACTACACTGCCACCCAGTTCCAGTCTGTGAGTGTGTGTGAGAGAAGTGCATCCGCAGAGTTGACGTTATTAAATGAATATAAGCACATTAGGCCTATATTATATTCACATAATAGTCAATAGCATGAGATATAGCCAGTTCTTCTCAATTAGTCTATGAGGCGAGTAATAAAATAATTTTTACTTGCATCGCAAAATTGTGCTCATTTTATCAACGTTATTTAAAGTTGTGGATACATGTGCTCTTCGTTTTCCACACTCACACTCAGAATATTCTGCAGTGCGCAGATTTAGTCATTTAAATGATCCTGGAGCACATTTTGTGGGCACGTCAGTACTTGTGGGCAACATGTGCTTAGGAGCAGAGCGGAACGTGTGGCTGATGATCGCTTGCATTCTCCCAGTTTCACAGGTTGGCAGGTTCTGCAGCCTGTACGAGGTGGTGACATCAGAGGCCCAAGACTCCTCATTGGCTCTTCTGACACAGGAGCTGAAAAAGAAGGAAATGGTGAGTTTTTTTTATTTTTTATTTTGTTTTGTTATACTTTTTCCCCCCTGCCTGTTTTCTCCCAGTTCAGAATGTCTAATCATTCATCAGCCACAACATGCGCAATCGAGTCAGGAGAACGCAAACGAGCACGTGCTCTCCTCTCAAACAAGCCGCTGCTTCCTGTAACCTTCCTACCCACAAACTGGACCCCACACCTAAAGTACAAAGACCTGAAGCCGTTTTGGTTTGAAGTTATATGGTGAAAACTGTTAACCAATCCAAAACTTCAGCCGTCTGACAAACTTTAGTTTGTCAATCAATCCAAAACTTTAGTTTGTCAACCAATCCAAAACTTTAGTTTATCAACCAATCCAAAACTTTAGTTTGTCAACCAATCCAAAACTTCAGCTTGTCAACCAATCCAAAACTAGTTTGTCAACCAATCCAAAACTTTAGTTTGTCAACCAATCCAAAATTTCAGCTTGTCAACCAATCCAAAACTTTAGTTTGTCAACCAATCCAAAACTTTAGTTTGTCAACCAATCCAAAACTTTAGTTTGTCAACCAATTCAAAACTTTAGTTTGTCAACCAATCCAAAACTTCAGCTTGTCAACCAATCCAAAACTTTAGTTTGTCAACCAATTCAAAACTTTAGTTTGTCAACAAATCCAAAACTTTAGTTTGTCAACCAATCCAAAACTTCAGCTTGTCAACCAATCCAAAACTTTAGTTTGTCAACCAATCCAAAACTTTAGTTTGTCAACCAATCCAAAACTTTAGTTTGTCAACCAATCCAAAACTTCAGCTTGTCAACCAATCCAAAACTAGTTTGTCAACCAATCCAAAACTTTAGTTTGTCAACCAATCCAAAACTTCAGCTTGTCAACCAATCCAAAACTTTAGTTTGTCAACCAATCCAAAACTTTAGTTTGTCAACCAATCCAAAACTTTAGTTTGTCAACCAATTCAAAACTTTAGTTTGTCAACCAATTCAAAACTTTAGTTTGTCAACCAATCCAAAACTTCAGCTTGTCAACCAATCCAAAACTTTAGTTTGTCAACCAATCCAAAACTTCAGCTTGTCAACCAATCCAAAACTTTAGTTTGTCAACCAATCCAAAACTTCAACTTGTCAACCAATCCAAAACTTTAGTTTGTCAACAAATCCAAAACTTTAGTTTGTCAACCAATCCAAAACTTTAGTTTGTCAACCAATCCAAAACTTTAGTTTGTCAACCAATCCAAAACTTCAGCTTGTCAACCAATCCAAAACTTTAGTTTGTCAACCAATCCAAAACTTCAGCTTGTCAACCAATCCAAAACTTCAGCTTGTCAACCAATCCAAAACTTTAGTTTGTCAACCAATCCAAAACTTTAGTTTGTCAACCAATCCAAAACTTCAGCTTGTCAACCAATCCAAAACTTTAGTTTGTCAACCAATCCAAACGTCAGAGGAGAGCACACGTTTGTCTGTGCTCTCCTGAATGGACAGCGGCGGTGTTGTGTTGTAGTGATGAGCGTTGCGGTGTGAGCACTGTTGGGTCCCTGGGTTCCAAATGGGGAGGGGAGGGGGTATAAAAACAATACATTTTCAGAGAAAGTTGGCATAGTAAGAAATAAGTGTGCTTCTTAAAACACTCTTTCCAATGTCACTCTCCAAGATGAGCAGATAAGAGCAGGGTGTGTTGCTTTTTATCAGCGTCTGTGTAGGCTGTGATTTATTTATTTTCCCCTCTGTTAAAACGCACAGTACAGAAACCTTTGTACCCCCCTGTCCCCTGTTGCTGTGACGTGTTATCCAAAGGGGGACATGGTTGCCGGCTGGAAACGGTGTCCTTGGAGACGGCTCGTTCCAATGAAGATGACGTTAATCATTCATGGCTTTTCCTGGCCGCCTCTCTCATATGTTATCTGGAACGTTCCCAAAGGGACCTTTCCTTGCACTGGTAGTGTAGTTTTTTTATTTTTCGTGGAGGACTGATTGTCACAGTGTTGCTCTAATGACTGGTTTGCTCCTCCCTCTCCCAGGCGCTCACCCTGCAGTTGAATGACTTTGGTTTGTTTGTGCTTTTGAACTCCTCGTACTTCCTAACGTATCAAGGTAAGAAATTATGCTCTAACAAAGACAGCCCTTTCCTCATTAATATATATATATATTTTTTTTTTAGACACTCTCAAAATGTACATGAATATGATGTATAAACATATGTTTGCAATATATATATATGAATTAAACATAACATATATAAGAAATGGATGAGTTTGCATTACCACGAACAGTATGATGGTTTTAATCATAAACGGTCCCCTGTACAATTCAGTTAAACCATTTCAACCATTTTCAGTTAATTTTAGCTTGATGTTGTTAGCATTGCAGTCATTGACTTCCCACTACCTTCCTTTACATAGAAATAACAGCTATACTGACACTACTGGGAATATCAAAAAACAAAACAAAAGGCTGAGTTTTCAAAAGTCAAAAGGTCACAAGGCACTCTGGGTCTTTCGGCACACCAATGCAAAATGGCTCCGGTTGCACATGTTGCCGCTGCTTGACAAAGTTTGCCCCCTGTAGGGAGGAGACACACAGTTCAATTGATTCTGTAGATGGGGAAAAAAACAAAACAACCCCAACATGGCCACAAGTAATCCTGACAGATCGACATTATCTTGACATGATTCCAAGGAGGAGTAATTATGAAACACAGTGGGGCTTATGCATATATATCCCGGTTCCACCAGTTTGTGCACCAGAGTTGTGGGTTTTCCTGTCACACACAGATGTCTCACCCTGGGAATTGTGGGATTGAAGAGCCTAGCTGGGGTGCTGCAGTTGTGCCCTCCACTGAGTCACTTTGACCTTAAGTATTGTCAGTAAATACCCAGCTGTGGGTATTTATTGAAAGGGATTCAAGGAATAAATGAGAGAGTGAGGTTTCCCAAAGTCCGATAATGGGTGGAGCTTTATTGACCGGTCGGTTACGGACTTGTTGAGATGCATTGTCCACATCATTAATCATATACAGTAATGGCATTCTGGGTATCATGAAGCCGGAAGCCTCACTACATCACTGGCTCCAGGTGTGAAATGTCAGATTGTTGGCATTTGGACAGTAATGTCATGTGTGGACTCTTTGTTCTCAAATAGGTAAGGCCGATGCTCTCCTGGCCATGTTTGTGTTTCCTAACTCAAGAGCTGTTCACAAAGGTAAGACCACCTGATCATGAAAAAAAATAAACAAATTAAAAAATCACACACAACAGACATCTTGTCATCACATTCACTGTATTAAAATTATATATAATTCTATATGCAATATATTAATTACCTCTAGTACTAGACAATTAACCAGACAATTACAACAGTGATGTACGAAATCAATTGATTTTCAACCTCTGCATCTGCTTTTAAGATGATATTACAATGTTGTAGCACCTGTTCACTTAAAGCTGGAGTAGGTAACTCTCAGCGGTCTCAATATTGTGGAAACATTTCGAAAGTCGTAACACCCGTTGGCCCTGCCCACAGAGAAAGAGACACACCCCCCACTGCTTCTCTACACACCTCATCGTGCACTCGCATCAAAGTTTCTAGCTACGATTGCAGGAGACAGGCATAACTACATTAAAAATGTCAGCTCCAAGAGTCCAGGGGGGAAAAAAACAGAATCTTTTTTTTTTTGTTGCACTTCAACAATAATGCAATAAATTAATTTTCCATATTTATTTTCAAGTTTGCTAGCTAATGAAGAGATTGTTTTGCCAAGTTCACTAGTCTAAAGTTAGCAAAATACCTGTTGATCGGGATAGCTAAAATTAGCGAAATATTTTTTTATATCTAAATTGTTGAACAAGGTTATCCTCTATCCAAGACTTAGTTACCCGATAAACCTCACCCCAATTCTGTACTCTGCTGGACGTTTTACAATCGGACCTTTTCTCTGGTTTTCATTACTGATAAATAAAGGAGAAAAAAAAGTGTTAATCAAACACTAAAATTGACTGTGATGGCTAGCTGAATTGTATAGCTAGCCAATTTTATAAAGACCCCAGATATATAAGCTTATGCCGGCTCTAGTCCCGTTAGGCGATGCATGCAGGAGAGGGTAAAACTCTCTCAGAATTAATTTGCATCTAGTGTACTGTAACACACAAGGTCAATCTCATTGTTGATTGGTTCATGACGTGACCGGGACTCTCATCGATTGGTTCACGTCATGAGAAAATTTGTTTTGGAAATAAGAATTCGGGCAGAGTCGCTGGTTTTAGATTTCAGAATTTGAGGGTATGAACAGTGTATGGTGCTGGATTTCTCTCACAACAGTTCTTTCTGTGATTGCTACCAACTAAGCAGGACCATTCCCTGATATCTTTCTAAGAAAAAAGTTACCTACTCCAGCTTTAAGCCTTGACATACTGTATAACTTAATATTATAAATGTTAGCTTAGTCACAATCAAAATAGACTTTGATGAAAAAGGGGTCTGTATTTTGTGTAATGTTGGACTGTGATGTAAAAATGTATGTTTTTGTATTCATTGATTATTTTTTATCTTTTGTAACTCCGTTATATAAATATATGCTTTCTCAGTGCTTAATAATGTTTTTCATTAGTGTTTTTTTTTTGGGTGGTGAATTTGCTTGTTTTCTGTCTACAGAAAGGAAGATTGTTAGGTCCAGGGCCTCGCCGGACATGCTGCAGGTCCTCCCGGGACTGAACTATGCTGAGACTGAGGCTGAGAAGTGTCCGCTGGACCAGCAGGGGGCGCTGTGTGAACTGGTGGAGCAGCACCTGCAAAGTTATGCTACTTTAAACCAGCCAGGATTACCAGACAGCCCCTCCAGGGAGGCCAGTTGGTTTCAGGGCCAATATGACACGCCTGAGATGTTAAACTTTTATAATGCCCCCAAGTGTGGGGAAGTGACATTGCAGCGCCTGCAGGCCTACCTGGGCCGGCCAGAGGCCTACACCCTGCCTGTGGTCAGAGCCATGGAGCTGTTGGCGGTCAGACAGGAGGAGAGAGATCATGCAGACAAGGATGTCCATGATTGTCTTTCACCCCCGGAGGAGATCCCACCAACTTCAGCAAGTTTCTCTGGTGACGGAAAAGTTGTGGAGGGGGAACCTGTGTTGCCAGGAGAGGCAGAGGCAGAGACGAACATTACAAGTAGCCTGCAGCAGGACGGAGAGAACGGGGCTGTGATGCCTGCCGATGTGTCCCAGCCTACTGTCCCAGAGGATCATGGGACACCTGGTACGGCAGCGTTGACCTGTGCCGAGCCTCCCTCCAAGGCAATGGTGCTTCTGACTGTGCCCATGTCAGGTGATCAACCCATGGACCACGACGCGACCGTTGCTGGTGATGGAGGTGTTTTGACATCAGGCCTCGTAGCCGAAAGTATCACCGAGCCTGGCTTGCAGAAGCCTGCTGAGGACACTGTTGAGTCCACTAATAAGGTGGGGTTTTCTTGTGTTCAAGGCCAGGGAGGGGATACTTCACTGAAGCTGGTGATCAGACCTGTGACCTCAATGAGCTATGAAAGCAGTTGGGGCAAAAAGAAGAAGAAGAAGAAGAAGAAGAAGAAAGAGAAGAAGGTTTCACACCCTACCAATCAGAAGAACCTGGGGCAGGAAGTTGGGAGTGAAAACCGACCAGATACTGCACAGCCGCACCCTCCAAAGAGGAAGGGCTTTGGGTATGGTCTCAAAACCATAATCACAGACTGTGGGAGGATGTTCATCCCCCACGGTTCAATGGTCCTCCCCAAGGACATTGCATCACTGGCAGAGAGGCAGAAAGCTGTGAATAAGGAAGCTGAGGAAATGACGTGTGAGCCTGCTGGGGCTCCTTCCCTGCCTATAGAGACGGCTGACCGACAGGCCCCAAACAGCAAGACGGCTGAGAAACAGACCCCAAACAGCAAGATGGCTGACCGACAGGCCCCAGACAGTAAAACCTCTGACCAACAGGCCCCAAACAGCATGATGGTTGACCCACAGATCCCAAAGAGGGGCCGACCGCCTCGAAAAAACCCCAAAAATGCTGGCCGACAGGCTCCATGCGTGGACCCAGCTGACAGACTGGAGACAGGGGTTCCAGCAGGCACAATAGTCTCTCCTCCTTTAGAACACAACTATATAAAGAAAGGTGAGACTAAAAAAATTCCTCATAAAATTAGTGCAAAGAAAATACATGGGTCAAAGTCGTTAATATTGAAGGAGCTGAGGACAATTGTTCAAAATATAAAAAGGAGGAAGCTTAAATGTCCGGATGTTCAGACGTGTGAAGCCGATTCAGCTAATGGTGAACCTCAGCAGAAGAAGAGCAAGAGCAACATCAGCGCAGAGAATGAGTTGCAGGACTTTGACGCCAGCTGTAGAAAGCCCGTCTCTCCAAGTGGAACAAACATCACTCAGAGTCCCAAAACAACACACCTCTTGGGTTCAGATCCAACGCTGTTGGGAAAAATGCGGGGAGCAGATGGACAAGAGGGAACACAACTGAGGAGAATCTCTCCCAGGAGGCTGGACACAAAGTCTTCCCTGCATCCTAACCAACTGCCCCAGACACTGAAGAGCCCAGGCCCACCCACCACCCTAGAAAATCCCATCAAGCTCAAGCCATTCAAAAAACAACTCAGGAGCAGGTTTACTGAGAGCACCAAAGAGGGTGGTAAGTATATGTGGACTGAGAGGTCCAGCTGTTGCTCATCAATGTGGTTTGAGCAAAAGAGGGTCCCTGGTGTTCTTTTGTCTCGCAGTGATTTTTGTTTAAGACTTCGGTGCACTCCCTGGTATTAGACATCTTGGCAAATTGAAACGTGAGAAGATAATGGCCAAATCTAACAGAAATGCATCAAATAAGTGGATTCTACCTTATAATGAAGGTTGACTCCGTGAAATGGCGAAGCCAGAATTTTCGTTCTATAGCTTTCGAACAGACTGTCCAATCACAAAGCAGTGCCACACACGTTTCTCATTTGGTTCATTCACGATGCTGCATTTTGCTGCCTTGTGTGTCATTTCTTGTCATTTTTCACCTGTCTCTTTCTATTTCCTGTTTATTTTTCATGTCTTACAGGCTCGTTGAATAGCGACAGTCCTACCTCCCAAGGCAGTGAAATGATAGGCCAGCCTCAGTCCCAAGAGTTGAGGCCCGATGGGCACCAGGTGTGCCCAGGTGGTGTGAGCCCAATTTCGCAGTCAGAGTCCACCAGTGCTTGCCAGCCTGCCGACGCTCTCAACTTGCTTGCTGATTTGGCCCTTGGCTCCAGTGGTGACAAAACCCCACTAAACCTCAGCCCGGCCCTCAAAACTAATCCCTCGGTAAGAGGCGGAAGTCCCATTGAGCACTACCTCCCCCCCATGTGTCCCTCTCCTGAGGGGCTGGTAGTGGGAGGGGAGCATATTTTAATCGTCTCCAAAGAGCACTCTTATTCAGCGCCCCTCTCCTGTATGCTGGGTTTGAAGGGTGCGCCCCACCAGCTTTCTCCCCAGAGCATTGTGGAAACCTCACCCCAGTCTGGCCAACAGGAGCCACTGCAGTGCACAGACCCTCTGGGTCCGGAGAGCACAAACAGACCGGAAGCGACAAACCAGTCGCCTGGCAACGCGCACCTACAGTACCCTAATTGCAGCGAGCAGGGTTCAGAATGGACCCGGAATGTTGTCCAAGTGGGTGAAACGATCCATGTGACACGACTGTGGAAAGACAAGTATGAGTTCGGTCAGGACAGCAAGTACACTAACGAACCTCTGGTTAAAGCTGTTTTGCGGGCCTTGCATGGGTGCGTATACCGTCCTCCTCAACAACATACTCTCTCCACTTAATCACTTCTGTCCTCCATGATGACCTACTCTCTGCTCCATATCAAACCCTAGTAGTATGCTCTCCTTTCCCCAAAATCAAAACATGGTCATGTGATGCTTAAAGAGGTCTGTAATACCAAAGATGTATTATGATAATGATGATAAATTGAGTTATGCTTTCAGAGCATGCAGGATGACTGTTGATGTTACTATGCCTCAGAAGTCTCCTTGGAAATTGTACCTTAGAATGTTAAATTACAACCGTAGAATGTTAAATTGCCGCTGAGACTGAGTAGCTGTGGTGCTGGTTTGTGTAGAGGTTGGGGCGGCAGTGTAGTATAATGGTAAAGGAACTGGCCTTGTAACCGAAAGGTTGCAGGTTCGATTCCCAGATAGGACACTGCCGTTGTACCCTTGAGCAAGGTACTTAACCTGAATCGCTTCAGTATATATCCAGCTGTATAAATGGATAATATGTAAAAAATGCAAAAAAGTTGTGTAAGTCGCTCTGGATAAGACCGTCTGCTAAATGCCTGTAATGTAAAATGTAAAGGTGCAGTAACATATTGGTTTTTGTTGTCCTATCCCCCATCTCACCGGACTCCTGGTCAGGCCATGGGATTTCTGCATCGAGGAGACTTTCCAACAGGCGTATCTGATCTTGCACACGTGGATCGGCCTGTTCTACAGCAAGTCCACCACCAGGTTTTTCCAGACCGATCCAAACGGTCCGGTTCTGGAGGGCCGCCCCCTTTCTTTGATGACACGAGGGAAGTCACAGGTCAAGGAGGCGGCGCCTGCCAGCTCCGAGGTTCCTCAGGATAGCACCGAGATACAGCCCTGTGCCCCTGCTCCGCCTCTGGAAGAGGAGGTTTTGGACTTGAGGGAGGAGAGCAAGAAAGTGGCAGACCCCTCACATCCATGGCCCATGGTGATAGACCTGTCACAGAAACATTCCGAGGCTTTGGACCTGAGCGTTGTTTCCAAGCGCAGCAGTGAGACGTATCCTCATGGCAGCACCAAGAAAATTTTGCCTAAAAATCCTCTGATCCCTTTGTCTCCCCTACAACGCTACAACTGCACTAGCATATATCCTCCCTGTACCCCCTTACCCACATATTCTGAGTTTATTCACAAGGTAAGAAATTATTTTCTCCTGTTTGTTTTAGTTTGGCTTTAAAAATTTTTTTAGAGAGAACCAGTTGCTTCTGTAGATTTGCTGTCGTTTTTGTCTTTTTAAAAAGTTATTTATTTTTTATTCTCACCCCTCTCCAGGAATACAGACCAAGCGTTGACATCATGTCAGATGATAGCAGCGAACAGAGAGACGGCAGCAGCAGTTGCCTTGAAGACAACGGTGACAAAAACTGTGACTCTGGATTTCCAGAGACAGACGAAACCTTGACTAATAATGACGTTTATGCTCAGATGTGTGAGCATGTTGCAAGTTTGTACATCAGCAATGATGAAATATTCCATGTCACACACGGAAGTGCAAAACTAGTGAGTGCTGGGACCTTACTTTCTAACTGTCCTTTGCAGTTACTTGACAGAGAAAGGGACAGTAGGACTTGCAGGACTAAAGAGGGCTCTCCCTGTATACAGCCGTGCAGGCTTGCGAACATCTGCCGCATAGCAACTGAAGCACTTCAACCAATAGGTGCCACCGACTATGAGTCCAAAGGCACAGTTGTTGCAGAAGGGCATGATGATTTCAAAGGGAAGGAACACACAGCAGTGCATGATGGGATTGATTTAAGTAAAGAGGAGCCATGCACAGCAGTGCATGATGGGAGTGATTTCAGTGACGAGGAGGCAAGCACAGCAGTGCATGATGGGATTGATTTAAGTAAAGAGGAGGCAAGCACAGCAGTGCATGATGGGAGTGATTTCAGTGACGAGGCAAGCACAGCAGTGCATGATGGGATTGATATCAGTGAAGAGGAGGCAAGCACAGCAGTGCATGACGGGATTGATATCAGTGAAGAGGAGGCAAGCACAGCAGTGCATGATGGGATTGATTTAAGTAAAGAAAAGCCATGCACAGCAGTGCACGATGGGAGTGATTTCAGTGAAGAGGAGGCAAGCACAGCAATGCATGATGGGATTGATTTAAGTAAAGAAGAGCCATGCACAGCAGTGCATGATGGGAGTGATTTCAGTGAAGAGGAGGCAAGCACAGCAGTGCATGATGGGATTAATATCAGTGAAGAGGAGGCAAGCACAGCAGTGCATGATGGGATTGATTTCAGTAAAGGGGAGGCAAGCACAGCAGTGCGCGATGGGATTGATTTAAGTAAAGAGGAGGCAAGCACAGCAGTGCATGATGGGATTGATTTCAGTAAAGAGGTAAGCACAGCAGTGCGTGATGGGATTGATTTAAGTAAAGAGGAGGCAAGCACAGCAGTGCATGATGGGATTAATATCAGTGAAGAGGAGGCAAGCACAGCAGTGCATGATGGGATTGATTTCAGTAAAGAGGAGGCAAGCACAGCAGTGCATGATGGGATTGATTTAAGTAAAGAGGAGGCAAGCACAGCAGTGCATGATGGGATTGATTTCAGTAACGAGGAGGCAAGCACAGTAGTGCATGATGGGATTGATTTCAGTGAAGAGGAGGCAAGCACAGCAGTGCATGATGGGATTGATTTCAGTAAAGAGGAGGCAAGCACAGCAGTGCATGATGGGATTGATTTAAGTAAAGAGGAGGCAAGCACAGCAGTGCATGATGGGATTGATTTCAGTAACGAGGAGGCAAGCACAGTAGTGCATGATGGGATTGATTTCAGTGAAGAGGAGGCAAGCACAGCGGTGCATGATGGGAATGATGTTGTTAAAGGTGAGGAGCACAAAGCAGTCTGTGATTTAAGTGAAATGCATGCTGGGAGCAGTGGCAGTGGAGAAGAGATGCCAACAGCAGTGTTTGGCGGCAGGGGAGATTCAGTTACTGAGATTAAAACGGTACTCTCTAATGGGGATGATTCCAGCAACTTATGCGACCTAGAGGAAAGTGCCATTGAAATTAGAAGTCCTACCCCTACACTCGATGAATTGCCTTACGAGCTCAACCTCTATCTGAGTGGCAGTCAAAGTGGGACTCCTGAGTCTGATGCCAGCAGCGTAAACAGCAAGGAATCTTGCAGTAGAAGCGCCACCCCAACGCAGGATGAGTTGCCTTGCGATCATGAATCTTACGGGCACGACAGTTGCTCTGCGGCAACAGAAGGTCTGTCGGGCAGTGGGGTTGATCCTGTTGGCTCAAAGAGCAAGGTTGAATCCTCTGCTTACCTGCCACCAAGTGATAGTAAACTATCTCCCAGCAGCATATGCACGGAGACGGCACCTTCTGCTCTGGACTCACCCTTGTCCTGCAACAGCCCGGCCTCTGATCAGGAGTTAGAGAACAGTCACGAGCCCCAAACTCTCCCTAAAAGTGAATCCAGCTTCAACAGTAGCACTTCCTCTGAAGACGTTACACTCTGCATAGAATCCAAATCCAACCTCACGCAAGTTTTCAGGCTATACAGCCATGAAGAACTACACACGGTCAACGAAAAAAGCATTTTCATATTGAAGGAGAGCCATCTCCCTCAGCTAAGTCCTGACTCACTACAGAGAAATCGCAAAGCTAGTAGCCAAAGCGAACCTACGGCAGATAGCCAGAGCCCCACACACAGTGACCAAGGGGTTTGTCCCAGCAGCAGCATTACATCTGAAGCAAACCCTCAGTATGAATCTATTATTCCATCTACGGAAGACTCACCGCTCAGTCACAGCAAGCCAGCAGGTCCCAGCAGCAAACCCGCGACTGCTGAAGATGGTTACGGTAGTGATCCTGAGCAGGCTTCCGACAGTGTCTACCCACCCAGTCCTCACAGTGAGCATAGCCCCACAGAGATCTCCTTGAGCAGTACAGCCAGTGACGGTACATCTTCAGAGGGCCCTAAAGCCATTGACTCCCTGCAGAGTCTCCACGGATCATCTTCAGACAGCAAAGATGGAAACGTGAATTTGATAAACAGTAGCTTAGAAGTAATTCCGAATGATAACTACCATCTTTGGAAGCAGGACTCTGTGCTATGTCAGTCAGTAATCTGTTCCCAAAGTAAGTTGCATGCTGACCGTTTGCATTGTCCACACCAACTTTTTTCAGATGGAAAAAATGAACCTGTAGATCATGAGTTCGACATTGATTTGAAACTCATCTCCCAAAGCAAGTGCAGTAACTCTCCACCTAGCCCTGTTTCAGACAGCACCAGTCCATCAGTGCAAGGCTCATTGTACAGTGAATATGAGCCTACAGGGACCTCTGCTCCCACAGAAAACTTGAAGCACATTCATCAAAATCGCAAGAAATGCATTAGTCCTGCATTGACTGCATCTTTTAGGCCCCACACACTAGGCAAACGACTGGGCAAATCCGCCAAGGCTTGCAGAAGATGGGAGCAAATGAAAATCCCTGTAAGTGAACACACTGCAGCAGGGGATTTGAGAAAAGGCTTTGCCCAGAAAGAGGAAGAGGATGAGGAAAAGTATAATATGCTGGGGGATAGAGAGACCGTGAGTTCCGGTAGCTTCTCCGATGCTGATGGAGGAGATGATGCAGTAGGAAGTCCTGTTGGTGAGGATTCATTTGACGAAGGGGAAATTGATGAAGCTTTGGACTACAGCGAGGCTGGCCCGTCTAATCTCGGTTCTGAAGGGATGGGAAGGAGCCGGGCCACATGTTCAGTCCCTCAAAAGGGAACCAACACCGCAGAACAGGACTGGTTCTGGTACCGTAGAGGTGGGAAAAAAAGGGTCAGTCAAAATTTTGTGCACATGGAAGAGGAGGAGGATGAAGGCTCAGCCGCCAGACCGTCCATCATCACTGTATTGGATTCCAGAGGAAACCGAAGGACTTATGAAAATTACCCCATCACAAAAACGGTGTTGAGCGAGCCAAACAGGGCTGCCCAGAACAGAGGCAAGGGCAGCCATCATCTGCACAGCTTCTTGCAGAAATGGGAAGAGCCTCACCACATGCAGCCCGACCTCACTCAGTCCTCTCTCAACCTGCAGTACCTCATCTTCTCCGAAAAAATGAACCAGATTCTCAGGAATAACCAGCGGAATCCCGAACCCCCCGGTTCTGCGCGCTACCCGTGGAGGAAGCGCTCCACATCGGATATGGACCGCTCCCCTCATGACAGCTCTGGGACATTGCAGTTGACAAGATTTGAGGACTGCATCTCTGAGGACCCAATGGGTAAGCGGAGAAAAAAGAGGGATACGCTCAAGCGTGTGGGACTCCTAGCTCCTGAAGCCTGCACTAGCTACTACCCTGTAGATTCTAAAACATCCCAGCGCCTCAGGAGACTGTCTCAGGCTAATGGCGTTGCAGAGCCATGCCCTGCAGTCTCAAACATCGCTGTTGAGTGTGCCAAGTCATACCGGGTCATGATGAACAATGTCTGCTCAGGGACGAAACCCCTACATGACAGGCTCCAGAGCAAAAGGACCTTGCAGCCACGCAGAAATGACTCCTGTAGGCAAGTGGAGGAAGAGTTTGGCAGCAGTCGACACGGTAACCTCAAAGCCACCCACAGGCTGCCCTGCAAAGGCAAGTTCAGGTTCTACATCTTGGTGACATCCACAGATGCCTTCTTTGAACAGACAAAGGTGGGTATTCACAAAGAAAATTGTTATGTACGTATTTACAATGTGAATTATATTTCAAACAAAAATATATATATAATTGTAAGCAAAGATACCTCACTTGCTTTCTCTTCTCATATAACATTGACAAACGATGTGATATATAATATAAGATATATATGATAATATAAGAGTATAAGACATTGAAAATGTGTTTGGGTTTGAAACAAATAGTGTATGACGTAAGGTGCCAGTATCCTGAAAACAAAACTGAACCTTTTGTGAAAAATTATGCATTTTGCGCATTCTGTGAGGTGACTAACAGGTCTTTACTGACTCACCCTTTTCATTGGGCAGGAGCTGCTGGAGGCTGAGGGCAATGTGAGTGTGGAGCCCGACCAGTTTGACCTCAGGGGGCAAAGCGCCACCTCTACTCTCCAAATCTTCCTACGGAACGAGGACATCGCCGACTATGTCAGCACGGTAAGGCAGCACGTCTTCGCTGGTTGGGTTTGGCAGGGGGTTTCAACCCCAGTCAAAGAGTCGGGACGGGGTCTCCCGTGTATGCTAGTTTTCATACCAACCATAGCTGCAACCAGTGAACTTAATTTTACACCTTTGACCATATCCACGGTGGTCCCCTAGTGGTGAGTCGTCGACGTCTCAATTATAGTATTCATGTTTCTCTGGGAATGGATTGAAAGAATTGTATTATGCATTGGAAAATTGCTTAGGTTAATTGGACGGATTTAAGCTTATGGACTTAGGAAAGGTTTATTACGGCTTGGTAAAAAATAAAAAAAAATTTCAGATTATAGACTCACAGGTTCAGATCGTACACACTGGAATAGTGGTCAGGCCACCAGTGGAGCGTGGGTTTAAATCTCAAATCCCACACTGTGGGGGTCAAACTCGAACTTCAGCAGATTTGAGTTTCCCTCTGCACCATACAGGTGGTGAATGGACCACAGGTGACAGCATAGTTTATCTGTTCATCTGTTTCCCTCAGATTCCACACCTGCTGAAGCTGAAGGAGACCCCTTGGGTGCAGTTTTCAGGGGTGGACCGGCCCGAGGACGTGCTTAACTACACCCACCAGGAGCTGTTCAGAGGCGGGGGGTTCACCGTGTGTGATGCTGATACACTGGGCTCCTTCACCTTGCGTTAGTACTGCCTGAACGCACATTACATGTATGATTGATCTTGCATGTATGTGTATGATTGTGTGTATGAGGCAGAGGGTGCATGTGATTGTATGTGTATGATTGTGTGTATGAGGCAGAGGGTGCATGTGATTGTATGTTTGTGTTGTGTGTGTGTGTGTGTGTGTGTGTGTGTGTGTGTTGTGTGTGTTGTGTGTGTGTGTGTGGGTGTGTGTGTGGGTGTATGTGTGTGTGTGTGTGTGTGTGTGTGTGTGTGTGTGTGTGTGTGTGTGTGTGTGTGTGTGTGTGTGTGTGTGTGTGTGTGTGTGTGTGTGTGTGTGTGTGTGTGTGTGTGTGGGTGTGTGTGTGTGTGGGTGTGTAGATTCTGCAAGCAGAGGCAGAGTGAGACGGCCCCGTTTGGATGAAACTGCATTGACTGTGTGGTGACTGTGCTGTGGGACTGGGACTGTTTTGCGGTGGTCTCTGGGCTGTAACTGCACTGTGACCTGGTTCCTTTGCGGTGGTCTCTGGGCTGTAACTGCACTGTGACCTGGTTCCTTTGCGGTGGTCTCTGGGCTGTAACTGCACTGTGACCTGGTTCCTTTGCGGTGGTCTCTGGGCTGTAACCGCACTGTGACCTGGTTCCTTTGCGGTGGTCTCTGGGCTGTAACCGCACTGTGACCTGGTTCCTTTGCGGTGGTCTCTGTGCTGTAACCGCACTGTGACCTGGTTCCTTTGCGGTGGTCTCTGTGCTGTAACCGCACTGTGACCTGGTTCCTTTGCGGTGGTCTCTGGGCTGTAACCGCACTGTGGCCTGGTTCCTTTGCGGTGGTCTCTGGGCTGTAACCGCACTGTGACCTGGTTCCTTTGCGGTGGTCTCTGGGCTGTAACCACACTGTGACCTGGTTCCTTTGCGGTGGTCTCTGGGCTGTAACCGCACTGTGACCTGCTTCCTTTGCGGTGGTCTCTGGGCTGTAACCGCACTGTGACCTGGTTCCTTTGCGGTGGTCTCTGCTTTAACCGCACTGTGACCTGGTTCCTTTGCGGTGGTCTCTGGGCTGTAACCGCACTGTGGCCTGGTTCCTTTGCGGTGGTCTCTGGGCTGTAACCGCACTGTGGCCTGGTTCCTTTGCGGTGGTCTCTGTGCTGTAACCGCACTGTGACCTGGTTCCTTTGCGGTGGTCTCTGGGCTGTAACCGCACTGTGGCCTGCTTCCTTTGCGGTGGTCTCTGTGCTTTAACCACACTGTGACCTGGTTCCTTTGCGGTGGTCTCTGGGCTGTAACCGCACTGTGGCCTGGTTCCTTTGGCAGGTGATGTTAAGAGTCTGGTTGGGTACCTGGAGAACCTGAACGAAAGAAGCAGATGGAAATGGCTCCTGCACTACAGAGACGGCCGTCACCTGAAGGAGAACGGCAGGTAGGCACACCTGGTGGCTGTCACATGCTCGCCCCACTGTCATATACTCATTTATTATACTCCCGAACCCATACTGATGCACCTTGATGGAGAGCAGGCTGATGTTGGCGGTAGGGCTGATCAATTTAATTTCCTGTCTTTTGAGGCTTTTGGCAAATGCAAACATTTAATTTAATACAAAGTTTTTTTGTGATTAATTCATATATACTATAATCCCAAACCCAACACAGCCCACATCTCACCCCGTCCTCCCTGTGGCGCTGTGTAAAGGTGCGTTATTGTCCTCCCTGTGGCGCTGTGTAAAGGTGCGTTATTGTCCTCCCTGTGGCGCTGTGTAAAGGTGCGTTATTGTCCTCCCTGTGGCGCTGTGTAAAGGTGCGTTATTGTCCTGTTGTAGGCGGAGCTCAGAAGCAAGGCGTCTGAAGCACCTTCTGGATCGCTGTCAGGAGGCGGGGCTTGTGGAGGTCATGCCGTATCACGAGTGTGATGTCATCTCTCGGGAACGGCCTGACTATCTGTGCTGCCTCCGTCGCCTGCAGGTTCAGCACGCGACGACCCGCTTCCTCGTCTTCATCACAGGTGTGTATGCTCACACACACACTCATCCACACACACACACACACACACACAATCATACACACACACTCATTCACACACACACACACACACACACACACACACACACACACACACACACACACACACACACACACACAATCATACACACACACTCATTCACATACATACACATACACACACACACTCATCCACACACACACACACACACACACACACACACACACACACACACACACACACACACACACACACACACACAATCATACACACACTCATCCACACACACACACTCATTCACATACATACACATACACGCACACACACACACTCACACGACACACACACACACACACACACACACACACACACACTGTTGCATAATTGCATACTCGCGCATGCATACACACTATCACATACATGTATTCATTCACACACTTTGGCTATATCACATACAGTGGGGAGAGAAAGTTTTCGGGCAGTGACGCAATTTCTGTTGTTTTGGCTCTGTATTCCAGAACATTGGATTTTAAATAGAACGGTGACTATGAGGTTAAAGTGCAGACTTTCAGCTTTAATTTGAGGGTTTTTACATCCATATCGGGTGAACCGTGTGGCAATTGTAGCCCTTTTTATACACAGTTCCCCCCCATTTTAGGGGAAGAAAAGTAATTGGACAAATGAACATAAAATTAAATAGTCATCATATTTAATATTTGGTCGCATATCCTTTGCATGCCATGACTTTCTGATGTCTGTGACCCAACAACATCAAACGACTCTTGATATCTTATTTTCAGGTACTCTTACAAGCGATACTATAAACTCTCTGCATTTGAATGGATCTCTATGGGAATTGGGGGAATGGGTTAGATTTACGCTGGAACAGTTTGGATCACATTGTTGGCTAAATGGCTATTAGACATCAAAGGTCTGAGGTATCAAGCGAGCCTCAAACCATCACTCTGCTGCCAGATATGCAGTAGATATGGATGGATGACTTCAAGAGTTGTTTCTCCTAACTCATTTTCCGATTGAACTCTATGGAAACATTAGACAGGAGAAACAACCCTTAAAGTGATCCATCCATATCTACTAAATATCTGGTAGCAGAGTGATGGTTTTAGGCTTGTTTGATACCTCAGACCCTTGATGATTTACAGCCATTTAGTGAACCATGGGTTCCATATATTCCTGTGTAATTTATAGCTTAATCTAGTCCCACCCCCCAATTCCCATATAGATCCATTCAAATGCAGAAAGGTTATAGTAGCGCTTGTAAGAGTACCTGAACATAAGATATCAAGAGTCTTTTGATATCCTTTTATACCTAGTCATGATGGCATCACCTGTTTACCTGTGGAATATTCCAAACAGGTGTTTGGAAACGTCCCAGTCTTTTTTTTTTGGTGGCCCCTGTCCCAACTTTTTTTGGAACATGTTGCAGGCATCAAATTCGGAATTAGTGTATATTTATAAAGTTGATAAGGTAAAACATTAAATAGCTTTTCTTTGTACTGTTTTCAGTTAAATATATGCAAAAGAGAATTTACAAATCACTGCTTTCTGCATTTATGTGCATTTTACATACTGTCCCAACTTTTTTGGAATTGAGGTTTGTACATAAGTGCGCTGCTCTGAGGGAAGTTTTCACCTTTAAAAGTGCCATATTGAGCTGTGTGTGTGTGTAGGAGTGCGTGTCTGTGTGTGTTATTGCTTTACGATAACGTATTCCTGACTTTTTCCCCTAGACACACCGGAAGATTCATTTGAGAAATGTGGGGTTTTAGCAACGACCCTCTACTCCTTTTCACGGATTTCGAGGACTGGATCATACACTACTCTCTGAACCGCAGTTCCCGTTTATTGTTAAGTGCAGACGATGTTTTAAACTTAAAGAGTTTTTTTTTTCATGTACCCTTCACCTTGTAGTGCCTTTTGATTTCACCTATACTACGAAAACCGAGGTGTGTAAATATTTATACTGATGCTTTTTTTGCCTGGTTCGGTTCAGGCTGAGAAAGAGAATGGGTACAGATAAGTGTTCAAATCACATACTTTTGGTGTGTATAACTGCCTAGCAGTGCTAAAAAAAATTGTGAAGATCCCTGTTTTATTTGACTAATGTAAAGTGTACCAGGGTATTTTTATAGAACAATACCAAATTTGAGGTACGGTCATAGGGTGGTATTATTATTGTTCAACTGGCCGGAACCAACACAAATTAGGGTATAACTTTTGTAGAAAGAAGAGTTATTTTATCCAGCTCATCCATATTTTAGTACAGTGTACTAGAATTACACATATTTATTTTTTACATTGTCTTGAATTTTTTAATGTTGCTGTAAATAGTTTGCTCGGCTGCAGAAAGGCAAAAGCACTTGGGTGCACTCATGAAACCCGGGCTGCGTTGATTGGTTGCTGATTTGTCCGATTGGACTTGACCAATCACAGAGCTACCTACAAGTGGCTGGCTGATTGGATGGGATAATAACCATGTGCGGAAAGGACTGTGCGATTGTATGGGTTACCAGAGGAGTTGATCATTTATGGTGTCACGTAAATGATTATGTTTCTGTTTGAATCTGTTCATTGTGTGTTTGTGCAAAAACACCATGCACTACATTTTAATTGCACTTCATGGGAATTATTTATGCGATTGTCCACAGGTGATAGGCTCTCAGTTCACTTTGTGATGTGTACTTCTGACAGCGCTGAGTGAACTGTGAGCCAATCGCCTTTCTGGATTTATGGGGCCTTGAATGTAATGTAAAAAGCCATGGCGTGCCAGAGGAAAGCAGGTATGGATATGGTCACATGATCCCAGGAGATGCACCAATCAGACACTTCTCCTGAACAGCTGGATCACTTCTGGGAGTCACTTGGCTGGAATAACTTCAAATAACTGAAAAAGGAATTGTAAGAGTTTTTGTCATGTTTTGCATAACCAGTACTTTGTGTTTAACTTGATGTTTTTTGATTGGATGGTACTTACTGTAAAATGGACAGAAGTTGTGTTTTTCTTGTTCTGAAAGCTCCCAGGAACGGGTCCTCTGTGTCCATGGCAACTTGGCGATAAATACAGTACATTTCAAAAAGAAAACCAGTGGGAATGTGTGTTTACTTTCAAGTGTGAACTATTGTTTGGTTTTTCTTTTGAAGAAGAGGAATTAGGGGAAATTAACTGTAAAATGAACTTAGACCAATGTAAACTAACTTGAGCTACTTCTGACCCCAGAAAGGAAGGAAAAGTTGGCAGATAGCCCTGATTGAGTTGTTAAAGGAAATAAGTGTGCTTGTCTCTCCAAGTGCTGGGTAGCCGATTTCACGGTACGTTGGCTCACACTCGAGCAGGGGTTTTCCAACTCAGTCTTAACCTACTTTCTTATTTAATCTAATCCGCTTGATCAACTTCGGCTGTTGGGAAATATGCGTTTAGGTTCTTACTTTTTTTAACTTTCATTTTAATGAGCAGACGTCTACATCTGGGAGGGGGTGTTAGAAGCGTTTTGTCTGTAAACCATTCAGAGACTTTTAAAAAGAAAAAAAATGCACTAACAGGTCGGATTCAAAAGAACCATGTGAATTTACCCTATTCACTAGAACCCCCCCCTCACAACAACCCCCCCCCAAAACCACCCTACTCACAAGACGAGGACAGGAAGCAACACCCAGACTTCTCAGGAACTACAGCACAGGTGGGTTGTCTTCAGTTGTTTTTACTGTGTTGTACAGAATTAGTTTGTGTGGTGGTTTTGTTACCCAGATGCCCTTGTAATGGTGCCGACAAAGAATGTTTGGTCCAAAAACCGCAGAGCATGCCAGACTGGCCCGCATCGCTACCCGCTGCGATCCCTTGGGTTTATAAAAAAAAAAAAAAAGATAATTACCGTGATGCATTACTTTAAAACATAGGTCATTTTTGTCTAAGGCCGAGTTTTAGCTGAAGTGTTCTTGGCCCAGTGCTGGGTGGACTTGCATGGAGCGCATGTGAGAATGTTCCCGTCCCTACCGTACCATGCCTCGCTATCGTATCCAGTTCCAGTGGGGAAGTGGAGCTTGATGGAGCATAAGCCTTCAGCTGTGTGGGGAAGGGGGAACATAGCCAGGGTCCTAGGTCTGCTGGTTTTTATTGCGTTGCAGCACATGGCAGTTAACTCTCGTCATACCTTTTCTTGGGTCTGAATTGGTTAATTTTTTTTTTTTGAGGTGAAAACAAAACCTAGCAGACCCTCCGGCTCTCCAGGATATAGGGACCCCTATCCCACATTACATCCCTGGGTCTCACCGGTGCTCCAATTTCAAGCTCTGGACGGATGTACAAAGCCGTTCTTTAAACTCAGAAACGATGACCTTTGTGTTTATGACAAAAAGCAGTTTACAGAATGAGAAAAGGACAGTGCGCCCCCTGGTGGGGAACTATCTGATGCAGCTCAATGTTCACATTCATCCAACGACTGACATCTTTTTAGGGCACTTTCACAAGCCAGCATTTAGTCCGTTTTAATTGAACCCTGGTGCGGTTCGTTTGGGCGGTTGTGAAAGCATAATCGTACTCTGGTGCGGACCAAATCTCGGACCGTTTCCAAGCGAACCCTAGTGCGGTTCGATTGCAGAGAACATAATTCGACCCAATTGCAGGAAGTGAACCAAAACGCAGAGAAATATGGGCTGCCTGCGTGGGCATTTGTTGAGATAGCCTAGCAACTAGCTAGATACTATACCTTGATCTTCCTTGAAATGCCAATCGAGGTCGTCGGGTAGCACCGCATCAAGGCTCGCCCTTCGCTGGTTATACCGTTGTCGGATCGCAACACGTCTTCTTTTGAAATAGTGTATCACCATCGTATTGTTGACAACCCGGAGCCTTAACAGGCGTTCGTTCTGAGAAATACTCTCCTGTGTTTGGTTGGAACATACTGGGATACTGTTTAATAATACTGAATATTTCTCACAGTAACGATTTGGAATAAAAACCAATGATTTTTGGCAAATTTGGACAAAACACTAATGATTGGAGAGCGGTTTCCTGAACCCTGAATGGGTGGAGTTAATTAGCAGCAGTGAGCTGTTTGAAGCAATCAAGACAACCCCCCTCCCCCAACAAAACACAACAGATTCGTCCAATTCAGTGTCACTGGCATGTGGCTGGTCTGCCCATTTTTGGTTTAATGAAGCCTCGCTCAGTCATCCCTACAGAACACCTCTGTATGGTAACAAAACCAGGGACATGTATGTAGATAAGAGCTGGGTGTTTGTGTCAGTGCAATACTTGTGTCAAGATCCAATAGTAAAAAGCTGCCACCCCACCCCCAACCTATCAATACAAATTTATAGCCCTTTTTTTATTAAGATCTGTAGGGGCCAAAACAGGGATCATTCAGCCAGTATTTGTGATTAACCAGTTGTCAGTAAGTATGGAATAATTGGCTCTTTCTTCTACTCTGCGGCATCGCCAAAGATATCGTTCTTCTTGCGTTCCATTTCTGCAAAGTCAAAGTCTGTGCCCGTCATCCGCTTGTAGATGTCTTTGATATCGTCACAGGTGGTCTCGAAGTGGGTTGTAGCGTCGTAGGTACGGGAGATGAAGAGCTGTCCGAGAAACAGACGTACAAGCGTGCGTGTGCGCGCAAGTCCTTGATTTTTACAAACAATCCCAGCAAATCAAAACAGTACAAGCATATTGGATGTAAGTATATGTCATGTGAATTGGCTGCTTTAAATAAGTGGAATTGCATGCAAGGTATCAATTTAACCATCCACTGCCCTAATATAGGTAAGTACTGGACTGTACCAATGCCTGCAGAGGGGGGGGGGGGGGGGCGCAAAGTGGCTCCTACCAAAGCCAGCATAGCACATGGCTTTAATAAGAAGGGTGCGAATGAGCTTCAGTGAGGATTGGCTGATACTGACCTGGCTTTCAGTCCCCAAAATCAACAGGGCTGTACTGATCGCTGACGCTCACCGAACCTGAAACACAATAGAAGCACAGGTTTCACAAGAGCATCAGAGCACCCTTCCCACATGTCAGAAATGTACACTACCGTTCAATAAGTTTGGAATCACTGAGACATTATGTTTTTGAAAGAAACTGATACTTTTATTCACCAAGGTAGCATTAAATTGATCATAAAATACAGTTAAGACATTGATAATGTTACAAACCGCTTTCCATTTCATTCTATTTCTACACACATTTTAGGGCACCAAAACTAATTAACAAATTGTGACCCAACAACATCAAATGACTCTTGATATCTTATTTTCAGGTACTCTTAACCTTGGGGGGGGGGTGGGGGGGGTGGGGGGGTGGGACTAGATTAAGCTGTAAATTACACAGGAATAGTATGAAATCCATGGTTGGCTAAATCATCAAGGGTCTGAGGTATCAAACGAGCCTCAAACCATCACTTATTTTTCCATAGAGTTCAATAGGAAAATTTGTCAGGAGAAACGACCCTTAAAGTGATCCATCCATATCTACTACATATCTGGCAGCAGAGTGATGGTTTTGAGGCTCGTTTGAATACCCCAGACCGAGATGACTTACAGCCATTTAGCCAACCATGGGTTCCATACTATTCCCGTGTAATTTACAGCTGAATCTAGTCCCACCCCCCAATTCCCATAGAGATCCATTCAAATGCAGAGAGGTTATAATATCGCATGTAAAATAAGTCTTTTGATGTTGTTGGGTCACAGACATCAGAACGTCATGGCATGCAAATGATATGCAACCAAATATTAAATGACTATTTAAATTTATGTTAATTACTTTTGGTTCCCTAAAATGGGGGGACTATGTGTAAAAATGGCTCCAATTGCTAAAGTAGAAATAGTAATAGTAGTTTGTAACATTATCAATGTCTTGACTGTATTTTTTGAGCAATTTAATGCTACCTTTGTGAATAAAAGTATCAATTTCTTTCAAAAACATAAAAATGTCTCAGTGATTACAAACTTTTGAACGGTAGTGTATACACAAATTCACACACACGCAAATGCGCACACAAACACAAAATGAACAGATCTGGGCGCACCTATATCGATACATGCATGCCGTCTCACACAAGTCTTTCTCTCGCGCTCGCGCGCACGCACGCACGCACGCACACACACACTGGGTTCGTACTTCTGTTCCACAGGCTCCAGCAGGGCCAGGGCCGGCTTGATCTCGCTCTCTGGGTCGCTGGTCTCCACCGTGGTGCTCACGATGGCCACATACTTGCCCTGGGTGGCGATGTTGTGCGCGTAGGAGATCATGCACACGTAGATATCTGCAAACGCACCAGCACACAGCAAGTACTTCACTCTACCTTCCTATACAATCTACACCATCACTGCACTTCAGTTACTAATAACTTGCACACAGCTGGAAACCGCTGCGGTTGAGTAACACTTCTTGTGCTTTAGATTTGCATAAAATCAGCACTATTTGCTGTTGTGACAAAGGACAACTCATATTTATAATTCTTGAGTTCTGTTGCCTTTGTTGGTTTATATAATCACAAACCACCTCGGGGCAGAACTGTAGGACAACAGCCCCGTGTGATGTCACTTCCTCCCAGACTGACCGTGCTCCCTGTTGACCTGGTTCTGTGGTATGATGATCTGGCAGGAGTTGGCGTCACTGGTGTTCTTGATGGGGTGACTCATGATGCAGATTGCCCTGATCACCTGTCCCACCTTGGAGACGCGGTCCATCACGTAGCTGGGGTCACAGATCAGCTGTTTGCACCGGGCCACCTGGGAGGAGGCTTGTGGTTACTGTCAACAAGGTCACTTTCAGGAGTAATGAAAGGGGTTAAGCAGCAAGGTCACTTTCAGGAGTAATGAAACGGGTTAAGCAGCAAGGTCACTTTCAGGAGTAATGAAAGGGGTTAAGACAGTTGAGGTGTCACCTTAACTGGTAGAAAACAGAGAGAGAGGATCCACCAATCGCAGAATACACTGGTAACTACCAAGTAAAAGAACAACACCAGCGATCATTCGTGGGGCTTCTTGTGAGTAGGGTGGTTGGGGAGTCTTATCGTGAGGATCCTTATACTTCTGGGATCCTTGTGGAAATTACCAGGAAGTCACCACATATATCCACCAATCACCACTAGTATTGTCCTGTTGGGTTCATACCAACATAATCAATGATTGGTGGAGCTCCTCTCCATTTTCTATCAGTACTGTGACATCACAGCCACCATATATCCCTACTGTATGATCCCTGATTAATGTGCCTATATGTCCGGGGCTCCTTGTCTCCTTTTTAGGAATAACACCCAAACCTATGATTACACATGATGTCTTATTGACAGGCCTGACTTCCTCTAGCAGTTCGGTTCTGCAGGGCAGGGTGGACCTATATTAGTTTTGGAGAGGCTGACAGGGAGGTTACACAGGCACTTGTACACTATGAACGGTTGACCAGGACCCATGCAGTCAATCACCACTGTTACTCACAATGTGCAGCTGAATGGCGACTTATTCCTTTGTCCTGGCTTGTCACCCGATTGTGTACATTAATCACAATGTGAAAATGATTTTTAAAAATGTGTTTACACATTACAAGAATGAGTGAACGTGCAGTGCGAGTGGACCTCACCTCGCCCTCAGACTTTACTCCCACCACTTTCCCGTTCTCGAACACGAGCTCCTCGATGGGCTTGTTCAGCATGTAGGTTCCTCCATATATGGCACTTAACCTGGGAAAGGCAGAGAGAGGAGATCTGGGTTTACAAAGCACACCTTGTGTCCCATGCACAAGGCCAAGGCTTTTACCAGAGAAAATGAACAGGCCTGGTCGACGCTCATAGGTGATCACAACCCATTAGTTACAACAAAAAGACAGGATGTAGAAGAAGAGGAAACGGCATCTAGAGGAACGCTAAAATACAAGATCGCCTGTGTGTGTGTGTGTGTGTGGTGTGCGTGTGCGTGTGCGTGTGCGTGTGCGTGTGCGTGTCCGTGTCCGTGTCCGTGTCCGATGCCTTCAAAACGGCCTCTCCAGCAGGTGTTCAGCAGTGTTCCGGGCTCTTACCTGGCAAAGCCATGTGGGAGTTCTCCCAGACCGTACAGAGGGTACAGGTAAGGGCTCTTACCTGGCAAAGCCCTGTGGGAGTTCTCCCAGACCGTACAGAGGGTACAGGTAAGGACTCTTACCTGGCAAAGCCCTGTGGGAGTTCTCCCAGACCGTACAGAGGGTACAGGTAAGGACTCTTACCTGGCAAAGCCCTGTGGGAGTTCTCCCAGACCGTACAGAGGGTACAGGTAAGGACTCTTACCTGGCAAAGCCCTGTGGGAGTTCTCCCAGACCGTACAGAGGGTACAGGTAAGGACTCTTTCCGTATCGGGCCAGGGATTCACTGTACAGCTTGATCCTGTTGATGGTGTCCAAGCACGGCTGGTCCAGATATCTGACAGACAGACCGACAGCTCAGTTAGCCTGGCTTTAGACAGTTATGCCGAGTGATCAGCAGCATTAAAGTAGTAAACCTTGGATCGATTAGCAGACTCCCTTATTTTTTCAATCCGTTTGTACATGAATACAAAGAAATACTTCATACTTCATACTTCATAGTGGTCTCCCATGATGATCCACCCATAGTAAACCCAATCACTGTCCCATCATACGAACAGGCACGTTTTGCCCCGATCACACTGACATGGGTCATTATTGAAACTAAGAACGGTTTCTCAGTGAACTTTTAAAACAAATAAATAAAAATGATAATAATTTGTAAGAGGAGAAATTTGAGTAACGGACACTCACTCGTCTGTTCTGTAAAGGGGCGAGAGCGTGGCCGGTGAAGTCGATGACGTCCTGTCCCAAATTAAACTTCTTGTAGATATCCCGCATTGTGGTCTTTTCCGGGTCGACTCCTTCCAGGGTTTTGGGATCATTCACGTCGAAGTTGGAGACGAACAGCAAAAAGTTCCTGAAGCGCCTCTTCTCGAAGATCCCCATCAGGCCTGGAGAGGGAGGAGAGGGGGGGGATGCTGGTGTTTATGACATCATCATTAAGGGACTAATGACACAGCCACTGCCATGGGTATTCTGTTCACTGCACAAACAAACAGCCATGTGTGTTTATTTGCCGTCACTTAATGAATATTCATAGAGGGGGCCGTCACCAGAGAACAAAATCCATGACTAGCCTAGTCACTTAGACAGTATTTTAGACAAAATCAGCAGGAAAAAGAAAAACTTTTGCAAAAATAACCCAAGTTTGGGGGTTTGTTGTGTGGTTATATGAGGTCAAAATGTACAGGAGTTAATGTTTTTAAGGGCTGAGAGTTTGTGGTTATTTCTGGAGGAAACCCTGACAAGTGGCAAACTCCCAGTGCTGTGTAGGTATAGGGCATGTCCCGCCAAGCCGTAACTTGGCGGATGGCATGCCTGCAATCACAATTTTCTGATGTCAAGTTTTGTGTTTTCCAATTGTCGTTTTCCTTACATTTGTTAAAACACTTGTACAGCAGGTACTGTAGGCATATCAAGTCTCTGGATTTAGTGAAAATCGAACCGTCATGTCGAGTTACGTTAGAGGTTGTGCGTGTGTATGTGCAAGTTCTTGTAGCGTTGTGTACCTTTACCAAGTAGTCATATATAAAATTTGATAAATTGCTCAGATGGAAATAAGCATTCAGACAGCATGCTGGACGAGCATGTTGGAACAGTGACTCAACAGCACTGAAACAACCGGTGACCCGGCGCTAAAACAACCGGTGACCCGGCGCTAAAACAACCGGTGACCCGGCGCTGAAACAACCGGTGACCCGGCGCTAAAACAACCGGTGACCCGGCGCTTGAAACAACCGGTGACCCGGCGCTGAAACAACCGGTGACCCGGCGCTGAAACAACCGGTGACCCGGCGCTGAAACAAACGGTGACTCAGGAGACAGATGGCGATTCTGACTCACTGGACGCCCAGCGCCTCGGTTTCGGTGGACGGCACTTTGTAGATGCTGCCCTTCTTGTAGACGAAGCTGCCCTCGATGACCTTGAAATCCAGGTATCGCGTCACCTGTGTGATGAGAAGCATCCGGACCAGCTGACCTGGAGGGAAGAGAAGCAGAGAAAGAGAGAGAGAGCTCTCATCTGTCACACCTCATCTCTGCCTCGCCTTATACACAAGACCCAAAACCCCTGCTATTCAAATCACCGTCACCCTCCCTTTACCTGGGAGACAGGTGTGAAGACGGTCTGGCCAATCAGTAGCACTAATTATTCAGTTAATTACCTGGGAGAAAGAAAACCAGGGCCGGATTTGGATTTGAGGTCCAAAGCTATAAACATACTTTTTCCAAATTTATGAGAAAAATAATATTTATCTTCATGTAAATTATGTCAGATCTCAAGAGGAGTTTTTTTCCCCTCACACTTCTGTGTGTTCTCTTATGTACAGGATTCTGAACACAAGCTTGTGTCCCCCAGCCTTGTTATCCTCCACCAACTCCACCAACCCCACCAACCCCACCAACCCCACCAACTCCACCAACCCCACCAACCCCACACCCACACTCCACCAACTCCACCAACCCCACCAACTCCACCAACCCCACCAACTCCACCAACCCCACCAACTCCACCAACCCCCACCAACTCCACCAACCCCACCAACTCCACCAACTCCACCAACCCCACCAACCCCACCAACTCCACCAACCCCCGAGCCCTGCAGATGTGCTCTGACTTGCCATTGGCCATCAGGAACTTTGGGATGAGGTCGACGTTCCAGTCCCGCCCCTTCCCCATGGACTCTGGGGGATTGCCAGGCAGGTTGAAACGCTTTAAAGAGCTGAGACAGACAGACAAACAAACATCAAAACCAAACAACTGGAACCAGATCTCATTATCACTTCCTTATTGCCATATTCAGTGAGCACCATATTCATTGGCCAGTCACACATTGTCTGTTATTTTGGTTCTGTACTCTAGCACTTTGAGTTTGATTGATACAATGACAATGAGGTTGAAGTGCAGACTGTCTGCTGTAATTTGAGGGTATTTTCATCCATATCGGATGAACCGTTTATAAATTATAGGACCTATTGTGCACAAATTTTCCTATTGAACTCTATGGAACCACATGTTTCAAACTGTTCCAGTGTAATTTACATCTAAATCTAGTCCCACCCCCCCAATTCCCATAGAGATCCATTCAAATGCAGAGAGGTTATAGTATCGCTTGTAGGAGTACCAGGAAAATAAGATATCAAGAGTCTTTTGATATTGTTGGGTCACAGACATCAGGAAGTCATGGCATGCAAAGGATATGTGACCAGATATTACAAATGATTACATTATTCTACATTATGTTAAACTGTCCAATATTTTTTGATGCCCGAAAATGGGAGAGGACTATGTACAAAAGGTTCTATAATTTATAAACGGTTCATCCGATATGGATGAAACTACCCTCAAATTAAAGCTGACAGTCTGCACTTCAACCTCATTGTTATTGTATAGTTTCAAACTGAAAGCGCTAGAGTACAGAACCAAAATAACAAATAATGTGTCACTGTCCAATTAATTATGGTGCTCACTGTACATCACATATATTTATGCTATTACAACACAAGGAGCCTCCTCTCTGATATAAATATTTATACGTTCAGAGGTACCAAAACCTTGGACATACATTCAGCGCTGGTTTAAGGAACGACCATATTCCAGTGTTAGGACCATTAACCAGAATTAACTGGAAACATTACATTACAGGCATTTAGCAGACGCTCTTATCCAGAGCGACTTACACAACTTTTTTTTTTTTTTTATATTATCCATTTATATAGCTGGATATACTGAAGCAATTCAGGTTAAGTACCTTGCTCAAGGGTACAACAGCAGTGTCCTACCTGGGAATCGAACCTGCAACCTTTCGGTTACAAGGCCAGTTCCTTAACCATTATACTACACTGCCGCCATCTGGGCCAGTATTCATAATGCCTCCCAGTTCAGCCTTTTAGCTCTTCATGGATCATGTTAGCATATGAACAGGAGGAGAACTGATCCTAGATCAGCACGTCTGTTCTGAGAGTTTATGAATACGGGCCCTGGTCTAAAAGTGAATGCTTTGGGTCTAGGACCACAGCAGACTGACGCGTGCCTGTTTTTAACAACTTCAAGTGTTCACTGTTGTCCGAGTAGATGTTGACTTGACCTGGCCTGGCTGTGGTCAGAGTGTGAGGCAGGTGGAGATGATTGACAGGCGAGTGTGAAGCAGGTGGAGGTGATTGACAGGCGAGTGTGAAGCAGGTGGAGGTGATTGACAGGCGAGTGTGAAGCAGGTGGAGGTGATTGACAGGTGAGTGTGAGGCAGGTGGAGGTGATTGACAGGTGAGTGTGAAGCAGGTGGAGGTGATTGACAGGCGAGGGTGAGGCAGGTGGAGGTGATTGACAGGTGAGTGTGAAGCAGGTGGAGGTGATTGACAGGTGAGGGTGAGGCAGGTGGAGGTGATTGACAGGTGAGTGTGAGGCAGGTGGAGGTGATTGACAGGCGAGGGTGAGGCAGGTGGAGGTGATTGACAGGCGAGGGTGAGGCAGGTGGAGGTGATTGACAGGTGAGTGTGAGGCAGGTGGAGGTGATTGACAGGTGAGTGTGAAGCAGGTGGAGGTGATTGACAGGTGAGGGTGAGGCAGGTGGAGGTGATTGACAGGTGAGTGTGAGGCAGGTGGAGGTGATTGACAGGCGAGGGTGAGGCAGGTGGAGGTGATTGACAGGTGAGGGTGAGGCAGGTGGAGGTGATTGACAGGTGAGTGTGAGGCAGGTGGAGGTGATTGACAGGTGAGTGTGAGGCAGGTGGAGGTGATTGACAGGTGAATGTGAGGCAGGTGGAGGTGATTGACAGGCGAGGGTGAGGCAGGTGGAGGTGATTGACAGGCGAGGGTGAGGCAGGTGGAGGTGATTGACAGGTGAGTGTGAGGCAGGTGGAGGTGATTGACAGGTGAGTGTGAAGCAGGTGGAGGTGATTGACAGGTGAGGGTGAGGCAGGTGGAGGTGATTGACAGGTGAGTGTGAGGCAGGTGGAGGTGATTGACAGGCGAGGGTGAGGCAGGTGGAGGTGATTGACAGGTGAGGGTGAGGCAGGTGGAGGTGATTGACAGGTGAGTGTGAGGCAGGTGGAGGTGATTGACAGGCGAGGGTGAGGCAGGTGGAGGTGATTGACAGGTGAGGGTGAGGCAGGTGGAGGTGATTGACAGGTGAGGGTGAGGCAGGTGGAGGTGATTGACAGGCGAGGGTGAGGCAGGTGGAGGTGATTGACAGGCGAGGGTGAGGCAGGTGGAGGTGATTGACAGGTGAGGGTGAGGCAGGTGGAGGTGATTGACAGGCGAGGGTGAGGCAGGTGGAGGTGATTGACAGGCGAGGGTGAGGCAGGTGGAGGTGATTGACAGGTGAGGGTGAGGCAGGTGGAGGTGATTGACAGGCGGTTAACCTTACATCCTCCAGTGGGGTGATGGAGGCACTCTCTGCTCCGTAGTAGGAGTTTCTGTCCATGTGCAACACCTTCTTCCCTTTCACGGACATGATGCCGGAAAGGATGCATTCCTGAAAGATGGGACATAAACAGAACCTCAAATCCCAGCATGCACCTCACCAACACACTTACACTTTTGCTGCGTTCCAGATACCTCGACAACTCGTAATTACAACCTTCCGACCAGGTAAAAAACACTGGAACGGCCTGTTAACTCAGAATTACGACTTTCCAACCAGGAAAAATACACTGGAACGGCCTGTTAACTCGGAATTACAAATCGGAAACTCTGGTATCATTTCACAGCTCTGGGTTGCAGAGTAGGAGGATGTCATTCAAAACTAATCAATCTGTATTTTAAATGGGAACGCTTAACAAGAGCTTGAAACACAATTACATTTTTTTGTGGTAGCTTCAATGTTTATGTGTGCCCACATCCTTCACTTTGACAATATGCATAGAAAATACAGACAAGCTATGGGTTTATAAACAGTTTGCATGAGTAAAATATGGAAATACATTTTTAAAATAGGCCTATTATATAGAAATATATGTAGACTCAACACTGGATTATTCAACACTCTTCCTCTATGTGGCAAAGTACCTGTAAATCTTTTAGCGCTCAAAGTATTAGAGCTAGCGACGGCTCCTTGCCTATAGCCATGGTTGCTAGGAAGTGACCACTGGAACGCTCCGAGCTCGTGACTCCAAACTTCCATGTCGGAGCTAAGAGCTGCCGAGTTCACAACAAACGCAGCATTTATCTCAACCCCCAACCTCACTGAGAATAACAAGACGCACTGAACTTCTACTATAAGTCATGCTTACTGTAATCAAGAGAAGCCAACATTCCGTCGTTTTATCATCAGCTGAATGTATATTACTATAACTATTACAATAATAAGAAATGAGTCGTTCGGTATGCGACCGCCGCATCAGTGCTGCACAAATACAGGTTCAGGTTCTGTAAATGTGGGTCACATGTTAGCGGTGTTCTCGGAACAATACTGCTGGTCTTAGGAGTGAAACATTCGCCTTTCACTCTGTACTTAAGCACCATTAACACAGTTTACATTTTTATTGTTATTTTTTGGAACGGGAGATGAATAAAGAGCATATGTTCATTACTCCGGCCTCCGGAATCTCCTTATTCCTCTAGTGGACAGCCACAGGCACAGAAAGGGCAGAAACATGCGCAGATCGATCTCGCTGTGTGCCTCGATTCCCCTAAGCCCTCTGTGGCCCTGACTAACATTACAGACTGGCGCACTGGCAGCTCAGGAGTAACATTTCAGCTCGTCCAAAAGATGAAAAAATACACAATGGGTGTGGTCCCTCCTGCTCAAAGACATGAAGTGTGTCAGCTGCCCCCGCCCCACCCCACCCCACCCTCAGTCACAGCTACAGAGTGACCTCACCAGCCAAACACCACAGACCAGCTTCTGTTTGCTCTAAAAGCCCTTTCAGTCTGAACACCACGTTGAGCATAGGAATGGAAACTACAAAGAGAAATTATTTATTTTCAATTCCTCTTCCTTTTTTTCCCCCTTAAAGAGAACACATGATTCTGACTGCTACTATATAGAATTTTGTCTTGTAACCTGATATTAACAAAGCTATGTTGAGTGAATTATCTCTTGTGTCCTATTCAGTAACCTTTGTTTATCCGAATGCAACACAAGTAATGAATCACTATTATTAATCAACATGCTCTCCTATAAGTAATGTTTCTAGTGTGCTGGGACACTGATAGTTGACACCAAATAGGATGAATGACACATTTACATATGATGGATTGCGAATAAATTGCCAAGCAATGCCAGATTCACAGACTTCAGTTAAATGGCAAGATCCCAGACAAGCATAGGTTGTGACCATTCTGCCATGTTCCTGTTACTATTATCCTCAAAGAGAGGATCGGGTACAAAGAGTAGAGATTTATGGTTCTTTTAAGTTTAATATTTACCAAGCCTCATAAGATTTTTTGTCTTGCTGGTAACAACTAGAATAAACTTCCAGCTTACTCTTGTGCATCAAAATTAAGTCTGTGGCTCGATTGGCCCATGTTGATTTAACTTTGTGTTCACCCATGAGGTCACACAAGGGTTGACCAATCCAGAGAATGCTGCTAACAAGCCAAATGGTTTAGTGGCTGGGGTAAAACTGTGTAAACAATGGAGGATAATATTCTTCAAGCACACATCCTGTCCAGACGAGTTGTACAGATTAGAAGCTATAACTGATGATAGACAGGCAGCCTGTCTATGTGTAAGCTCCAGGCCACTCTGGATAAGCAGGCAGACAGCGTAACGTAATAATGTAACAGCGTAGCGTAATAATGTAACGTCTTTAAGGTGGTGTTAGCGGTACAGCAGCATTTCAAAAATATTAATTTTGTATGAAGAGCAGTTCACAGTACTATTTATTCTTGGTCTTTTCACAGACAGACAAGAGTGAATGCATTTTCTGATATTAAAATGTTTATACAGGTAATATAGAAGATACGTATATTTCCCCTGACTAATTTTCCTATTGAACTCTATGGGAAAAATAAGTCAGGAGAATAAATCTTATCTACCATATCTGGCAGCATTGTGATGGTTTGAGGCTCGTTTGATACCTCAGACCCTTGATGACTTACAGCCATTTAGCCATATATATATAAAACTTGCATTTTACTTGGTTCTCTTTATAAATCATCATGGAAGGCACTATTCAATAGGCAATCTGATGTGTGTCGAATAGATCACTGATTTATCACTCAATTAAGCAAGGGAAAGCCAGCAGATGCAGGGTATAGCAGTACTGTCTGTGACCGGTACTCCTCTTTCACTTGTGCAGTTATGCCAGGGAGAATGCTACTTCACTTCTGCATGTGTCCTGCAATCTTTACAGCAGGCTTAAGATGGAATTAGCGGTGATGTAAGCAGTTGGTTGCAAGGACACGCTACCCCTGCCAAGCAGTCCAATCCCGAATCTCTCTAGCGATCCAAAGCAGTCTCTCTAAAATGGAAAGTAAGCAAAGACCCATCCATAAGCATTTCCACAAAGTAGTACACAAGGGGATTGCAAGATGTTACATTTTAACACACCTGAAGAACTAGGTTTATGGAGCATGTCAGGTGATGTGTCTGTGACAGAACGGTGTGGCAGCACTGACCTCTGTCATCTATAAAAAATTCAACAACAACAAAAAAAACAACACTTGTTTCCTTGTGCGGCTGTGACTATGTCTGACGTCAATGTAAGCGCAATCTTAGTTAGGATGACTTCGCTCAAATATCCCAAGAAAACTTGGAGGACAAACTTCCATGGGCTTGTTTAGTTTATCCCGTCAGTCGAACATGCAGTTCAAGCATGGCTACAAACGTTACTCGTAAACAAAATATTCGAAGCCCTACTTGAGTAGAATATTTCATCAATACAAGGAAACAGCCATGTGCCCCATGCCATGTGCCCAGTGTTTTCGGGGAAATTGTAATCTAGAATTATGAAAGACCGCAACCAGGATAAAATGTTCGGGTGCCCACAGCAAAACCAAACAAAAGTGTGACGTCAACCAGAGAGCGGGACCAATCACGCGCCCTGAAACTGGTCATCTCAGGTCATGTGACAAGGCGTATACAGCAGCTTTGAATAAAGTTTTGGTCCAACTAATGGTCATTGCATTGTTTTGACGTGCAAACTTAAAAAATATATAATCAGGTTCTTAGTACTTAAAGGATTCAGTCTCAGCCTAACAGTAAAGTCTTTACAAAGAAAGGAAGTTGAATCCAGACCTCAACTGTACAACCGGATGCTTCGTTAGGCTACAACACTGTAAATTAGCCAGCAGCACTATCACGCGCTTTTCCTGTCACGCCAAACTTATTTTTCCAAGGAGGGAAACGACCCGTTTCCAATGGCCTGATCAAAGCGTCTGTTGTATTTCCAATACTACCGATCAATACTCCTGATTAAACGTTGGCTTCCACAAATAAACCCAAACCGGAAAAGTACAATGGCAGCCTACAATTCCAATCTAAACATCTATTGTATCAATGATGTATGCGAAAGCATTTCTTGTTTCGGTACAAATTAAATCTGGTTCAGTGAATGATTATGCACATTAAAATAATGCTATTTTAATAAAACTAGTCGTGCACATGCTACTAACCTTGTAGCTAGTCTACTTTAAGTCAATACTGGTTAACTTGTACGCCATTTCTTAACCATTAAACTAGCAACCACAGAGCACCGTGCACTGGCATCCTGTTGAAAGTTCGGGTATGGCAATCGTCAAGCGACGTTTCAGTAACTCATCTCTGCTAAAATTTGCCAGATACAGCCACAGTGAATTAAACTGCATTCTTAGCTGCTTAAATTAGTTAGGCTAGGTCAAGTCTAATGCGTTTAAGAGGTGACATGATTAGCAAGCAAGAAATTTAGAGCGCCATCGATTCACTTGCTACCATTTGAACAGCGTATGCTAATGCTAATAAGGAAGAGGACACTACGGGTCTCCGCCCAAACCACTGCCTTGGGCCTAGAAAAAGAAACGAACAACCCAGTTTTATTCGTATTACGTAGTCAAATTCTTGACCATCAATCACACAAAACAAATGCATTTACACTGTTAGTGTTTGGCTACAGTATTTAAATGTGCAATTTGCGATTTACAGTAACAATCGGTTATTGTCCGGCTTGCAAAAAAAAATGCAACTCGAAAAAATTACACTTGGAAGAAACTTATGCATTGTCTGACAGTGCAGTCTTAAAATAAATGACCACAACCATTAACGTACTTAGCTGCCTAACAGTCAGATTAAGTAGATTTAACATTTTAACACCCTATTTGTACTAGGCATACAATATAACCTAGTGATTCGTCAGATAAAACAAGCCCGACAAAACTTCTCTCACAGGGACCAGATTTCTGCATATTGCTGCTGTTTTACATGCTTTAAAGAACATGCCGAAAGAAGGCCCACTGGCTTAGTTAGCCAGTTCTGTTCAAATATCTTAAATCAGATATACTCGTAATCAGATAGCCCAGATGACAGTAAAACTATCGCCTTTGTCGCCATATCGTGACAAAACGGCAACATTCTTAAAATAATAATGTAGCAATTCGCCTTGCAGTTCTGTGCTACATCTGAAAAGAGCAATCAGATTGGTAACGTTACAGTATTGTCCTAGATTGCTTATCTTCATAAAAATACAAAAGCTGTCTCCATTTAGCGACATGTTATGGTATAGCTATGTGTGCTATGTCCTCACCGTAAGTCCGGTCCCTAGAACGATAACATCGTATTCTTCATTCATTTTCCTAGCTAGCTATGTTTTCTTTTATTTCTTCCACTTGCACACAACTCGATGCGAAGAAAATGGAGCGCGGTGGTACTGGACTAGCGCGGAGGGAGACGTGGCCACGTCAGGGCCGCGTCAAACACTTCCAACCCACGTCGGGGGAGGAGTCGTCCGCTCTTTCACCAATCAGAAAAGGTTAAATAATGTATCGAGTTTGTATCCAGATCCCGTATCCATCGTGTTCTGTGATAAGTGTCTCAGTTGGACCACTGATCTAGGATTGACATTTCCTTTTATCTTTTAGCCAATAATAGACAAGGTTGGGATATGGACAGACTCACCATGATGCTAGATCAACACTCCTACTCTGAAACAGTATGAGCCTACTCCTGGAAGCTACGCTCTAATATTCCAAGATTGACAGGATTTTGTATTTATTTTATTTTTAAAGTCGTTGAAAACGGGAGCTGGTGCATAACCAAACCTTATAAATACACAACTTATTAAGTAACTGGAGGACAGTGATATGAATGATAATACAACATTACTTGCTTTAATATTTACATGTTAACAGTTGCTGTAATCATCCATTGGTTATGCAGGTGATTGCTGGACTGTGAATTGTGGAGCCTAAATAGAAACAGGTTGAGCGTAAACATCGTTTTTAAGGATACAGTTTCTCCCAACGCTGATGGACTGCATTTACAACTTTGGTTCAGCACAAGTCAGTGGAAATACTCTTTATTAATTCACACCGCCTGCAGATTGAAATACTCTTTATTAATTCACACCACCTGCAGATATTTCCTGGTGACTGGGATCTGGAACCTACCATCTATAGCGGCAGATGGGCACAGTTTGTGGGGATTTGTGTTAAGATTCTGGGGCGTGGGAGTGGAAGGCCGCGAGCACGTCTTGTTTCCTGGCCAGCTGTTTGGCCGTTGTCCCTGTGGCGTCCTGCGTGTCGCTGAGTCCAAGCAGAAGGAGCGCTCGCGTGGCGTCCGCTTGCTGTCCTGCACAGGCTGCATGCAAAGCTGGGACAGACAGACAGACAGACTGACTTACTGACTGGATATAAACGTTTCACAAGGTTTATACACTTTGAAAAGCAGAAAAGGAAACAAGAAGCTTCAAGGTGAAATGAGTTAAATACACAATCATAAGTGGATAAAAATAGTAACAGAAGAAGAGGGTAAAATCTTTGGCAATTGCATGAAAGCAAGTATTTTTAGCTGGGACTTAAAATTAGCAATGGATGGACAACATAAGACCTTATCACATGTCAGAAGTAAAGTTATGGAGCATAACTTAATTTGAGCAACTTTTTTTTTTTGCAACATTTTTACCACTCTGTCCAAACCACAACATTTCAGCTAGGTTGTAATCAGGTTTTGTTTTTTATGGAAAATCTTTTTTAGACACGTTTACAACCAAAATCACAAGAACAGTGTTTGCCGAATGTTCTGCAATTTTTTTAAATTGCTTTTTGCACCCAAAACCAAAGCTATGAGTGTGTCACGTTAATTAATATTAACGTGAATATTAACCAGCAATAAATGGCTTGCCAGCACATGTTTTTGCCCCTTTTTAAAAGCAGGGATTAATTACGGTAAAGAAAACTACTGCCATTTGTAGAACAAGATGAGCAACTCGAAACTTGAGACTTCTGTTGCGAGTCATAACTACGATTCCACACCAGATTTTTAAACCAGTAAAACCAGTGTTACAGCAGTTTTATACCAGTAGAACCAGAGTTTTACACCAGTGTTTCTCACCAGTGTTACTGACCTGTCCTCCATTTCCTGTCTCTTGCATGAAGGTTGACTCCTAACTTCAGGAGGGTTTTTATTGTACTTGTGTGACCTTCCTATTAGAAGGATCGAGAATGAAAGTTAAGAGTTGCACACAGAATCAGTCCACAGTCGGTGGCGACTGTTTGAATACATGCATCTGGCCTTGGCCGGATCACCTCCTACACGGCTCTTAAAAGGTCTATTAGATTTGCAATGATTTTAATAAATCTAAGAAGATACAAAAAAAAACACCAAAACCAGGAGTAGTTCTGTGACCCTCCATCGTTCTGGGTTGTGCTGAAGAGCTGTGTGTGTGTGTGTGTGTGTGTGTGTGTGTGTCCAACAGACTTTACTCCCAGAAATGCTGGTATGCATTCTGTGACACTCGCTCACGCTCACGCTCACATACACACACACACACACACACACACACACACACACACACACACACACACACACACACACACACACACAGAGGGTGTGAGTACAACACAGGAGGGCGGCGTTGCTGTGGAAACGAGGGGCAGGGCAGACCTTGGCGGCGTAGTGCAGGGCTGTCAGCTGCATGTCGGTGGCTGTCGCATTCACATCCACACCCAGGTCCTTCACTAGGAAGTACAGTGCCCCCTCCTGGGCAGAAAGGGAAGCGTGATGCAGCGGCTGAGCTCCAAGGCAATCTGCTGCAGATGGAGAGGCCTACACACACACACACACACACACACACACACACACACACACACATTTGAACAGTATAAATGCGCTTCAGTGAAGTATCTATATTTAGTATAAATGTGTTGAGAACCTGCATACCTGATGTTTATCTAGGAGCAGTCTGGCGATGGTGATGTGTCCGGTCCTCACAGCATCTGTGAAAGGAGTGACTCCACAGCTGTCTCTGCAGTCTGGCTGGTAACCACATCTGAAACATGGCAACAGCGATGATCTTTACACACCCGCAGACACACACAACACTCCCAAACACACACCCACACACCCACACCACACACCATACACAAATATGCGAGTACACACACACACACACACACCACAGACACAAATGCAAGTGTACACACACACCACAGACACATATGTGAGTAGAGAGTACACACACAGACACAAGTGAATGCATATTTTTGTTGCTGCACATAAGGTATATACTGTATATTTTTGCCATGAGGAAAAAATAGTCAGATTTCAGGCAATGACAGCTCGTTCTTCAAACGTGGCCTGAAGACACACCTCTTCAGACTCCACCTTGACTGATATTCTAATCTAGGATCTCATGGTACTAGTTCCCTGTGTTTTCTTGTCTGCTTGTTATAGTATTTAGAATAGAAGTGTAGTATAGCTGACTTACCCACAGCTTACTGTGAATTACATTCATTGTTCATTCCTAGGGATAGCTGCTACATTATGGGAAGGATGTGCTTTGTCTTATCCGTTCTGTAGGGACTTTGATGACGTTTGTGTATGTACTTATTGTATGTCGCTTTGGATAAAGCGTCTGCTAAATGACTGTAATGTAATGTAATGTAAAATGCATTGGAGGTATGTAATATGAACTGTTTTTACTTGGCACTTACCTGTCCAACAGAATGTTGACCACATCTTCACATCCATGCATAGCTGGAAAAAAAGGAACAAATGATAAGGTAAGTGCACGTGAATATCTTCTGCAAAATGTTTTATATTTAACCTACTCTTACTTCCCCCTCAAACTCAGCTGGTATGTGGTGAGCTTTCTGGCAGAAATATCTTCCATGCGTCCCCCAGCTGTGCGCTACACAATGCCCTGCCTGAAGGGTGTTTCCCCCCCGTGAATTAAGTGCTAATTATCATGGGTCATATAGCAGAGGCACAAACTCTGGGGGTTTTCAACACCAGGCTTGATACAGTGCTGGATACTGTCTAGTTTGTAGGTAAATGGTGAGCACTATGTACCCTTTAGTGGTAGGAAGATGGCGAGCATTGCCGACACCCTGCCACCACACTCGGTACCTGCTGTGTGCAGTGGAGTTCTCTGGGTCTTGCTCTCCGTGCGCCACACTTCAGGACTGGCCTCTAGGAGGCGCTGTACCACAGCAGGGTGGCCCTCCCTGCAGGCGATATGGAGGGAGTTCCACCCGTCTTTGTTCCTCAGTGTGGGATTGGCGCCGTGTTGCAGCAGCTCCCCGATGACCCACACGTTCCTCCTGGTGCTCGCCATCATGAGAGGGGTCCTGGGCCGTTAAACAAAAACCCAATAGTTTCATATTGACACGGCGAGAATCCCTTTAGAATCTCCAATTAGACTTCATTTTCATAGCCCTCATAAGCGTCATTCTTTTAAGAAAAAAATAGTTCCAATCTGCTTACTGAGCCGCTTTCAGTAGCCTACCAATCCTGACCCGTGAGGTACGCCTGACTGCGTACCTCACACGATTGTCTCAGTTGGGGTATTTTAATTGTCATTGTGAACTGCCGTTTGCCAACGTGTTAGTAAATTCCGCTTTAACAAACAAACAAAAAAAGTCTTGAGTGACTGAACAGGACTAAATTCAGGCAGCATTCAAAAAACATATATCCGATTCAGTTCAGCCAGACATTTTATACCTTATTATTTCATTTATCAGCAATGACTAACAAGATTAATCATTGCTGTATGCTCACACTTAAATTTTTGCCCTTCTAGAAAGCTTCAGCAATACTGTTTACGCAGTACTGCTGCAAGCCTCGAAATCACAGCTGTGCTACGGCTCTTTATTATGCATTATGGTTTTACAGAATCGCTCAAAACATGTCCTTCGAGCCGGATTCGAACCAGCGACCTAAGGATGTCAACATACCACCTACAGTCCTCCGCTCTACCAACTGAGCTATCGAAGGGACGGTCTGTGTGAAGGGAAATGCTTATTAATTCCATGGACTATATGTATTTCCTCATTTTTCACTTGAGCAAGTTTAATAAATGGCATTAAAATGTCCTTTCAGTCTCACAAAACACTGAAAACCCATATCCAACCTATTATTTATATCAAACTGAATTCACTGAAATTAAACACCACACATACTGAGATAAACACCATTCATTTTCTAACTGCTTTACAAAACATGTCCTTCGAGCCGGATTCGAACCAGCGACCTAAGGATATCAACGCATGACCTACAGTCCTCCGCTCTACCAACTGAGCTATCGAAGGGACTGTTCAAACATACCTACTAATATGTTAAATACAAATGTACTTTTTAAAAATGCTCAATCTTGTTTGTGTGTGGAACTGACATGCATACATTTCCAAACATTAAAATGCTTGATAATTATATTCATATCCATGGACTATATACATTTCTTCCCTTTTTACTTGTGTAACTTCAACAAATGTTTTTTTTTATTTTTTAAGTCCTTTGTTCCAGATATCAGTGTAAAAACACTGAGAAAACCCATATCCAATTGTAACCTATTATTTTTATCAAGCTAAATTCACTGAAATTAAACGCAATACACACCGAGATGAACACCATTAATTCTTTAACTACATTACAAAACAAGTCCTTCGAGCCGGATTCGAACCAGCGACCTAAGGATATCAACACATGACCTACAGTCCTCCGCTCTACCAACTGAGCTATCGAAGGGACAGAGGTTTAACGAATGGTAAAACATTTCCATTCCATATTTTTCATCGCTCTTGTACTTACGGTAACTTTTATTGGTAATATTTACCCTCCACTGACCCCATATAATTATTCCCATTTTACATTAGTTAACTGTTACTTTAAACAAACACGAACGTTACTCTTTCATAACATGTCTTTATTCCCAGAAGCGACCGAAGCATATCGGTGTGTCACCAACACAACACTGAATTCCAACGCATTCTCTACAAATCCTCCATTATAGATCTACCGAGTTACTTATGTGTTCATATTATATGTGCATTATTTACCGTTCTTACCAGTCAGCCTTTTTCAAAGGGTCAATTTTGGCTCCTTTGGCGATGAGGTAAGATACGCACTGTTCCTGGCTCATGGACGCGGCTTCATGCAAAGCCCTCTTATAATCGTGGTTGTACAGTTCGATGTCCATCTCCATATCTTCCACAAAATATCTCACAACACTTAAGTGTCCATGTCGCGCTGCGTAATTCAGCAGCGTGTCGCCCGATTTCCCTAAATGTTTTTTCTTGATGGAGTGCTGAATTTTTTCATTCTCTTCGATTGCCTTCTTGATCGAGTCCAGCTGACCGTCCTGAGTGAGTTTGACCAAACGTTTGAACGCTTGTTCTTCGTTCATTGCGCTTTGTGGAGTGTTGCCTTTCTGGTGAGAAACCGAAAACTTCAGAAACGAGCAACTGGGCTATCTAGCCTGCTTCATTTGATTACATTTATAACGTAAGCACCAAGTATTAAACAGGCTAGATCTTATCCTAAAGGATAATTCTGAACAATAAGTCGCTGATATAACTCCTACTGTACCAATTATACAACTCTGTAGACCATGTATACACTGTTCAGTAGGTCTTTCATTTTATTTTATATCTGAAAAGTTTGTTTAAAAATTGACAATTTAATGACTTTCTGCAGCAAATGAGCCGCAATAAGGAAACCCCTTCCGGTGAACAACGGGTGATAAGAGGTTAAATAAAAGCCGAACGGGGTAGCGAAATTTCCTTCTGCATTTTAAAGTTATTCCTGAAACAAAACTAAGGAAAAATAGTGTGTCTTATCAAATAATCTCAACACACAGTTTAACCAGTTTACGACCCTAAATAAATTTCAATATGATTGATCTTTTTTTTGCCTTTATTTCTCATAGTCTCGTGTATAGCAAATCTTGCTCTGCCACAGAAGCAAAGGGTTCTGAAAGGGGTATACACAATTGTACTGGGGTTGTAAGTGCTGCCGTTACATCTAAAATGCAGAGTATTTTCATATTTCACAATATAAATACTACTCTACTGTAGTATTCTCCCTGTAAAAGTGATTCTTTTGATTCTTCAATGCCTAATTTCAAATTCAGTTGAGTTTTACATCACAGTGTCATGATACACAGTGTAGGAAAATAAGGCACATTTTAGATACACACACAGTCATTGAATCCTAACAACAACTTGTATAATGACAGTGATCTGTACAATTGTATCATTGTATATATTGATCCCATTAATATTGGTCCAGTACCACTACAAAAATGACTTGTATTATTGCTTTTATTTTGTATTTTGTCTGCCGTTTGGGCCACAGGAAGTCGCTTCATTTTACACTGCTCAGAGCTAGTAAATATTTCTTGTGAATTTTAGGCTAAGCACTTCTCAAATGACAGTAGCGAGCTCTGGTACAAATAAATAAATAAATAAATAAACGGAATACTTTTTCAATCCATCGTGTGTGCTGCACCAACCTCAATTCTATCCGAAAGGGGTGTGTTAATCGTGTTTACATGCTTTTCCCCAGGGCAAAAATGTAATATAACCAGTGTCCAGCAGATGTCGGCCTTGTCCAAGTAGAGAAAAATGAGCCTGTTTGTAGTCTTTAACTCGATGGTTAAAGAGGTCATCTTAAGACTTAAGATAACTTTGCCTGAACAATATTAGTGTGTTTTATCAATATCTGCTTTGCTAGTGAAATAGCTGACCTAATTTATTTTTAAAACTACATGTAAAAAAAAAAAAATTTTTTAATAATAATAACAATAATAATATATGTAATTACATAATTAACGGTGAAGTATCAT
>CM056377.1:4252843-4280343 GCA_029718625.1 Synaphobranchus kaupii | reverse complement strand
GTAGCAACACATCCGTTCCACTGGTTTTGTGCAGCTTTGTGTAGAATGAAAACTTGCACATAACTTGCACATAATTTGTATCTTGAACCAAATTTGCAACCTTATGTGACTGAGAAGCTATACACTGTCATCCAGTGCACACGTCGTGGTTTCATTATTATTTTTTATTTTTTTAATGATAATACATTTTTATCACTGTAACTTCATTGATTAACGTGGCGCTGACGACCGGGTGGGTACTCTGTTGCAGAGGGAGGCAAATCTATCGACGGTAGTGCTCTGAAATTATAATTTTTTAACTTGCACATATAACATATAAATTGTCTGTAACTTGCCAATTTGTAGACGTGTGTCATTCAATGTTAATCTGACAAAGGAATGGATTGGCTGAATAATTTCAGAGCGCTTCCGTCGATAGATTTGGCTCCCTCTGGTGGACATAAAACACCTCTGCAACAGAGTAACTGGGTTATCAGCGGCCCAGCTATTAATCACCATTATAGCATCGGAAAACACTGCTCTCCGTTGGCATGGGAGCCAACTAGAGCCGACTCTTTTGGCAAAATTATTCAAATTTTGTATTATAATTTTTAAAGTATAGTGCTTTTGTGTGACACTATAAATTATTGCATTAATGCTTGCTTTCACTGGGGCCATCAGTGGAGTGCATTGGTGGATTTTGAACTTTTATTGATGTACAATATGTTCTGAATCTAATGAAGCTTTTAAAAATTTTAATTGGAATCAACGCAGGGCACTTCAGTGAGGGATTTTGTCTCCCTCTGCTGGACAACAGCAGGTTCACAGCAGAGCAAGTCAGATAAAAAAAAACAACAGCACTGTTATTTATGTGAGTCTTTTTTTGTTGGGTTATGAGATGTATATAAATGTATATTAACATATTAGGCACCCATAAATACAACTCCGGTGGTTGCTTATTTGTCTTTGATTTTTTTGGTATTACTTATTAATTTACTTTTAAATCTGTTTTTAAACATACACTTACAAAGCAATTACTCAGCATGTTGGTATATCATACCATACTGTCATACTAATGAATGTGTGATAGTACATAAAATGCATTGTGGGTATCCAGAGTCAATTAATAAGAATGTGTACACATTCACAGTTGTGTCATAGTACATGAAATGCATTGTGGGTAATCAGCTTTAATTATTCAGGATGAATATGTGTGTAGTGAGCCATAGGGCATTGTGTGTATTATCACACAACCAGGAATGCTTATTCCAATATTCCCTAAACTTACTCTAATTTCCTTTCAGGTTTTTGAAACTGTGCATGTCAGGCAGAAGTATGAAGTCCCAGGTGAAAACAAGCATGACTGCCCTTTTGAGCGTACACAAATTATTGATATTGATTATCAATTTGTTTATTTTATAATTTTTTAAAATGCTTATTTTAACTGCCCATCTTTGTTTACAGGAAGTGGAAAGAACTGTATCGGTTGAATCAGTGCAGGGCACTACAAGTGAGAGAATAAATGCATTACAGCAGAGCAGGTCAAATTAAAAAAATAACAGAGTTGTTATGTTAAAGTCTATTTGTGGTTGTCAAATGTATGTGGACTTTTTAATATTGTGCACAATTAGCCCTCTGGGAATAATAAATATCTAGTGAAACTGAAACTGTTCTTATTGTATATATTATGTTTATTGAGCAATGACAGCACATTTCAAATTTGCAGGATGAAATTTAATGGCAGAATAAAACATGAATTATCTTTCATTATTTGAATGAAAATAATGTGCCCCCCCCCCCCCCCAACACACGCCCACTGTGCTTTATGAAAGCAGAGGAGATGTTCTCTGAAGTGCTTTACTGGCAAGATTACCTGTCTTTCTAATGTTTGATCATTGTGAAGGAAAGCATCACTGAAATGAAAGGCATACAAATTTCATGCAACTCTGTTGTTAGACTGTCTTCCCAGTGAATGGCAGCTTACGGATGAGTCCCCTGTTCAAACTGGGAAGGCTGCTGGATTCCTCCCCATTCTCCAAAATGAGGGCTTGGTTAGCACGTTAGCACGTCAGCACGTCCTGTTTCTGATAGTCACTAAAGTGATAAAGTATTCTTCCACAAAGGCAGGTGCTCTGTGTGTGCCTCAGATGGAGGCGTGAGCCCTATTTCAATGTGAGAAATCTTTGTATGCACCTCTGAAGATGAAGCCCTGTCTCATTGCCATTGCATATGAAGCAATCGATGAAGACGACGATGGGAGAAAACACAGCCATAAAGGAGTGTGTCTGCGTTCACCTTCAGTGCTCACCTCTGGTCTGCTGTTAAACTCATTTAAATTGATTTCTGTGTGGGGAATTTAAATGTATTTGTGAATGAGGAATTTAAATGGTTTGTGAATGGGGAATTTAAATTGATTTGTGAATGGGGAATTTTCCTGTTTGTGAAGAGACCCATTTCTTTTGCCCAGAGGAAACGTTTGTTGACTTTTCCGTGTCATTTAAGAAGGTGAAGCTGTCTCATGTTTTCTGTTTGCTTATAAATGAGACGTGTTACACATTGTGAATTATGCTGAGCAACGACATAGAGAATACACACACACACACAGCATACATACACACACACACACACACACACACACACACACACACACACACACACAGACACACATCCACAGACACGCACATCCACACACACACGCACACACACACACACACACACGTCGGGGGGTTTAAGAGCAATGCCAGAGAGATTTCTAAACACGCTATACAACAGGGAATTACAGAGTTAGCCTGTGCCCACACACACACTATAGTACATAATTCCATAATGTTTATTAGGCCCACACACTATAGTACATAATTCCATAATGTTTATTAGGCCCACACACTATGGTACATAATTCCATAATGTTTATTAGGGGGAAAACTTTGCAGTAACTCATTAGCGTGTTCTGTTCTAGATTAGATAGAGTCATGGATAAAGCAGTAACTCATTAGCGTGTTCTGTTCTAGATTAGATAGAGTCATGGATAAAGCAGTAACTCATTAGCGTGTTCTGTTCTAGATTAGATAGAGTCATGGATAAAGCAAAGCAGTGTGGCCTGGAGTCTGTATGAGTCTGTATGATAGATGGTATCTGTGCAGGTAGTCTGTACTAATGGGTCTCTGATGACATGTCACACACAGTGTGTGTGTGTGTGTGTGTGTGTGTGTATTCTCTATGTCTTTGCTCAGCATAAGGGAGAGAGAGAGAGCTATAAACACACCCCATGCTAATATGAGTATTAGCTAATAAGAGTGATTTTAGATTTAACACCCACCCCACCAGTCTCACTGAACTCCTACTGGGTCCAAATATGATGTGAGGAGTAAAGAACGTTATGGAGAACCACACTTAAAGCCCATGTACTGGATTATACTGCTGCTGCCTGGACAACGATCAGAAACATTCCTTAATAATAATAATAATAATAATAATAATAATAAATAATACTGATAATAAAAAATTATATTATTAGTCATAATTATGACCAATTATGTTGATGTACCACATTTGCACTTTTGTGATAGTAACAATAAATGATGGGTTAGTTTGTAAGATATCTGTGATGACATTCTTATCAAAACTAAGTATAATTGATGTGCCTGGGACGATTGCATTGTGCTGTTACATTTTGAACTAGAAAATGTGCTTTGTAGAGCACAGACCTCCACCAAGTGTGTGAGGGAGGCAGGCCTGTAAACAGTGATTACATTTAGTTGTGTGGTGTTGCGTGAAACCATTATGTGTGTTTTTGTGAATAGGCCACACCCCCACCCATAGCCACACCTCCTTTTAGCCAATTTGTGTCAGAAGTTCATCAGTTCATCTTCAACCCATGACAAACCTTTGATCAAAGTTTGGTGTTGTTATGTGAATCCGTTCTGCAGTTATGCACCTTTTTGTGATATTCCTGTATCATACCTCCTTTTGGCCAAATGGCGTGAAAAATGACCAACATTCCCACCAAATTTGGTGCAAATCCGTGCATAACTTTTTGAGATATTCTGCTAACAGACGGACACACAAACACACAGACGCGGGCGAAAACATGGCCTCCTTGGCAGAGGTAATAATAAATACTTACTGTGGGTTCCACAGGGTTGGAAGAGACTGAACACAGAACAAAGTGATGCTGACTTCCAGAGATTTCAGAATATTTGCAAGAGTTGCATTTAAAGAATAAGCCATTAAAATAAACCAAAAATCAGAATGAATAATATAACTCAACAAAATAACTTGGTGCTATTCAAGTATCACCTAATTATTCAGTGGTAAAATAACAATATTGTAGTCTTACTGAGTAAAAATGTTCTGCGGTAAACCGTAGCCAGAAAGGAAAAGATTTCGTTAAAAAAAAATCTGAGAGAAAAATATTTTCTCTTTCCGGCAGATCAGGTGGCAGTTTTTAAAAACATACATTACACAGAGGTGTTGAAACTCCTGTAGTCAATGGGTCAAGCGTGAACTGAATTTTGGAATCATTGGTTTCCCGGCAACACAAAGCCAGCGTTTCCTCCATCACCACAGAGACAAGATGGCGGTATATTTTCATGATTAAGAGTTAAAGGGGTACAGAGGGAAGAAATGCACCATTATTAAATGTTTCTGCTTGAACCGCTTTGTACTTATGAGTCCTTTAGCTTTTTGGAATTACCTATACCTATAGCTGTCCCAGGGGAGTTCATTTAACATCATGTCACTAGCTCACCATACTGTAACACAACCTGCATGGTCATAGGTTAGGTGTGTGACAGATAAATATTGTTTTTGGGGATCTGAGAGGTCAGTTCAAAGGCTCAATGAATTATTTTAATTCTGCAGTAGAACTTATATTTGCAAGAGGATTTCTGCATGAAAGACAACATTACGCAAGTTAAATTTTTTTGTAGATAATAAATCAAAAAACAAAATACAGTATAAATTCAATACTTTGTAAACATCCATCCTTTGAGATTGGCATTTTTGTACAGAACAGTTGTGTCTGAGGTGTATGTGGCATTTCTGGTGTGGGTTCCATGGTATATGTGAGATTAGTGAGTGAATAAGCAACTGTTAGCATAGCTCCTATAAGCATCTGTAAAAATACTACACCAAAGGTACCAACAAGAACTCACACAAAATCCACCCAACCAGTTCCAAGCCAAAATGGCTTTCCATATTCAGCGTGTAAGCTTAAAACCTAAATCCATTTTTCATCTGCACTGTCAAACTTTAAAGCCAGCAGGGGTGTAGTTCCCCCCCCCTTCTTTTACATACCAATTCCAACATACTGTACAAACATTTGTGAAATATCTAAACTCAAACTAAACTAAAGCCATTCGCTGCGGTGACAAACGGACTGTAACTGTATTAGTGCTGCCGAGCCTGCAGAATTAATATGCGGTAATACGTTAACCGTGTTTGACATTGCGTGGCGGAATATTCATTCATTTTGGAATTTGAAGTTATAACGTGGAAGTGGAAAGCTGGCAGAGAGGAGTATTGTGGGGTGATGGGTGGGGGGGGGGGGTGCCTGACTGCACATGCCTGACGCTGAAAGAGCTAACTAGCCTGACTGCACATGCCTGACGCTGAAAGAGCTAACTAGCCTGACTGCACATGCCTAACGCTGAAAGAGCTAACTAGCCTGACTGCACATGCCTGGTTAGCGCTGAAAGAGCTAACTAGCCTGACTGCACATGCCTGGTTAACGCTGAAAGCGCTAACTAGCCTGATTGCACATGCCTGGTTAACGCTGAAAGCGCTAACTAGCCTGACTGCACATGCCTGGTTAACGCTGAAAGCGCTAACTAGCCTGACTGCACATGTCTGGTTAGCGCTGAAAGAGCTAACTAGCCTGACTGCACATGTCTGGTTAATGCTGAAAGAACTAACTAGCCTGACTGCACATGCCTGGTTAGCGCTGAAAGAGCTAACTAGCCTGACGGCACATGCCTGGTTACCGCTAAAAGAGCTAACTAGCCTGACGGCACATGCCTGGTTAGCGCTGAAAGTGTTACGTATCTGTGTACGGGACGAACCCAAGTGCAACGACCAGGAGACAGAATTTCACAAAAGATGGTATTTAATAAATTAAGTGTTGGGGTAGTCCCAACACTGTACAGGAAAGGCAACACACACACAGAATTAGGAGATCTTGCGCCTGGAAGCCCGGGGCGGGCTGCTCCAAGCCGGAGCTGGACTGGAGGTTCTGGAACGGGCTGTTCCAAACCGGAACTGGACTGGACTGGAACTGGACCGGGTGGTCCACACGGGAAACAGGTACTGGAACGGAATTGTCCCAAACCGGAACTGGACTGGACTGAACTGGACCGGGAGGTCCACACGGGTACAGGTACTGGAACGGAATGTTCCAAACCGAAACTGGACTGGACTGGACTGGACCGGGAGGTCCACACGGGTACAGGTACTGGAACGGAATGTTCCAAACCGGAACTGGACTTGAGCGAGTGCCTGTAACACTCACGCCGGGACTGGACTGGAACTGGCAGGGGAGCGACTCACTACGGCAGGGCAGGACTGGACCGGGCTGACTGCACCGGTATAGAAAAACAAAAACAGAGGAGGGTTAGTGCAAGGGAAGGCACGGGAAAGACCGGGAGGTTCTCACGGAGGTGAAGGGTTTGGAAGTCGGGAGGTTTTGCGGAAGCACGGCAGGGCAGAGTGGTGTGGCGTAGCTGCGGTAGGTCCGGAGGTAGCTGACCGTCTCCAGAGCTCCAGGAGCCGGCGCCGAAGAACTGGGTGGTTTCCTCGGTCGGACAGGAACAACTGGAGGGTAGCCAGGTAGCGAATCACCCCGGAGCCTACACGCGCTGGAGGTGGAGGTACCGCAACACACACAAACAAACACGGGGAAAACAAACACTGCCACGGGAGATAGGGAGCAGGGTTGGATGGAGGAGAAGGGAAACAAGTTAGCAAACACAATAATGACAGGAATTGTGCGGGAGGTAAACTACCAGACTGTAGTTTGCAAGGGACTATACGCTGTACGGGAAACACATTCCACAAACACGCGAATAGTTTACACGGGGAGACCAGTTAACGAGTCAAGCACTACACCAAGTGATGATAGTTAACGAACTGGCGCCGACTGGCAGCCAGCCGAAAGACTATATAGGGCTAACTAATGTGACAAAATACGAAACAGGTGTGAACATAAACCGGGAGTGATTACAAGACACCAGGTGAGAAAATGCATGCAACGAGGGGGAGGGAGTGAAAGGCGGAAGTAAACCAAAACAACCAGACGAACAAGACAGGGAAGGACATGCCTAGTCCGCGGCAGAGGGGAAAACACGGACAAAGGGATCCAACATGACACGGAGGGAAAACAGGAAAACACGGAAAACGGACAGGAAGGGAGCGGAACATTACAGTACCCCCCCCTCAACGTACGCCACCTGGCGTACCTGGCGGCCTGGTCTTGAATGGGAAGCGACTGTGGAAATCCTGGATTAAAGTTTGATCCAGGATGAGGCCCTTGTGGAGCCATGACCGCTCCTCAGGGCCATACCCCTCCCAGTCCACGAGGTATTGGAAGCCCCGACCCTTACGGCGGATGTCAATGATGCGGTCCACCGTATAGGCCGGGGCGTTGTTGATGACCCGGACAGGAGGAGGAGGGAGGGTAGGGGCACTGAGGGGGCTGGAGGCGACAGGCTTGACTTGGGAGACATGAAAAACGGGGTAAACTTTGAGGGAGGCAGGGAGGGAGAGCTTGACAGAAACAGGGTTAACAAGACGTACAACAGGGAAGGGACCAATGAACCGGGGCCGAAGTTTTTTAGAGGAGGAGGGAAGGGAAATGTTAGACGTGGACAACCAGACCTGCTGACCGGCCCTGTATTTGGGGGCTGCGGTCCTGTGCAGGTCCGCCAGACGCTGGGACCGGGAATTGGAACGTAGGAGTGCGGTGCGTGTAAGCCTCCAAATGCGCTTGCATTTGAGGATGTGGGCCCTGACAGAGGGGACTGCTACCTCGGCCTCCTGGACCGACAGGAGAGGGGGGTTGGTACCCTAACGAACACTCGAAAGGGGATAACCCGGTGGAGGTACTCTTAAGGGAGTTGTGAGAGTACTCCACCCAGGGAAGGAAACGGCTCCAGGAGGCGGGGTTGCGAGCCGTGACGCACCGCAGGGCGGACCCCAGGTCCTGGTTCGCCCTCTCTGCCTGGCCGTTCGACTGGGGATGGAAGCCAGACGAAAGACTGGCCGAGGCCCCCAGGGCTACACAGAACGCCTTCCAGACCTGGGAGGAGAATTGGGGCCCACGATCCGACACGATATCGGAAGGGATCCCGTGCAGCCTGACCACATGTACCACCAGGAGCTCCGCCGTTTCGAGGGCGGACGGGAGCTTGGGGAGGGGAATAAAGTGAGCCGCCTTGGAGAACCGATCCACAATTGTCAAAATGACAGAGTTGCCATCTGACAACGGCAGACCGGTTACGAAGTCCACCCCAATGTGGCTCCAAGGACGGCCCGGGACAGGGAGGGGAAGGAGATGACCAGAGGGAGGCTGGTGGGAAGCCTTGCTCCTGGCGCATACAGAGCAGGCCAGAACAAAGGCACGGGTATCCTCCTTGAGGGTGGGCCACCAAAAGCTCCTCCTGACGAGGGCGGTCGTCCTGGCAACACCTGGGTGACACGCCAGGCAGGAGGCGTGAACCCACTCAAGGACCTGGGAGCGGACGGAGTCGGGAACAAACAGGGCAGGGTTAGGGTTATTACGGGGGTCAGGGGTGGGAGGTCTGGGCGGACCTCACGATTTCCTCAATCCTCCAGGAGACCGCAGCCACCATACAGGACGCTGGGAGAATGGTTTCGGGGTCAGCAGGACTGGAGGGAAGGGGAAAACACACGGGATAAGGCATCTGCCTTAATATTGCGGGAACCGGGGCGATAGGACAAAGAAAAATTAAACCGGGCAAAGAAAAGTGACCACCTAGCCTGTCTGGCATTCAGCCTCTTGGCAGATCTTAAATAAATTAAATTTTGGTGGTCAGTCAAAACAACAAAGGGGGGTACCTGCCCCCTCCAGCCAGTGGCGCCACTCCTCAAGAGCCAGCTTAATGGCAAGAAGTTCCCGATCCCCGACATCATAATTCTGCTCAGCGGAGGACAGCCTCCGGGAGAAAAAGGCACAGGGATGGAGCTTGTTGTCTAAGGCGGCACGTTGGGACAGAATGGCCCCCACGCCGGTGTCGGAGGCGTCCACCTCGATCGTAAACTGACGGGAGGGATCAGGGTGGCAAAGGATAGGGGCTGAGGAAAACCGCGTTTTGAGTTGCTCAAAAGCACGCTGAGCTTCGGGATTCCAACAGAAAGAAAAAGTGGTGGAGGTAAGTTTTGTAAGGGGGGCAGCAATGACACTGTAATTTCGGATAAAACGACGATAAAAATTAGCAAAACCAAGGAACTGTTGTAGCAGCTTACGAGAGGTGGGTTGGGGCCATTCCGTCACCGCCTTGACTTTGACCGGATCCGCCCGGATACTGCCCTCCTCGATAATAAAGCCGAGGAACGGGACTGAAGAGACGTGGAATGAGCATTTCTCCGCCTTCACGAAGAGCTGGTTCTCGAGGAGCCGCTGGAGAACCTCCCGGACATGGAGAATGTGCTCCTGAGGGGACTTGGAAAAAAATTAAAATGTCGTCAATGTAAACGAAAACAGTTTTACCCAACAGGTCTCGCAGGACGTCATTAACCATGCCCTGGAAGACTGCCGGGGCGTTAGTAAGGCCGAAAGGGACCACCAGGTACTCATAGTGGCCCAACGGGGTATTGAAGGCAGTCTTCCACTCATCTCCCTCCCGTATGCGCACCAGGTGGTACGCATTACGGAGGTCGAGTTTAGTAAAAATGACGGCCTGCGAGAGGGGTTCAAAAGCAGTGTTAATGAGGGGGAGAGGATACTTGTTGCGGATAGTGATGGAATTGAGTCCCCGGTAGTCGATGCAGGGCCGTAGTGAGCCGTCCTTTTTCCCCACGAAAAAGAACCCAGCACCAACCGGAGAAGAGGAGGGACGGATGATGCCCGAGGCGAGGGACTCATGGATATATTCCTCCATGGCGAGTTTCTCTGGTCCCGACAGACTGTAGAGACGGCCCGGACGGAAGTTTGGCTCCCGCCAGCAGATCGATACAACAGTCGTACGGGCGATGAGGAGGTAGGGACAGAGCACGTGCTTTCGAGAAGGTGCGACTGAGGTCGTGATACTGTTTGGGAACGGTGGACATATCGGGTTCGGGTAGGTTGGTGCTGGGATTCTTGGACCCCGGAGGGGGAAGCGCGGAGCGGAGACAGCTAGCCAGGCAGTGGCCACTCCACGCCAGGATGCGTCCGCCCTGCCAGTCAATGTGTGGGTTATGGAGACGGAGCCAGGTTTGACCTAAAACTATGGTTGACTGTGTGGAGTTGATGAGGAGGAGTTGAATGCTCTCCCGGTGATTGCCAGAGAGGACAAGCTGTAAGGACACGGTGGAGTGGGTCACTAATCCCAAGCTCCGACCGTCTAAGGCGAAGGCAGTAATGGGTGATGGAAGAAGCTCCGTGGGTATGCCGGCCCTCTGGGCGAAGGTGGTGTCCATAAAGTTGGCGTCGGCTCCAGAGTCGATGAGAGCCGACGAAACTAAGGACTTGTCGCTCCACAGGAGAGTGGCCTTGAAGACTAGGCGATTCTGGGCTGCATGGCAGGGTATGATAGGGCTCGTCAGTACGCCTAGTTTACCTGGCGAGCCTATTCTTTTGGGCGGATTGGACACGAGGCGATCTGATGGCCAGGTTTGCCACAGTAGAAGCAAGACCTGGATCGCTGACGGCGTTGGCGCTCCGCAGAGTTGACCGCAACTCTGCCCAGTTGCATGGGCTCCTCTTCGGAGACCCCAGACGCCGCCCTGAATCCAGAAGCAGATGGGTGAGAGCGTATCTGAGGAAGGTGACCGGGATTCCCCCCACGCTCACGGGCCCCGGATACGAAGACGGTTGTCGACTGCTATGGCCAGGCTAATAAGGCTATTGAGGGAGGTGGATTCCTCACGGGTGGCTAGTTGGTCTTTGAGCTCCTCGCTGAGTGCCTGGCGGAAAGCCCCCTGAAGGGCGGGTGTCGTTCCATCCGGACTCCGCGGCGAGGGTACGGAATTGGATGGCCATCTCTGCGACGCTGCGACCCCCCTGACGGACTTGAAGTAGGCGCTGAGTTGCATCTCGCCCACAGGTAGGGTGGTCAAACACGCGCCGCATCTCGGCGGTGAAGGCAGCGAAGTTGTTGCAGAGCGCGGCTTGGCTATCCCAGATGGATGTAGCCCACTCCAGGGCACCTCCTCCCAGGCTGCTCATGATGAACGCGATCTTACATGGGTCGGAGGCGAAGGAGGAGGGCTGCATCCGGAAGACAATGTCGCATTTCATCAGAAATTCGCGACATTTCCCCAATTCCCCGCGGAATAGCTCAGGATGTTGAACGCGAGGCTCCCGAAATGAAGCGGACACAGGAGGGTCCGCCGGGGGGTCCGGAAGCGGGCGGTGTAGGGCCCACTGGAATACGCGGAAGCGGCTGGTGAAGAGACAGCTGAGTAACTTGTTCCGTGATGCCCCTCAGTACTTCCAACACGTCGTCCAGACGACGGCCCTGTTGGTCGCTGACCGCAGTTTGGCAGGAGAAGGCGTGCCGAATCTGCTCCAGGTCGGCTGGGTCCATGTTTTTGGCCAGTTCGTTCTGTTACGTATCTGTGTACGGGACGAACCCAAGTGCAACGACCAGGAGACAGAATTTCACAAAAGATGGTATTTAATAAATTAAGTGTTGGGGTAGTCCCAACACTGTACAGGAAAGGCAACACACACACAGAATTAGGAGATCTTGCGCCTGGAAGCCCGGGGCGGGCTGCTCCAAGCCGGAGCTGGACTGGAGGTTCTGGAACGGGCTGTTCCAAACCGGAACTGGACTGGACTGGAACTGGACCGGGTGGTCCACACGGGAAACAGGTACTGGAACGGAATTGTCCCAAACCGGAACTGGACTGGACTGAACTGGACCGGGAGGTCCACACGGGTACAGGTACTGGAACGGAATGTTCCAAACCGAAACTGGACTGGACTGGACTGGACCGGGAGGTCCACACGGGTACAGGTACTGGAACGGAATGTTCCAAACCGGAACTGGACTTGAGCGAGTGCCTGTAACACTCACGCCGGGACTGGACTGGAACTGGCAGGGGAGCGACTCACTACGGCAGGGCAGGACTGGACCGGGCTGACTGCACCGGTATAGAAAAACAAAAACAGAGGAGGGTTAGTGCAAGGGAAGGCACGGGAAAGACCGGGAGGTTCTCACGGAGGTGAAGGGTTTGGAAGTCGGGAGGTTTTGCGGAAGCACGGCAGGGCAGAGTGGTGTGGCGTAGCTGCGGTAGGTCCGGAGGTAGCTGACCGTCTCCAGAGCTCCAGGAGCCGGCGCCGAAGAACTGGGTGGTTTCCTCGGTCGGACAGGAACAACTGGAGGGTAGCCAGGTAGCGAATCACCCCGGAGCCTACACGCGCTGGAGGTGGAGGTACCGCAACACACACAAACAAACACGGGGAAAACAAACACTGCCACGGGAGATAGGGAGCAGGGTTGGATGGAGGAGAAGGGAAACAAGTTAGCAAACACAATAATGACAGGAATTGTGCGGGAGGTAAACTACCAGACTGTAGTTTGCAAGGGACTATACGCTGTACGGGAAACACATTCCACAAACACGCGAATAGTTTACACGGGGAGACCAGTTAACGAGTCAAGCACTACACCAAGTGATGATAGTTAACGAACTGGCGCCGACTGGCAGCCAGCCGAAAGACTATATAGGGCTAACTAATGTGACAAAATACGAAACAGGTGTGAACATAAACCGGGAGTGATTACAAGACACCAGGTGAGAAAATGCATGCAACGAGGGGGAGGGAGTGAAAGGCGGAAGTAAACCAAAACAACCAGACGAACAAGACAGGGAAGGACATGCCTAGTCCGCGGCAGAGGGGAAAACACGGACAAAGGGATCCAACATGACACGGAGGGAAAACAGGAAAACACGGAAAACGGACAGGAAGGGAGCGGAACATTACAGAAAGAGCTAACTAGCCTGATGGCACATGCCTGGTTAGCGCTGAAAGAGCTAACTAGCCTGACGGCACATGCCTGGTTAGCACTGAAAGCCGTTTAGGGCGTGTTTGGCTTTCGGGTAGTAAAACAATTTGGTGGATTGCTGAAATAAATGGAGGCACATCTGAAAAAGGGCTGTGCCTCGTCTCCCGTTTCAGTGGGGTTTATAACCAGCAGGATCCTATTCACTCACATGTGTGTGTGAGTGTATGGGTGTGTGTGTGAGAGTGTGTGTATGTGTGTGTGTGTGTGTGTGTGTGTGTGTGTGTGTGTGTGTGTGTGTGCGCGTGGGTGCATGTGTGTGTGTGTGTGTGTGTGTGTGTGTGTGTGTGTGTGTGTGTGTGTGTGTGTGTGTGTGTGTGCGCGTGGGTGCATGTGTGTGTGTGTGTGTTTGTTTGTGAGAGTGTGTGCGTGTGCTTGTGTGTCTGTGTACATAGAAAACAGAATTCCACAGACACGTGCAATGAGACAGTCCCAAACCTAAAATCATAAAGGATAGGCCACTCCCACCTTCCTCCACAAGCTCAGGCTTCAGGGCTTGTAAGGAGACCCGCACTGTGTCTACTTTAAATCCATTTAACCCACGTTCTGTGATTTAAATACAAAATTCCCATTGAGCGCTAACCACACCCCAAAACAAGTATATACTGTATAACACAAAGTAGTGAGGCATGATAACTTTAAATACTGGTGTTTGAAATCGTATTGACCTTTTAGGGTTGTTTTAAACGCACTTGTTCCTAGTTTGAAAATGCACTAATGTACGTCGCTCTGGATAAGAGCGTCTGCCAAATGACTAAAATGTAAAAAATGTAATGTAAATAAAATTTTATTAGACTTCAGGTATGCTAAACTATAATAATACCAGTGTATTATGAAAAATAAAATATTCCCATATTCACATCCCAGGCCTTTTAATCAGATCAACTAATGCTTTCATTTTCTGTAAATGTGCTATTTGGCAAGTGTTTTTTTTTGTAAAGTTACCTTTTTCTTTGGAGAAAAATAAGACAGACTCACATGTGAAGTAAGAGTGGAAACCTTTTCATTGAAACTAAATCAAGGAGCCAATTGTTCACGCTTGTCCACACTTTCGGCAGAATGCGCAAGCTGGTTTTTTGTCAATGGCCTTGGGCAATAAGAGAATGTTCCAGAAGGAAGACTAGTGATTCCGTCCAGTGAACATTAAAGGTTTCTGAGAACAGTTTCCAGCTGGTTACGGTTCAGGGGCTGCGTTTTTGCCGAATACGCAGTAATCGCATTCTCTCCTGAGCTGACACAGCACGGGGTGCTTCTGCGTGTCAAGGAGAAGCCAGCGGGCTGTGAGTTTGTAGTAGCCCGGACTTTTATAATTGTGTTTACACAACATCTGCGTTATTAATGCCCTTTTATTACAGGCCCACTGTGTCTCTTACGCTTACATGTGCCCAAACCTTTTTCTGCAACCGTCTGTCATTGCTTCCCTGAATAAAATCCATTTCAGAGGTCTCTGGAGGCTGCTTGCCTGAAGTACTGTAACATATGATTGCAAGAGAGTTGCGCACCGTGTAGAATAATTATTTTTGGTAAAACTTTACATTAGGTTGTGTCTACACCTATGTAGTTAGATTATAACTAATTTGGTAACAGGAGGTTATTACTGAGTAACTCTAATGTAGGTAACATGGAACAGCAGTTAGTGGTATTGTTAATTACACATGTGAAACAAGGCCATCCCTGTTACATCTCTCCTGCTGAAATAAAATCATTCCTTATCATAAAGACACCTTGTGAAATTAACAGACAAGGTTTATTTGTTGTGTATCATGGCGATGTGGCTTATGAGTGTAGATAAAATATTTCTAAAAATGTATGTGATTAAGAATAGCTACTGTTGTCGCTAGCTGTTGTTCCATGTTACAGTACCTACGTTGGAGTTACTCAGTAATAACCTCTTGCTACCAAATTAGTTATAATTTAACTACACAGGTACAGGTGCAACTTAATGTAAAGTGTTACCTTATTTAATTACATTCTTTAGTTTATAATGTTCTGCATTATCCATTAACTTTAAGGAAAACACCCATCAGCAGTAAACGAGGAAGAACCCAAACACACTCTGGAATCACAGAAAAGACCTCCGGGGTTGTGACCACTGTCCAATTACCACACATTTCAAAACAGATTAAACGGTGGGGTGGGCGTTCGCGTAAATCAAGTCGTCGGTGGTTGACATACATTGTGCAAACAGTTTAAACCAGCCTCCGGCAGCTCCCCGGATAGTTTATAATCATTTACTACCCGCCATCTTGGTTTAATGCCAAGTAGTACACATTTGTCATCTTAAAGTATATTTCCACTTCATTGTTCCATCTTAATTAATTTGGAACACTTAGTTGTAGTTGTGCTATTTCTGAAGCAGGTGAAGAAACTGCTACACAGTCACACAGACAGTACAGTCCCCGTTTCCTGGGAAAAGCCGCTAGGCTCAATGTATCGACCGCTGTACATGCCTTTATACGTGCAATAACTGGAGAATTGGCTTCAAATGTTTGAAAGACTGTTGAGCTGCTATTCTGTAATGCAGTGGTCCCCAACCCTGTTCCTGGAGTTCTACCGTCCTGTAGGTTTTCACTCCAGCCTTAACAAAGCACATCTCATTCAACAGCTTGAGATCTCATTGAGCTGCTAATCGGTAGAACCAGGTGCGCCAAATTAGGATTGAAATGAAAACTTACAGGACGGTAGATCCAGGAACAGGGTTGGAGACCAGTGCTTTAATGACCAGCCCAGCAGCCTATATGGAGGACTGCTGGACACTCCAATGTCCAAGGACAGGGGCCACGTCTTACCTGAGCAGGGGCCACATCTCACCTCAGAGCAGGGGCCATGCCTCACCTCAGAGCAGGGGCCACGTTTCACCTCAGAGCAGGGGCCACATTTCACCTCAGAGCAGGGGCCATGCCTCACCTCAGAGCAGGGGCCACGTTTCACCTCAGAGCAGGGGCCATGCCTCACCTCAGAGCAGGGGCCACGTTTCACCTCAGAGCAGGGGCCATGCCTCACCTCAGAGCAGGGGCCACGTTTCACCTCAGAGCAGGGGCCACGTTTCACCTCAGAGCAGGGGCCATGTTTCACCTCAGAGCAGGGGCCACGCCTCACCTCAGAGCAGGGGCCACGTTTCACCTCAGAGCAGGGGCCACGTTTCACCTCAGAGCAGGGGAAACAGTAACCACTGGGGGGGACAACCTGTAAAACAGACCGTCTGTCTGTTTGTCTGTCTGTCTGCACCAGTGCATGCGAGAGACTATGAAAAGTCGGCTTTGCCAGATGTGTAGAGCCTCCCCACTCTTCCACCTGGTGATGTTTATACATCCATTTAGTAGCACTGAGATAAAAGCAGACAGATTCGGTTAGAGAGTCTTTCTTTAGACTGATATATTACAGTTGGCTCCTCAGACTTCCAGCTGTTCTTCAGTTATATTTCACTAGCTTTACTACATGAGCCAAGCCTTCACACAAACTGAATATACTTAAACATATTGTGAATATGTGGGTGTATGCATTCAAAATATATAATCCACAGCAGTGCATTTAAAAAGAAGATGTATTGGAGCTGGGATGATTTGTGTATTCGCCCATACATAGTGTTGCAGTACACTTTAAACGTACGTATTTTCCGACGTTATCCTCATTCTTTGCTTTGATATATTTCATATGCACCTCACAAGTTTAGGAACTAGTATTACCCAAAACGCATGTTCGATTTATATTAAGGTTACTTGTACGGGACACAGTTTATTGGTGAGATCAGAATAAAATACAAACACCACGTCAATTTACTTGCTATTGTAGGAACCGTTTGCTTAAATGGACAAGATGGAACAAAACATTCTCTGATCTATCAAAATAGTTTCCACGGAAACAGCAAGGACATTTGAGGGAAGAGAACGCTGCCATTTTAAATGATTAATTACCTGCTTTACCTACAAACTGGAAAACCGGTCAAAATAATAATAAAGTCCTCAAAACATACAGTTAAATGAAAAGGATAAAAAACTACCAGCCATGAACCTAAAGGAAGTATAAAGGAAGTATAAAGGAAGTATAAAGGAAGTATGTGGGGAAAAAGCGACGGAGAGAATATAGTTTACTCACATAATTATTCCCTTTTATTTTACAAAAATGGTACAAATCTTGATAATTTATACAAATACAACAATAAAAAATAAAAAATAAAACATTTACTTTGTTAAACCCTCTTTATGCTCCATAGGAGTTCTGAAAGACTAGAATCCCTGAGCAGAGACATCCTGCAACATCTTCATTTCCTTATTTTATTAAAAGTTTTCCACAATAAGTGTGTGTATTTTCATTTTTGTAATTTTCAGTGGGAGGAGGGGGGGGGGGGGGGGGGGGGGGGCAGTGGTTATCATTCCTGTAGTTAAATGTTACCGATAATTAAAAAAAAAAAATTGAGGCAGACTGAGGTGATGTATTTAGCTTGAAGGACCAAAAAAATCCATGTCACATAAAAACTAGAAAATATGACAAAAATATCTATAAATAGATGGCTTGCAATGTGATTAGGGTCATGAGTTATTCTCCAGCGGTTGTCCTCCCCTGCAGAGCCAATCGTGTGCCTCTGTGATCACAGAAGTCTTTCCATAGCTTTCAATGACAACGTGTTTTATCAACGGTTAGATTTTGTGAAAAATTATTTCAACCATAAAAATGTTCCGTTCGGGATTCAATGTCACTGGGGAGCAAGTGTCAATTTTCAGGTTAATCATTGAGAATGCAACTAGATATAAATAATGAGATCTATAATGACTGGAGAGGTCAGTACTCATTCATCCAAACGCAGTGCATGTCTAGTGGCACTTGCTGGACAAATATAAGAATGCATCTCAAGAAACAAGCTCACAACACACTCATGACCCTAAAATATGATTCATACCCTTTCTACAGGCGAGTTTTAAATATCATATTCACTTTTGCTGATAGGGCATTACTGAGGCATACTTAAAATACGCAATGTGTCAAAACAGAATTTATTATTTTCCATTAAACAACATATCATAATAGAACACAAAGTGCTGTCAGTTTTACTAGCTAAGAGAGAAAACACAATAAGTTACGTTTAATAAACTTGGAATTAAATGGATATAGTACTGAACCTCTTATGATTTAATTTAGCTGAAAACTAGTAACAGTATAGTTACTGTGTCATGGCCAAATGTTAGAAATGTCATGTTAGAGAAATGTTGTCTGCAAAAATAAAAACAATGTAAATCGCTTAAATCCTAAAATAGAATGAGAGTTGCAGAATTTCCCCCAAGGAATTATCCCCAATGAAACCAAATATTGAAACGAAAACAAGTTCTTATTTATTCCACATGTTCTGAATTTACCTGTCTGGCAACAACAAAGAGGCGAGTTCACACACACAAATAAAACACAACTCCCTGACAAATGAACAACTACTGTGTCATAAGGTTAATGGAATGGAAAGTGTGTGTATATAGAGTAAAGTCAGGGCTTTGATACTGCTGGCATTGTGCTTAAAGTGCATGACTATAACTAATTGATAAGTTAGCTGAGGAAGGCGTAAGCGCTCCCTTACCACTGAAACCTCTCGCCACCTTTTCACATGTACAACTTTGTGCCTCTTTGTTGATGCAGAACAGTTCCCTTTCTCACGGTAAATAAAATTACTTCTCACTGCTGCTGAAGTTAACGAAACATGCATGATGCAAAAGGCCACTGTGTGCATGTGTGTGTATGTGTGTGTGTGTGTGTGCGTGTGCGCGTGTGTGTGTGGGGGGGGGGGGGGGGGGTTGGGGGTGTTGGCACATTTAAAATGTCCCATGATATCTCTGCCACGCTTTCTGAATTTTACACCATTTTGTGAGGAGACAACAAAGTGGCGGCATATAAAAGAGATTAATTTAAAATAATATTTTGCCAACTGTCACTTAACTTTTTCCCTCAAACTGACCTAAAGATTTCATTAAAAAATTTAAATAAATAAAAATACATTTGGCAAAATGTCTCTCAGTATAAACAAACAGCATAAGAGGTGGTATCTTACCATTATCTATTTTTATTTCTAGAAAAAAAATAATAATTAAAAGCACGTTTTTAGAACACACAGTATTTAAGATGTTATTGGCTGGTCCAGTGGAGTCTATACTGCAGAGCTAGAGGGGTACAACCCTTAGTCACAGCTGGGTGATGTAATAGCTGTTGTAGTCACCAGACTGTGATTGGTTGTTTGCATACATACTGCAGTGTGTGTGTTTCACATGAAGAGGGAAGGGCCAGACGTACAATGGCGTCCGGTCTCCTCACAGTCACGTCACACTGAGTCACATTTGATTTAATTATCCAGGTGATACAGGACATGTAACTCAAAGCACCTGAACGGGCTCTGGGGTTCTACACTGAACGCTACTGGGACGTTTGCGTGACATTTGCTTAACGTCGGCTCGCCCGGTTTCCCGCTGCACTGCGACGCTCGCCCGGTAACCCCCGTCACTAAAGACACTGTCGCAAACCCGCGACCAGGCGTCACTGAGAGATGTTTAATACGTCCATTTCTGCAGTAAAGGCCTTGCCTCCTCCAGCACAGTATCCCTCCCAGGACCGAGCTCATAAACGTCTTCCCGCCCTACCCTTCCCACAGACGTGGGAGGACGCACACATTCGTCCAATGACGTCCACGTTACGCTTCCACAGTTAAGCGCCGTGAGCCAATCAGCAGAGATCAGGGGCCGCCCAGCAGCCCCATGCACAGTGTCTGGCTGTAGGGCCCCTGCTGTGGCCCCCCACTGTGGCCCCGCACAGTTCCAGCTGCGTTTACAGAGGGCGTGGTGGGGTCAGGGCTGTGCCGTCTTCAGGCCCTGCTTCTCCATGATGTTCCAGAGCTTGCGCAGGTTAGACTGGGTGATGACATCATCAGGTTTGAGCCGCAGAGCTCGCAGGTAATTAGACTCCGCCTCCCGCAGTTTGCCATTCAGGTGTGGCACCCAGGTTCATCAAAGCTGCTGGATACTGTGACACACAGACATGAACACGCACGCACACGCACACACACACGCACACACACACACACACACACACACACACACACACACACACACACACACACAATTCCATTCATATATTACTGCCTAGAAAGAGTTGTATTTACAGAGAGCCCTTCGGCTGCAGATATACTATTATATGTAAACAAATAAAACAAGTATAATATAATATATATATATGTGTCCAACAGGGTGCTGCTTTATAAATAACGCACCCTTTTAACTGCATAACTAATCCACAAGAATACAAGGGCTGACGTCACATTCTTTAGGCTATTGTTGCATAACGTTAAAATCAGCGTGTTATGTGCCGTCATAAGTTATTCAACTCCAGCCAGTATTTCATCCTCCTGTGAGTGAGATCACTTGTTCAGAATCTGTAATAAATTTAAGAATTTTACCTCCATGTACGAATCACTGCCACTGATATGAACACATTAATGTTTATTTAAAAAACACACTTTGCTTGAACTCACTCCAGAAATCTAAGAACACATCCACTGCAGATATAGGCGGTATCTCGACTCCCGGGATGAGAGAGAGAGAGAGAGAGAGAGAGAGAGAGAGAGAGAGAGAGAAGCTATCTTTTCCTAGTCCAAGCACAGGGAGGACTGCAGTCACACTCAGCCACCTGTTAAACCCTGAATGGACGCCGAAAGATCAAAAACACGCTCGCATGCGTCCAGAGCCCAGCTGCAGTAGAGCCTTAATAAATAACCCACATGATGCGAAAACCGGGCTGGTCCCCCACCGCTCAGGAGCAGACGCTGGGTCAGTTGGGCAAGACCGTGACCGCAAGGTTAATGTGGTCGATATGCATCCTGATCACTGTGCTCAGAGGACCACTCTTTACGCCGCTGCCACTGATTTGCAGCTAATGGATTCTGTTGATACACCATAAACTTTACAAATTAAAAATATGAGGGAAACAAAAGAAGTATTTTTTTCCCAAATTATGTATTCAATTAAACAGAAGCTGCATTTATAGATAGCCACTGCTACACATAACTTAGATTAAATGTTATAGCACTCTGTTCCAAGCAGTAAAGCTGACTGTTTCAGTGTTTATTACTTTGGCAGATGAATGCTAGCCTCACTGTCAACCCCCATTTTGTTTCCACCGGCCAAATTGCTTGCGTCTACGACTTTCACATTTGATAGCATGAGGGCATTTATTTGTGCCATATCAGAAGCCATTTGAGTGAAGCGCTTGTATGATTCCATAGTGCAAAAAGCTTTAGATGAAGTCCCATCTGTCTGGAGAAGGACCCGTGCGTTCAGTCACTTACGAGAGAAGTGCAGTAGAAGCGTGGACTGGATCGTGACTAATTATCACTAATTAACGAACACGGTAACCAACACTAATTATCACTAATTAACTAACACGGTAACCAACACTAATTATCACTAATTAACTAACACTAATTACACAGTGCACTACTTACATCCGGTCTGAGCCCTGCTGCCATCCCATAATACTTCTCAGCCGCTTCATTGAGACTGGCTTGCCTGTACAGGAAAAAAATACATTACATTTAGTTGATAATTAAAAACACTTACAGTATAACGGCTGCTCCTGTTGAAGACATTATATATGTTTAAAACCCAGGAGGAGGAGCCACAGTTTAACCCGGAGGGGACACGGGCTACATGACCCCCCAACTTTGGGAAAACTTCAATGCCCCCCCCACCCAATATAATCATGTCGTATCATGTGGTACTGTTTGTGTCCCCCACCAAAAAAAAAAAGAAATCCTGTTTGTTGTCGCTTCCAATGTTGAAAAGAGATCGACGTCCTTGGGTACAGCTCAACAGCACATGCAAGACTGACAACTGGACACTTAGTTAGCCTGGTTTAGTAAGAAGTTTAGCGTGTGCAAAAACCTTTAGCACACGCTAAACTAAGAACACAACCAATGATTGGTGCAAAACAAATACCATGACCAATCCTTTGCCATGTTATTGGTTTTGCGTGTGCTAAAAGATTTTACACATGCTAAAGGTCTTCGTAAATCAGGCCCTTAGAGCCATAAAACCAACGCTTAGATAGCTGCAAACATTTGGACGGAAGTACAGATATGCGGTATACAAAAAGGTTACCTCATAATAATGTTTCCTTAATCACACCCATTGTTTCAGTGAAATCTTCTAGCGTCTCTCTCTCTCTCTCTATCTCTTATCAGTGTTTCATATATCAGTGCAAAGCCGACATTGACCGTTGCGTTTGGCGGTGTTTTGGGTTGCTTTGGAAGGGAAGTTACTAAGACACTGTTACTAAGTAACGGAAGACAAAGGAGCAATGCAATCTAAGGGCGATCTCAGAGGACATATTCCCGATTTGCACCCCGACCGCGGCTTCTGCCCATCTTCATGTTTCCTAGGTCATGACCTTCGACCCCAACCACAGCAACATGAAAGACACTAAAGGGTTCTTTGTGTTGTCATAGAAAACATCCTTTCGTTGGCCCCGGTTCTTTGCATCTGTCCAAATACTCCTGCTGTTCCTTTAGGGGAAAGCTGGGAAGGGCCAAAACAGAGTCACAAAGAAAACACGCAAAAGAGCGGCAGGCCTTAAGCGTTCAGTCACAACGTAATATAAACCTACAACATCACTCTTATATATGGGTGTTCCTGTATTTCTCATGGGCTCTTGTTAGATATTATATAACTCTCACACACACACACACACACTCACTAAGACACACACACACACACACACACACACTCACCCATATGCACACACGCACACACACACTCACACTCACACGCACACACACTCACACTCACACGCACACGCACACGCACACACACACTCACACGCACACACGCTTAATACATCCATACATAAGCTTATGACATGCTCCTCTTATATGTTACATAATGTTACATTAGAGAAGATTACATTACATCGTTCTCCGTTATATCATTGAGCAAAGTGCTGTAAAACAGAGAGAGAAAGAGCATTATAAGGATGGGTTTTATCTGATTAAGCCTGCGGCCCTGGCACTCTGGATTAAAGGACATTCCATTGTCACCGCGTTACGGGAACAAGCTGTGCTTCCAGCCACATCAACCAGTGACGCTTACGCAGGAGATTATTCCAATATGAAGAACAACAACAACAGAGTATCAGCTTTCAACAACAAATCAACTCCTGCTTTACTTGTGACTAACGAACGCTTACACTGAGTTACCAAGTACGAATAACTTGCTCAGCAGAATGAGTAATAATAATTCCTCTGATTTTGAATGCATACATTTCATTTAACTTTTAAGTTACATTTCTTCAGCCTTTAGTTTTACAACATGTCACATCCTTATACTGTATTTTTTCCACGTTCATCAAGTTCTGTTTACTGCACAACAACAAAAGACTTCAGTTCTTATTGTTGATTGAGGTCCTCCAATGAAGGGTGATATGGCAGGTGCAGTTGGGTGAATCTTATGACTTATTAAATTAGTATTATTATAAATACTCTGTTTGTGAAGATAAGGCCTTACTGTTGGACAGCAAGCATTAATTAAGTACTGTGAAGATCTTTATAAGACCACAGGCTAAAAATATTCAGATGCTATTCTAGAAATTCCGTTCAAAACACAAATCTGTTCCATATGTGAATACTGTAAAAAGCATATTGCCTTTTTTTCTTTCTTTTTTCTTTTTTAAAACCTCGTGGGGTCATACATTTTGTGCCACACTGAATTTAGTTGATCGATGCAATGAAAACATCTTTAACCACTTAACGACTTACAGCTGCGTGATGCTGATGGCACCATTTGTCTTTTTGTAAATACCTTTAACTTTGACAGTTAGGAGTAAAAAACTAAATGGACAACCACTGGTCACGGAACACGATGCTGTAATAAGAGTCAGCCTCAAACCTTTTACAACTTTCCTCTCTAATATATTACATGTGCCCCTGAAGTCCCATTTTACATTTAGGGAATATTTACATCTTAGGCATTTAGCAGAAGCGCTTGTCCAGAGTGAGTTATACAGCTTACATTCTTTACATACAATCCATTTATACAGCTGGAGATTTTACTGAAGCAATGCAGGATAAGTACTCTGCTCAAGGGTACAACAGCGCCCCCTCCTGGGAATCAAACCTGCACCCTCTGGGCTCCAAGCCCAGTTCCCTAACCACTATACTGCATACTATATACTATATATATATATATACTATAGTATATACTATACTGCACTGCCTAACCACTATACTGCACTGCCTAACCACTATACTGCACTGCCTAACCACTATACTGCACTGCCTAACCACTATACTGCACTGCCTAACCACTATACTGCACTGCACTGCCAAATGTCATAAGTAGAGATGTTTTAGAGTGATCAGCACAAGAAAGGTTAATTGTTTATGTACCATTTGAGAGGCTACATTTGCTGGATTGACATTTGTTTTTGGTCACTTTAGAGCACTTTACCTTAATGCACTTACTCACTACTTACTCACTACTTACTCACGCTTTATTCCACCTCGTCTTTGTTGTGAAAGCAGCCAAGAACACACACACACACACACACACACACACACACACACACACATCATACACACACCACACACACACACACACACACACGGCGTATAATGAAATGTTTGAGGTGTTTATAAGGCCGAACGTACCGGAGCATGTGAGCAGCGCTGAAGACGACGTCAAACTCGCCGTTCTCCAGCTCCGCTGCCTTCTCCGCCATCACAGCCGCCTCCATCAACCGCAAATCTTCCAACAGAAACTGACCTGAGAGAGAGAGAGAGATAAAGAGAGGGAGAGAGAGACAGATAAAAAAAAGAGAGAGAGAGAGAGAGAGAGAGAGAGAGAGAGAGAGAGAGAGAGAGATGGAGAGAGAGATGATATCAAATCTGGAGCACTTCAAAATTCATTCTCATATCATGGTTACAATCAAACAAAAAAAAAAGCAATCATCACTATAGAGCTTGGAAGTAAAAAAAGACAGATTTCTTAAGAATAATGAATAATTTTTTTTAGAAAGAGATGGGAAGTTGAGTACCCCTGATTGGCAGAGGAGAGGCGGAACACTAGCAGTGAGGGAGGGGTCCTGCTGGATGACCCCTGTAAGGGTCACACTGTAAAGCGTGTGTGTGTCCATCTCTGCAGCGCCCCCTGGAGGCCCAGACGTCACACACACTCCCTGTACGTAACCATGAGCCGCTAGGAACAATTGCAGGAAGAGTCGCTTATCAGTGCCGATTAGGCCCCCATGTGAATCTTTTAATTCCCACCATATCCGCTCGGCCACGTGCTCTCGTGTGAAGAGGCCGCAACGGCTCGCAGAACGTGCATTCTGGGAGGGGGGGGGGGGTACTAATGGCCTGAAAGGAGTCCAAAATGGTCGTGGAACAAGGGAAGGACAAGGCGGTTCTGTCAGAGCAAGCCAACACCTGACAAAGGGCTGGGAGATAGCGAGCGGACACCCACGGACCGGACCAGGACCGGATCCAAACACAGCCGGTCACCTGCCAGACCCCTGACCCAACACAGCCTAGATAACAACAATAGCAAATACTATAATGAGGAGGGAGAGAGAGAGACAGAGAGAGAGAGGGAGAGAGGGAGAGAGGGAGAGAGGGAGGGACAGAGGGAGAGAGAGAGAGAGAGGGAGGGACAGACAGAGAGAGAGAGAGAGAGAGGGAGAGAGGGAGGGACAGAGGGAGAGAGAGAGAGAGGGAGAGAGGGAGGGACAGACAAACAGACAGACAGAGACCTCTCACTGCTCAGTAAGTAGCCATCGCCAGAGAGACAGTGAGTTGTAGACCACTCAAAGATGTTAATATTACCATTAATTACTCTTTTTATCAAAATGTTTTCAATGAAATAATGACTTGTGTTTATAATCATTACAGATGAGAGTGTCTGCAATGTAGTTATATTGTTGATACTGTTTTTTGGAAATAATTACTTTGGCAATACTATAATCTACAATGGGAGGTGGGGTATGGGAGCCTTTTATTTACAATTAATTTAATAAAGATGAATGCACTTAATGCGCAATATAACAATGGATTTTCCAGTAAAGCAAAGGCTGCAGTTTATAGAAAGCTACAGGACTTTTTCCAAGAAATTATTAACTAATATCCACGCCACTGTGTGCACATGATTTGCCAGTGTAATCAATCAATAAATCAATTCATAAATTTTTATTTCTAGAGCACATTTCATGTACAGAACACATCTCTATGTGCTTCACAGAAGAGACAATATTTTTTAAGTTAAGAAGAAAGCATTAAAAACAAACACGACAGTAACAACAATAAAAACTAAAACTGAACAAAACGAACGGAGCAAAACAAGCAGCAAAATCAATAAGATTAATAAAACTAATTAAAAGCTTTGGAGAAAATAAAAGTGTTAAGAATTATTTTAAAATGGGAAAATGTTTCCCAATTCATCAGGCAGGGTAAACCAAGCCTGAAGAGTAGTCTCATTAAATTTCTGTCCAATTAGCAGGAGGGCTTGAGCCTCAGAGGCCTGAAGGACCTGCATGCACGGGCTTCTGGGGGAAAAAAACGTTGTGGAGTGAACTGATAAATAAAATCATTCACTCACTTTTTCAGGCTTTCGGTTGCCAGCGCCTAAAATCAATATGCGATTGTCTGGGTTTTTTTGGCCAAGTAAGATGGATTGGCAGCATTTACTCCCAGTGCAGAAGGAACAGTGCTTCCATTATTTAAAAACAATATCCGGCACAGTCATATTGGTGCCCATTATGTGAATAAAATGCCTTCCATGGGATAGAAAATGGCATAAACAGATCATTTCTGTACAATGGAATCTAAAATGTGCACAGTGTGCAAAATTCTCTCATTGAGTTGGCCGATTGATAGAAAGAAGAGAAGAGAAGGGATGGTGTTGTGCCTGATAAGATTTACATACAGAATAAGTAATAGAATATAAATACCCACCATAATGCATGTAGCAGGTTCCTTTACCGGGATCCAGTTTAATGGCCTTCACAAAGTACCGCTCAGCCTCCATTTTGTGCCCCTGTAGTGTATAGAGGATCATTTCACTTTAAACCTCTCAGTAATGCGCTTCCAAAAACAAACAGCTGGCAACACCTGGACCGAACACACGCATGCATTTACATATAAAACAAGTTAGGTTTCCAACAGAGCGGAAAATAAATGATTAATCTGACAAACAAACAAAACGACTCCCAGTTATATGATATTATGCATTTTATTAACAATGTGCATGTTGAAGTTTATCCATTGCTGTGTATAGCTAGAGT
>CM056377.1:4210343-4247843 GCA_029718625.1 Synaphobranchus kaupii | reverse complement strand
CAATTTATGAACGGGTCTACAATTTCACTTGGGATAGGTCCTACAGTGGATATGAGCGAAAACCGCCAATCTCAAAATTAGGCCAAAAACACTGGACTCTGAGGAGCTTACCACAAAGATGAGAAATCTACACAGTCTGTAAAGAAGAATAAGGATCAGAATCAAATCTGGCAATAATCCAGTCGATGTTGAAAAGCACATTTCCAAGAAAAAAAAATTATTCCACAGGTATCACACAGGTGTTATGATAAGATCTCTGGCCAGATTAAACTGAAACTTTAAACTGGCCAATATCATAAAAAAAATCTTCTGCTATGGCAGCGTTCACCTCTTTAGTAAAAGTCAGGAAATGTTTGACAATTTTATAAATCCGCTGTCAAAACCTCAGCAGTGGTCAGCTGGTGAGCTGACATTCCTGCACACAACCAGAACCACAGCACAGGAGTACCCATGACGCAGAAACGGCTGAGAGGCCCAGAACCACAGCACAGGGGAACCTGTGGCCCAGAAGGGCGTGGCAGGCCTGCCATCTTCACTGCACTCAAGCTCTCTCTTAAAGGTTCTGACTCAATCACATTGCATTTAGCTCGCTGAACTAGTCAGAGGTTTTTGTTATTTAAAATGCTCACTCTCTAACAGCGGCAGCTGCATAGTGATTTACACCTTTAAAATGCCAAAGAGAGACTATGATTACAGGGGAGGGAGAAAGAAAGGGAGAGATATTTTTTTTTCCAGTTATTTTTATTATTATTTATAATAAGAATTTATTTTTGTTATGATTATTATTATTATAGTATTGAGTGAGGGTGCAGTCTGGACATTGTAGTGGTTAACGACAGGCCACTGAATTAAAGGAGATGACTGACTGGGATCCGGACAAATAGGTGTTCATGGATAACACTAATACCACAGAAACGAACAACTGGACTGTGGGTTTAACATGAGTAATGAGACTATACCAGAGCCCAGCCAATCAACAGCATGGAAGCCTCAACACTCAGAGCTCAATAAAGGTTTGATCAGGAGCCAAGCACCCACGCTTAAAAGCAGGCTTAAGGTTCCCTTCATAAAAAACAATATATCCTGACAGTATATCCATATTTTTATAATAACTTATAAAAATGTAGCAGCTTTGAAAAATACTGGGAGTAAGAACAAGCGTCTTACTCCCAGAAACTGCCAGTTTGCATTTTATATACCGTACGCCTCCGCTATTTCCATTTCTGGAGTTTGGCATTTCCAGCAAATGGGAGTTCCAAAAATAAATTTTTAGAAAGATTAGTTACGCTGTTCGACAGCTGTGTACTAACAATGCAAACGCTCCAAAGATTCACAGCCAAATAACAGCTTAAGATATTAATCTTTCAACCGAGAATTTACAATGATGAACAAGACCTTTCCCTTACCCATCATATTGTAGAGACTCTGAGGAGCAAACTGTCTGGGCATTTTCTGCACAGCTTCTTTGTACACAGACAGCGCTTCCTGTGAATAAAATAACACCATAAATGAGAAAAGTCACTTCCTGGAGTTCCTGCGATATCACCGTTGACAATAAATAAGGAAAAAAACTATTAAATATGTTTACTAAGATGGTAGTTCTTTAAGAAAGAAGTTCTTAAAGATAAATGTACATCTAAAAATGTCCTGTATGTTTAAAAAAATGTCATGAACCGTCAATCAAAAGTAATGTGGTTCTAATGAGTTATCTGGAAATGTAATGAAAATGTGCAAATGTGATTTCATGTAGAGGAAGGTAGATGTTTCATTTAGTTTGTTTTCATGTTTAGTAGTTTGTCAATGTCAGTTGTTTTGTGTGTAAAACTGTATGCCTTGGATTTAAAACACTCAATAAAACGGTAGTTCATTAAGTGATATTATTTATTTTTTATTTTTGGATGTTTGTGCAAGTCCCACTTCAATCAGTCCAAGTAAGCAGGAAATGAGAGGAACATTTTGACTTGACTTTCAGCCCTGTTACTTGGCCCTGTTACTTAGTCCTGTTACTTGGCCCTGTTACTTGGCCCTGTTACTTGGTCCTGTTACTTGGCCCTGTTACTTGGCCCTGTTACTTGGTCCTGTTACTTGGTCCTGTTACTTGGCCCTGTTACTTGGCCCTGTTACTTGGCCCTGTTTCTTTGCCCTGTTTCTTGGACCTATTACTTACAGGTAGCCCTGTAGCTTGGCCCTGCCCTGTAGCTTGGCCCTGCCCTGTATCTTGGCCCAGCCGTACCCACCTCCTGATGGCCCTGCTCATGCAGTAGTTTTCCCAGGTTGTAGAGGCAGCTGGTCACAGAGCTCCTGTGGGCGTGGGGGTCCTTCAGGTTTTCGTCGGGAATGTCGGCGCAGGTGAGGAAGGTGCGCTTGGCCTCGTCCAGGTGACCCTGGTTCATCAGGATGATTCCCGTGTTCAGGTACGCGGCTGCAGGCGAGGGAACCACAATCCCGCGCAAATTATACAGTGGAAATTTCCACTCTGTTCCCAGTGTTAGACTCACCTACAGAGCGCCAACACACACAGTACATATAACACTGTGGAAGTGGAACAGCCCAAGTCTTGGCGCCGACGCCCTCCAATCTGTTCAGTTATTAGCGGTAGAACTGCAGTCTCCATTTTTATCAGCTTTGTCGCTCCATAAACATTTCTGCACGGCAACACACATTTCCTGAATTTCAATCATTCCAGACTGTTGACCGATCGGGCTGGTATTCCCAAGTGAGAAAAAACGCAGGCGGAGGAAAACAGCGCATCAATAAAGCTCCCGAACCTTCTGTGGCACTACGGAAGCTCCGCCCGACATAACACGCAAACAAACCGCCCCCCCTCCCCCCTAACAAACCCCTTTTTCAGCCCTCTTTTCTCCCAATTTGGAATGCCCAATTTGCCCAAAATACCCAGTCTGCAAAAGCACGCTCATGCAATCAGCTCGGTGAGTTTGGTAGAGCGCAGACGAGCCTGTGATGTCGCTTCACCTCACTCCACAGCCCAGGTATAGAGTCTGAGGAGGACACGATGTGCAGGGAGACTGTGGGTCCCCGATTGACCAGAGGGGGCGCTAGTGTGCAGTAAGATTTGGGCACCCTGCTGACTGATTTCCAACCCCCCCCCCCCCCTCCCCGACCCGGGTCAATTACAAACTGCCCTGTGGGGGCTGTCGGTCACAGTTGGCACTCTTGGAGCGTACCAGTTTCGAAACCAGACCACAGGGCCCACCGATGCTCGGGAATAGTGCCTTAACCAGACGAGCCCCCCCAGCGGTCCCGCTCACACAAGCTTCTCTACGAGCACGGGAATCTGCCGCAGGCACTTACAGGAAAGGGAGGGGCACTTAGTACTCACAAGCCAGAGTGGGCCTGCTTCCGATGGCCAGTTTATAGTACCGCAGAGCTTCAGTGAGCTGGTTGTTCTCTTGCAGCAAAAGTCCCCTGGAAGAGAGGAGGGTTTCAGCGGCTAATTCAGCGGCTAATTCACACAATAACACACAATAACACACAATAACACACAATAACACACCTGCAACCAACTGCACACTAGATTAATCTGTCAAAAGCAATGCAGTTCAGAGGATAGGAAGTCTAGAGTTGCCTTAAACACTAATCTACGCCTCTATCCAGGGAGAAAACACAAGGACAAGCAAACCAAACATCACATCTAAAGACATTAACAGTAACATCTAACATTAAGCCACAATATAAAGATGCATAAAGAGGAAAATAATGCAATCTCTTTTTGAAACTATGTCATTTCTAAACCAGAGAAGTGGAGGTCTGACCATTCCATAATGGATATTCCCTTCATTCAAGATTTTTAAAAAAATGTAAATATCGACTGAGTTAAACAGACTAGTTTAGTTTCCTTCGGTTCTTTACATACAACCATTCAAAAATGATTATTTTAACATAACTTGACAAGAACGGGCCATTCAGCCCAACAATGCTCGCCATTTTCCCACCACTAAAGGGTACCAATTTTCTTTTTTTTACCCATTTAATTTTGATTGAATGGGGCCTTTAAATCTATTATTATAGGAAGAAGCACAGACTCATGTAAGAGCTCAGGCCTCAGTGGAGGGGTGGGCTGGACACACAGGCGGGGGGGGAGGGGGTAATGAGAGGGAATGAGAGCATCAGAAGAATCTACCCCCCCCCAGGTACACAAAGGGGTGATGTATGGGACAGACTCAATGGCAGGGCTCCCCCAGGGAGGAAGAGCACAGAGCATCCCCTCTCCGATTGGCCCGGCGATAGATTGGGGGGGGGGGCACAGCTGCGTACTCACAGGTTGTAGAGCATGTCTGCCATGTTTCCACGGTAACGCAGGGCGTTCCTGTAGGCTTGCTCCGCCTCCTCCACCTTGCCCTGGTTCTTCAGCACGTTTCCCAGGTTACCCCAAGCTGGCGGAGAGACAGAGCCTCACTTTCAACGCCTGTTCAAATATATTTTTTTTTATTGTTTAAGGGCTTTCTGGGATTTGAAATGGCTGCATCTGCGAGCCGGTGATTTAATGCTAACCTGCAGCTAGACAAGCCATCTCTTAATTTTCCTAGGTCTCCACATACAGTACATCTAGACAGCTGGAGATGGCACATAAATGCTGGAGACAGCTTTTAAAAATGGACAGAAGTCACAGTGGGATTTAAATGGCCTTCACGCTCAATTTCATGTCCTTGCTACCATAAGCAATCATGCAGAATACTGTACCGCAATGAGTACTAAGGAAAAAAGGCAAACTTGGACCTACATTCCACATAGGCTGTTAAACTGTGTGGATATTTCTTTAACACGTTTCCCCCCAGGGCCAATATAGGAGACGCCATTTAAGAAAGGACAGTCATATTCCAACGCCAAGGGATTTACAGTGTTCATGCAGCATTAAAACCCAGCCTGTAGCCCACAGCAGCATAGCACTGAGACTGCACATGGTTACTGCATGCACACTGTTACTGCATGCACACGGTTACCGCACACTGTTACCGCACACGGTTACCGCACACTGTTACCGCACACGGTTACCGCACACGGTTACCGCACACTGTTACCGCACACGGTTACCGCACACGGTTACCGCACAGGGTTACCGCACACGGTTACTGCACACGGTTACTGCACACGGTTACTGCACACGGTTACTGCACACTGTCATACAGGCATTACGGGGGAAACGATGTGCTGCCGTTTACCGTTTTTACAGTATTAACGGGTGCACTTTCTGCCAATGCAGCGTTTTGAAAGTGGATGTGAGTGTGATTGGCTCTCTCCCGCCAAACGGGCCCGTTTCCGCTGGACTGGCATGTTTATTTCATGTATTTATTATTGCGCAGCTGAAGGGGAGCTCACAATGGGAAAAGCAAAGCGAGACGCTGTCTGTGCGAATGAATAACGCTTTTTCCTTAACCGCTGCACTTAATGTGCGTGTGCCAAATGCGCTCTTCTGGGGGTGATGGGGTTAGCTTTAGCATGTGGCTAAAGAGTTAGCTTTATCACAGCTCCCTCCTGAGCCTGGTGGGGTTAGCTTTAGCCTGTGGCTAAAGAGTTAGCTTTATTACAGCTCGTTCCTGAGCCTGTTAGCATGTGGCTAAAGAGTTAGCTTTATCACAGCTCCTTCCTGAGCATGTTAGCATGTGGCTAAAGAGTTAGCTTTATCACAGCTCCCTCCTGAGCTTGTTAGCATGTGGCTAAAGAGCTAGCTTTATCACAGCTCCCTCCTGAGCCTGTTAGCATGTGGCTAAAAAGTTAGCTTTATCACAGCTCCCTCCTGAGCCTGTTAGCATGTGGCTAAAGAGTTAGCTTTATCACAGCTCCCTCCTGAGCCTGTTAGCATGTGGCTAAAGAGTTAGCTTTATCACAGCTCCCTCCTGAGCCTGGATGAGCACCGCTTCATGCTTCACTGTGACCTTTATCAAAGACAAAGGAGGATGTTTTACCGACATTCATCAAACATTCACACACACTCAAGGGGGGAAAAGGGTTGTGATGGAAGCTTCTGCTTAGCAACCAAAAAATGACATCCCCAGTGGAAATTTTTTTTTTCAAAAGCATATCAAAAAAATAATTATAATAAAAATAAATCAATACAGACTAGTGATCCATTTATCCGCTCCTTCATACGAGCTTGCCTAGATGAAACAGAGACTGTGCTGTATTTAATAAAGAGACCATGCCGTACTTAATCAATTTCTCTTTGCATAAAGTGTTTCACAGAACCAGCACTGAGGAATAAAATAGACATTCCCAGATGAATTATAATGAAAAAAAAATTGCAATGAAGCATAAACGTGCGCACCCCCACCCACCCCCCCCCATCCCCATTCTGGCAATGTTAGCAGAGGAAAGCGACTCTTTTGTGCGTTTTTACAACTTTTCAGGAGTTGGCTGAATCGCTGACTGGATTTCCTGTGAGAAGTGAAAAATGGCTTAAACCTTCACACGCGCACTCTTATAAGTCGCCCTGGATAAGAACATTCGCTAAACACCCAAATGCAAGCGTAACAAATGCAACACTTAACCGTCCCCACCCTCCCCGCCCCTCCCCTCCCGGCCCCGCCCCTCCCCTCCCCTCCCCGCCCCCTCCCCGCCCCGCCCCGCCCCTCCCGACCCCTCCCCGCCCCGCCCCGCCACCTCGGCAGCGTTGGGCGTAGTCCTGGGTTACCTTTCGCGGGGTTCACAGTGATTCCAGACCTGTACAGCAGCTCCTCGTTGCGCCAGTCGCGGTTCCTCAGGACGGTCCGGGCCCCATAGAGCAGGACCAGAGCAGCGCTGCAGTACAGCAGCAGGGTCCTGCAGAGCCGGGCCCCGAGCCGGACGCACAGGGCCCGCAGTCCCACCGCCACCAGGAGGCAGAACCCCATGCTGGGGATGTACAGCACTCGCTCGGCGATCACAAAGCCCACATAGAAGAAGAGGTTTGAGGCGGGAAGGAAAGGGACGGCCATGAGGCCCAGGGAAAACACCACCAGGTTCTCCGTGGCGGGCAGCGAGGTCGTCCTGACAACGGCGTGGGCCTCCGACCCGTTTAAAGACCCCGGCTCGCCCCCGCTGTGCTCCGGGGCGGGGGGGCAGCTGTGCCCGTTGGAGTTGGGCTTCCCGTTGGTCACGTACGCTTTCCCGTTGACCTCCCTGACCTTGGCCGGGTCCCGGAGGCCGACCCACGCCAGGAGCAGAAACCCGCCGTAGAAGGCCAAAGTGTGGAGGTTCCTCCAATCGGTGGGCGTCCTCAGGAGGGGCAGGGCGTCCATGGACCAATCGAAGCTCAGGGTGTTGGGGCACAGGAGCAGCCACAGGTTGGCAGCCGGCAGGTACAGGAAGGTGAGCGTCCTGGTGAGGAGGATCGGCGAATCGGCCGCCGGGTTGTCGGAGTTGGAGAAGCTCGGCGGTTTGTTTCCCATCCAGTACAGCCGGAGCGCCAGGAGAACAGCGCCCCAAGTGGACAACAAGCACACACTCAGGAGCAGGCGCGTGTTCTTCCTCTGCAAGGCCAAAGCAAACAAAACAATATATATTTATCAAAAACAATATATAACGGGTACTTTTATTGTACACGGCCTCATAAATACAATGTAGACGTTCTGTTTGGTTTGGTCTGTGATTTTCTTTTTTTAAAGAGGAAGATGGTTCAATCTGATGGTTTAATCTGGGCCAGGAGTATAAAATGGAAGGATTATTTCCACTTCAGAAAGATGAACTTAAAACAAGCCAAATAAAAAAAAAAACATAAAGCCATATTTTTTTTGCAAGTTGTATTCATGCACAGTGTTGGCCGACAGGGTGTTTTATGGAGTACAGTAACTGGCAAGCATGTCGGGCCAGAAATAATAACAAAGGCACGTTGCCTAGCGCTCGTGGGACTGGAAAGCCACAGATGAGTCATGTATGTAACAGACCCTGCGTGGACATTAGAGATCATTTATACAACATTAGCACCTTTTCACTTCAGGCTCCAACACGTACATATAGCAACTTTATGGTTTTCTTTGACGAAGCCAAGGGGTGATCCTTTTCATTCAATTACAGAATTTAAAAAAGCTTACATGACCCAGAGAATAAACTTAAACAGTTTATGTTTCAATGGGTCAATGTTAATGCACATAAAATAGGTTAACAAAAACATATATTTCTGAAACGAATATCAAAACCTAATTTATTATCCATCGTTAAAAATGGCCACAAATGTTTTATATTCTTCCTCAGAGTGGAAGTATTGGGACGATATACAGAGGGGCAGCTTGTGTGATTTCTACAGAAGGTTCGATTTAAAAAATCGATTAAAATAAACTTTCAGATGTTTCTTTGTCAAGGTTAGTTATATATATAGTCAATCAGAACCACAGTGCCCCTGAAGATCAGCTACTGTGCAGCACAGTACCACCCACATGAGTCATGACACTGCTATTAATCAAACGACTGGTAATTAATTTACCCAGAACAGAAGCACACAGTTTAGATCTAATGTGATAAATGCACTTTGAATAAACTACACAAAGTAACATAACTAGGTTACATAATTAATATATACCGATGACCACATTCCAAACTATTTGAAAATTTAAAAGTGAACAGCTGATTTAATTCACTGCTTAAAGTCATTATTTCATAATATCTTATTATGGTTTCCAAGATTTCTTGTTTGTGGAGGAACCTGCTTTTTTTTGCCTGAGTAACAGCAAGCAGTAACAGCAAGACGTGATTGCACTACAGAACACTGATTACGATAACTTATTTTATGCAATATTTGTTAGAAAGTATCAAGCTTTGACAAACTACGATTCTGCAAACCTTATTCAATTTGACAAGCCAGATTGTAATTAGTAACCTGAGGCAAAGAAGCCATTTTAAAAGTTATAATCAAAAGTAATTAAAAGATATTAATGTTAATTAAAATAGGAAGTAAAATTACTGCAGCACATTTTTAAGATGGTGATTAAACTTGCAATTAATCACAATCCAAAAAATAAATAAATCGTACTACATTTTTTATATGATTCATTTTTAATTAACATAAGAATCCCCCACTCAGCCCCCAAACACACACACACATGCACGCACGCACACACACAGAAGGGTCCCAAAATAACTGTCAGTCATGTCAGACTGACTGATAATATCCACATTGCAATCCATGTCCTACATGGATAAGATCATCCATAATTACAGCTGGATTAAAGGAAATATAGAGTTATGAAATACAGAGTTCACCCACTGTAGTCCCTTTGCTGTCTCCTGCTCTTGTTTGTACTGTTTATGTGCAAGTATTTCACTTCATAAGAGCAAAGAGGTTTGAGGATCATAATTGCATTTCCTACAGTACAAAGTAGGCCATAACATATGTTCCAAATCTTCCTCCAAATGAAAAAAATGTTTCATGAAAACTGCTTGGGAAGCAAAGGGTATTAATCACTGCCAACAAGAAGCCCAAGTGGGCCATTCTCCCCCCCCTTCCCCACCTCTCTCTCCAAAAAAAACGCAGTTGAGAGAGAAATGAAGTGGAAACTATGCTGTAGGTTTCTCAGTACATTTTGACAGCATCACTGCAAACATGAGCAAAGAGGAACAGATGAAACCATCCCAATAAACTCTGATGTATTTTCTATCCCCTGCGACACCTGCAAAATGGGTCGTTTTCCCACAAGTGATGAGAAAAACAGGATTTTCCTTTAGCCCACATCTCATATTAACCCTTCAATCACACAAAATGACGGATGCACAGAGGAAAGGTTACAGCTCTTTAAATCAGTTGTCATTCGGCACCTTCATTCAAACTATCTATGACATTATTTCAACATCCAGACAGACGCTTTAAAAAGCTGTCGCCTCCTCAGTGGCATCGATTCCCATTGGTCCTTCACCATGGCATTGATTCCCATTGGTCCTTCACCACGGCATCGATTCCCATTGGTCCTTCACCATGGCATCTGATCCAGTGAAGACAATGTGAAGGATTCCAAATCTAGAAAAGCATGATTCCTTCCAAAGAGTTAATACAATTACACAAGTGCTTATTTCCCCTCCCCTTAATGCAGGGGCGGGCAAGTCCAGTCCCGGGTGTCCGGAGTGTATGCAGGTTTAACTCCAGTCCCGGGTGTCCGGTGTGTATGCAGGTTTAACTCCAGTCCTGGGGGGCCGGTGTGTATGCAGGTTTAACTCCAGTCCTGGGGGGCCGGTGTGTATGCAGGTTTAACTCCAGTCCTGGGGGGCCGGTGTGTATGCAGGTTTAACTCCAGTCCTGGGGGGCCGGTGTGCATGCAGGTTTAACTCCAGTCCTGGGGGGCCGGTGTGTATGCAGGTTTAACTCCAGTCCCGGGGGTCCGGTGTGTATGCAGGTTTAACTCCAGTGCTGAGGGGCCGGTGTGTATGCAGGTTTAACTCCAGTCCCGGGTGTCCGGTGTGTATGCAGGTTTAACTCCAGTCCTGGGGGGCCGGTGTGTATGCAGGTTTAACTCCAGTCCTGGGGGGCCGGTGTGTATGCAGGTTTAACTTCAGTCCTGGGGGTTCCGGTGTGTATGCAGGTTTAACTCCAGTCCCGGGTGTCCGGAGTGTATGCAGGTTTAACTCCAGTCCTGGGGGGCCGGTGTGTATGCAGGTTTAACTCCAGTCCAGGGGGTCCGGTGTGTATGCAGGTTTAACTCCAGTCCCGGGTGTCCGGAGTGTATGCAGGTTTAACTCAGTCATGGGGGTCCAGTGTGTATGCAGGTTTGACTCCAGTCCTGAGGGGCCGGTGTGTATGCAGGTTTAACTCCAGTCCTGAGGGGCCGGTGTGTATGCAGGTTTAACTCCAGTCCTGAGGGGCCGGTGTGTATGCAGGTTTAACTCCAGTCCCGGGGGGCCGGTGTGTATGCAGGTTTAACTCCAGTCCCGGGGGGCCGGTGTGTATGCAGGTTTAACTCCAGTCCTGGGGGGGCGGTGTGTATGCAGGTTTAACTCCAGTCCTGGGGGTCCGGTGTGTATGCAGGTTTAACTCCAGTGCTGAGGGGCCGGTGTGTATGCAGGTTTAACTCCAGTCCTGGGGGGCCGGTGTGTGTGTGCAGGTTTTTGCTTCTACCAGTTACCAATTATTTAATTAGTCCAATCATTTACACAATCTGATATTTTAGCTACATTCCGCGGTATGAACAGAAGCTGATGAATGTTGCTGTGCCTGTATGCATGTATTGTGTTTTATCGTGGTGTAATTTACGAGTAAATCGGTGTTGGTGTCTGTCACTAATTAGCTTCTTGAGCCAGGGTAACTGGTGGCAGCATACACAGTTAAACCTGCATACACACCGGCCCCTCAGCACTGGAGTTAAACCTGCATACACACCGGACCCCCAGGACTGGAGTTAAATCTGCATACACACCGGCCCCCCAGGACTGGAGTTAAACCTGTATACACACCGGCCGCCCAGGACTGGAGTTAAACCTGTATACATACCGGCCGCCCAGGATTGGAGTTGCCCACCCCTGCCTTAATGGGATGAAAAACAGATTGACAGCATAGCAGGACCATTCCACGGTCAAGCTGTGCACAGATCTCTGATGATCTGACCTGACATCTGTCCAAAGCATTTGGAGCAGCTCTGCATTCACAGGGCATTTCATGTTGTGTCAACTGTGCTGTTCCCAAAGCCCCACGGAAACGCCATCCAGCGTGCGGCTCATGTGACATAAATTAATTTAGCCTCTCAGGATTCACACCTGGGATATTTAATCCATACATAGGTCACCTGTTAGTTAATTAATTTAATATAATGCCATGAATGACTACATATGCTTGGGTCCACAATCATTACTGACACTTACATTCTACCTCTGAAAAAACACTTAAGGTTTTTAACTTAAGTGCACTGTAAATGTAGACTTGAATGTATTATTAATAATAATAATAATAATAATAATAATAATAATAATAATAATAATAATAATAATAATAATGATAAAAATCCAACTAGGAGCACGGCACAGCATCCAGTAGGCTAAAGAAACTGAACCAATATTGTTTAATAACTGCTCTATCGGTCTTGTGTTCATTAATATGTGGAGGAGACTGCAGGCCAAACCGCTGTGGATCCATCTTAATTTCACAGATGCCCGGTGCACTAGTCCACAGGTTCACACGGTCACTAGGCCACACAAGGGGTCACCAGCTTAGCACCATCACCATTTCCAGCTAATGACAGCAGACCCATGCTGCCGAGAGCGGGCATGTCCAAAATTAAGACATTTAAGTCCTCACTTTGCACCTAGAACAATGTTCATCTTGACCATCAAGCTGAAAGAAATTTATGCGAACGTTCCTGTGTCAGTAATTTAGTTAGACTACAAAAGTACTCAATGGACTAAAAACCCCAGCAAACATTTTTGTGGTGAAAAGTCGCTGAAACGCTGTCTAGGCGTTTAGTTGAAAATCTGGCTACATTTGGTTGACAAGTGAAAGGTTTGCAGCCAACTAGGATATAGCCAGGCTATATTCGGGTAAAACCTGAACTACATAAGTTAACCTAATTTGTTTATGTCAAAATGTGTCAAAGCTTCTATCAACCTGGGCTATGTCCGAATCAAGCCCTTTGTACTGTGTACTAGCATACTGTATACTGCTAACTGTATACTGTTTATTGACATACAGTATGCAAAAAATATCCTCCATACTATTATCAACAAAAACAGGAAAATAAGTAGGCCTATATCATCCGGGGATATTAAGAACACTCAATTTTCAGAATTGTTGCGTACTTAACAGCTTTTTTAAAAAGTATACTCAACTGGCATACACAATAGTAGGCAAGTGCGCTGATTCAGACACGGCCCTAGGTTTCCGCCCCTCTAGATGTCTAGATTCTGTGCTCACTGGGACAGGCCAGCCTACTGTCACCTGCCTACCCAGCCTGCCCACAGCACCACCTAGGGTACCGGAGGAATCACAGGCCCGTGCTGTTGAGTAAAAACAGCTCCAGCATAGGGCACCTGCGGCGGGCGTTCAGCGCTAATATAATCCAGGCCAGCGACAAAACCCTGCTCAATATCAGACGAGCCACTTAGGTTTACCACATGTGCTTTATATTTTCCTTAAAGACTTCAGCAGCTCACTTTGATTTTTCAATTTCATGATCCCTTTCTAATCTTATGAAAGCACACGATCAAACAGCCCTGCAGAAAACACCATGTACTCACAGGGAGACAGCTACTGGCCCCAAGTTCAATTATTTCAGGAATTTGGATCCACTGGGAACTATGGAGGCTCAGGTCAGGCTCCAAATGTAACATTTTTACAGCACTGTTCATATAACGAACAGTAGCCCAGCATGCTGTGATAAAATAATTATAAATTTCACATTTTCACAATGACAGTCAGAAATAAAGAGCAGTTTACACATGCAAAATACCAGACGGTCAGAATAAAACTAAATCCAAGTGAAATAAAAACTACACTAAAAATTACAATGGTCTTGTATTTTTTGTAGTTTTATTGAAATTCTTATATTACAGGATATAAATCTATCAATCTGTAGTTATGTAAAGCAGTTAAAAATTATTAGAAATAAAATAAAAATACATGTACTGTGGTGATGTATTTGGAAGCGCAATGCATGTGACAGCTGGAGAGAGATTAAACTTTTATAATTTAAAAAATCCCACAGTGAATATTCAGCAAAATTAATTCTCTTCAGCTGTTATCAATCATCAGGGAGGTCAGGTTTTGGGTTGGCCAATGGCAGCATAGTCAGGGTTGGGGTTGGCCAATGACAGCATAGTCAGGGTTGGGGTTGGCCAATGACAGCATAGTCAGGGTTGGGGTTGGCCAATGGCAGCATAGTCAGGGTTGGGGTTGGCCAATGACAGCATAGTCAAGGTTGGGGTTGGCCAATGACAGCATAGTCAGGGTTGGGGTTGGCCAATGACAGCATAGTCAGGGTTGGGGTTGGCCAATGACAGCATAGTCAGGGTTGGGGTTGGCCAATGACAGCATAGTCAGGGTTGGGGTTGGCCAATGACAGCATAGTCAGGGTTGGGGTTGGCCAATGACAGCATAGTCAGGGTTGGGGTTGGCCAATGACAGCATAGTCAGGGTTGGGGTTGGCCAATGACAGCATAGTCAGGGTTGGGGTGAGCCAATGACAGCATAGTGTCATCGCCTCCTCCTCCACCACTCATGATTCTGCCACTTACAAACCAAGCAAATGTCATTACTCTCTGTTAACTGTAAATACATCTGCAGAATTACAGTGGCAGAGATCGGTCAGGAACAAGATGGTACAAAAACACCATTTCTGCTGCATCACAGGTACACTGATCTGGGATCAGCTGTAGGGCAGTTATACTGATATGGGATCAGCTGTAGAACAGTTACACCGATATGGGATCAGCTGTAAAACAGTTACACTGATATGGGATCAGCTGTAGAACAGTTACACTGATATGGGATCAGCTGTATAACAGTTGCACTGATATGGGATCAGCTGTAGAACAGTTGCACTGATCTGAGCTCAGCTGCAGCACAGGAGTACTGATCTGGGATCAGCTGTAGAACAGGAGTGCTGATCTGGGATCAGCTGTAGAACAGGAGTGCTGATCTGGGATCAGCTGTAGAACAGGAGTGCTGATCTGGGATCAGCTGTAGAACAGGAGTGCTGATGTGGGATCAGCTGTAGAACAGGAGTGCTGATGTGGGATCAGCTGTAGAACAGGAGTGCTGATATGGAATCAGCTGTAGAACAGGAGTGCTGATCTGGGATCAGCTGTAGAACAGGAGTGCTGATGTGGGATCAGCTGTAGAACAGGAGCGCTGATGTGGGATCAGCTGTAGAACAGGAGTGCTGATATGGAATCAGCTGTAGAACAGGAGTGCTGATGTGGGATCAGCTGTAGAACAGGAGTGCTGATGTGGGATCAGCTGTAGAACAGGAGTACTGATGTGGGATCAGCTGTAGAACAGGAGTGCTGATCTGGGATCAGCTGTAGAACAGGAGTGCTGATCTGGGATGACCCTATGATGCTAGCGCAGTGGTAGCAATCCCCTCCTCCTGCTCGGGGGATTTGGGGCAGGTGTAAATTTTGTTTCTCACACCTCCCCACCGGGATTCTGACACCCAGGGCTTTGGGAAAGGCGCACGCTATATTTGGACACGGCGGGATTCTGCCTGCAATGTGCCTGAGGTGTCAGAGAGAGGCCGGGCAGGGGGGTGGCGGGTTTACGCCAGCAGTAAGGAGACCACCCACCCGCTGACAGGACGAGGGGGGCACAAAGACCCCGTCAGGTGACAGGAGAACCTGGCACACGGCCAAAACGCACTCAACACCCGTCCTCCTCGCTCACACGCGCACGGCTGTTTATCCCCGCGTCTGCGTCCGGACGCTTAATAGGCGCACGGATTACCGCCTCACAAATTAATCACTAAAACAAAAACAAGCCTTTCCAAAAAAGATTACACGCGTTTTACAATTTAAATGTGCGAGTTTGCGCTGCTGGCATGAATCCGTGCCAGGACCGGAATCTCGCCGCGACGGCCAGCCGAGAAACGCATCAACCATCGGACACGACGACGGAGGCAAAAGAGCACTCTCATTTGCTATGGATTATGGGAACCTCAATCCTATTATCTCACAAGTAAACAAACACAAGCGTCTTCCTAATGCACTCCCAGTGTAAGTGGCCTGCATTCTGACGAGCGGGTCTCATTAAGGACACTGTGAGGGGTCTGCTTTTGCGCGGCTGCATTGTGCGGAGAGCTGAGGAATGCCGGCTTTGTTTATAATCCACTTTAGGCTGAAATAAGTGGTTTAATACAATCCTCGCCCGGCGGACTGCAGGCTACTTTTTTTGTTGTTGTCCAAATCAGTTTAGAACTGAAACAATTTAGCCTTTATGAATTGGACATGTGGATGAAATCTCCATGGATACGGAGTGCAAAGCGGACCAATTAGAGAGGCTCTTTTTGTTCGCGGAATACAATTCTTCTGGACCAATTAGAGCAGCGGTTTTTGTACACAGAACTCCATTGTCGTGGACACGCTGTGTGGAACTCGCCGGGAGGGATATGGAATAAAGCAGGCTTTTGAACACAGACTCATAGCCGGGAGAAACATATGCTGCCCGCTGAACAGTGTTTGACTTTATGCCATCGCTCACACTCCCCTCGACTCCTGCGATCGTCTCACCCTCGCGCACTTATAACCACCGGTCCAGTTCTAACGGCTCAATCCAGCTGATTATCACATTACTTTAATTCAAAGTTATCTGAACATTCATTATTCTTATTTTTTAAATTATTATTCTCATCTTCTCTGTCCTGCATTATCACCGCTGTTATTTATAAAGCGCCTTGAAAATCAATCACACAAGTAATACCTTTCTAAACAAAGTTTATTGTTAAAGTAAATTTTTTAAGCAAGCTAAAACCTAAAGATTAAACCACACCTTTCAGTTGAGGCGGTGATTAACGCTGCTATTGCACACGGTGCCACAGAATAGGCACAGTGTAAATACACTCTTAAATAGTTTAAAGTCACTCATAAGGTCAATTAAACCCAATCTCAACCCAGGCAAATTAATGCAGTACTGTACACAGATAAATTCCGGGACAAACCTCCACAAGATTCCCAGCATCCCTCAAAGGCTTATGTAACCTCGAGCATGACGAGCAGCATGACATCACTCACATTACCGCACGGACGACCTGCGTCTCAGGACCAGAGACAGCGTTAACCTGACCTGTGTTTAATAAATCACCGTCTTCCTCTTTCCCCCGATTGACTATTCATGACAAACCTTTTCCCACACCTGGTCCAACGCAATTACACCTGAACCGAATGTCAGCAGACAGGTCAGAGGTCAGAGAAAGATGCGATGCAGAAATGAGTCACGCGTCCGCGGGGTATACGCCCCCCGTCTCAGCTGCACGGCTCCTTATAATAAAAGGCTATGAACTGTAGCTGAATAACACGTCCCAAAATTAAAGTTAATTCTTAAGTGTATCTTAAGGGACGGAGTGTACTACCCCCCCGCACACACTCAGCAAGGAAAGAACAAGTCAAATAAGGAAACGTCTCCACCATGACTCACCACAGCGCTAAAAACATCAAAACTGTCATTGAAAGGCACTCTGGGATACGTTTCTGGGAGAATATGTAGAGAGTCCTTGTGGGTAATGGGAAAAAGAATGCAGGACCCTTGCAGAGGGGCGGATAAGTCCAGCCGCACCGAACCCGCTCTTGGTGAACAGTGCCGGGTCATTACAGAATCACAGGACCCCCTCCACACTTCACCCACCTGTGGTTTGCACACTTAAAACATCCAGATACTAATATTTCCAGCTCTTCCGTAAGAAAGTAAATATGGGTTAAGGGTGAAGGTAGATCTACAGCGGTGCGTTACGGTTACCTGCCCCAAACCTGCTCACTACAGTACAACATTCACCCTACCTGCCCCAAACCTGCTCACTACAGTACAACATTCACCCTACCTGCCCCAAACCTGCTCACTACAGTACAACATTCACCCTACCTGCCCCAAACCTGCTCACTACAGTACAACATTCACCCTACCTGTCCCAAACCTGCTCACTACAGTACAACATTCACCCTACCTGCCCCAAACCTGCTCACTACAGTACAACATTCACCCTACCTGCCCCAAACCTGCTCACAACAGTACAACATTCACCCTACCTGCCCCAAACCTGCTCACTACAGTACAACATTCACCCTACCTGCCCCAAACCTGCTCACTACAGTACAACATTCGCCCTACCTGCCCCAAACCTGCTCACTACAGTACAACATTCACCCTACCTGCCCCAAACCTGCTCACTACAGTACAACATTCACCCTACCTGCCCCAAACCTGCTCACTACAGTACAACATTCACCCTACCTGCCCCAAACCTGCTCACTACAGTACAACATTCACCCTACCTGCCCCAAACCTGCTCACTACAGTACAACATTCACCCTACCTGCCCCAAACCTGCTCACTACAGTACAACATTCACCCTACCTGCCCCAAACCTGCTCACAACACAGTGCATTACCTTTGTGAAACACCTAACTGGGTCAGTGATAAAGGCAAATTCTCAGGACAATACATCCTGAAATGGCTGAACAGTATATAATATAAGCTCATAAAATGCACGGTGGGAATAACATACGTGTCGGACGGCTGAAATAACAGCATTACTGCACACAGGTGTGTTCCTGAGGTATAATCCCTAAAGCAGATCTCCATATGAAGAGAACAAAGGGGGTTCAGTAAAGAAAGGGTTAATAATGGGCACTGGGGGGTTAATTTGGCACAAACCTACAGAATTCAGATTTAACTTCCTATTTTATCCAATTTCCTTTGTAAAAAAAAGTAACGTTAAAATTCTAAACCTGCTTTTGATTATACTTATTTTTAGCAAAGCTGTACCTCATGTACTGCGTCTTAATTTATTCTGATATAGTTTGAGATCAACTTCTGAACAGTTATGAAAAGACTTTGATCTTGTCTCACATTACAGATGTTTAGTGCCTCTTGTGAAAATGGAATATACTGGAATATACTTTAAGTAGGTTGTTCACAAAATATAGTGATTAATATTTCACAACAGTGCGCTTTTTGCACATACAATTGCAATATCAGAAAGTGGCAATAATTTTGATATTTGCCCATATATTTTTTGATATGAAAATAGAGTTGATAATATTATTATTATTATATTGATTATATTAATTTCAATATATCTTCAGTATATTCCATTCCTGTTCAGGCCATGAAAAGCAGTTTATACTTCCCCAGGTCACACAGCACTGTATGAATGTTCCTGTAGAAGATTATGAACTCGAAAAAACTTTTGCATAAATAAGGACCTACATATTTCAACACCCCAGATCGACATTATTTCATTTAGCTGAAACCCCTATCCAGAGCAATTAACATTTACATTTTATTTAAATTTTTTTTACAGAGAATCTATTTGTACAGTTGGATGTTTACTGAAGCAATTCAGGTTAAGTACCTTGGCTCAAGGGTAAAATGGCAGTGCCCCACTTGGGAATCGAACCTGCAACCATTGAGTTACAACCCCTGACCAATGTTACAGTACAACCCCTCAGGTACATTATTTAAATGCAACATAAATGCACTTTAACGATGATTCTGAGACTTCTGTTCAATGCTGCCAACCATAAACTGTTCTGACAGGTAAAAGATTACAGCTGCAACCCAAATTTTGGTTAGGTTCCAAAATTCCCTGTTGTGTTTACTACAAACATGTTGGGCAATAATGGGGAAAAACTGAATGTTTTTGGGTGCCAGAGTTTAATTTTAAAAGTTCTCAGCGAAAATTGTGCCTTTTGAGGCGAGACTACATTTAAAAGTTTAATAAGAGCTAAAGTGGGGAGAAGGCAGGAGAAAACAACCCTGGAACAGACTGATTGCCCCCAGACACCCATAAAATCCTCTAATAGATTCAGGAAGACCAACTGCCAAAGGGGCTGGAAACTGCCTGCAAAGCCAGCTAGTGATGACGCACTACAGCACCACACACACACACACACAAGCACACACACTCACTCACTCACGCACGCACACACACACACACACACTCACGCACACACACGCACGCACGCTCGCTCACTCACTCACACACACACACACACACACACACACACACACACACACACACACACACTCTCACTCTCACGCTCTCACACACACACACACACACACACTCTCACTCTCACGCTCTCACACACACACACACACACACACACACACACACCTCAAGGGATCAGACAGCAGCACTTACCTTACGCAGCAGGTGAAGGAGCGGCCGGAGGCGGAGCCTGTGGCAGATGAAAAGGTCGTAGGCGGCGGCCACGCCCAGCACGGTCACGCCCTGCTCCTTCCACAGCATGCTGCAGGCAGCCAACAACAGGCTGGCCAGGAGCCACGGCCACCAGCGGGCGGGGCCTGAGGAGGGGGCGGGGCTGGCGGAGGGGGCGGGGCCAGGCCTGAGGGCACAGTACCGGGCGTAGCACAGCAGAGACAGCAGGAAGAAGAGCCCCGCCCCCAGATCGGCCCGCCCCACCACGCCCGCCACCGCCTCGGTGTGCACGGGGTGCGAGGCGAACAGGAGACCCGCCGCCAGCGTCCAGCGGCCGCCGCCCAGGAGCAGGCGGGACAGGCGGGCGAACAGCCCGGTCACGGCCGCGTGCAGAGTCACGTTCACCAGGTGGTACCCCCAGGGCTCCAGCCCGCCCAGGGCGTGGTTCAGCCGGAAGGAGAGAGTGCACAGCGGCCGGTACGACTTGTGGCTGCCGCTGTGGGTGAGCAGGGTACCCCAGAAGTCGTCGTAGAAGATGTTAATCCAAGGGGTCTCCGGCAGCAGGTCCTGGTTGGTCTTGATCACACGGCTGGAGGGAGGGTGGGGGTTTAGTCAGAGAGGGGATCAGCAGGTTAGGACAGCGGAATCAAAAACCTTCAACGGTCATCACACTGCCATCAGTGCCAGCTGTTGGCCCGCTGGGATTTTGTAAAATCTGCCCTTCGGGCGATATAGGTCTACGAAGGACCATCGACCAACAAATCGAAAAGTAGGTTTTTTTGGAATGTTTTTTCAAAATTCTAAGTCAGTGTTCTAGAACTCCATTGCTTCCAGTAGTGATTGTTACATCAGCATTAGAATGTTCAGTTTAGAACAATCGACTCACATATTAGTGATCTTACACCTGAAAGGGTTAAACGGCCCATTCTCATAGCGACTAAATAGCAGGCCGCTATGCAGCAGATTGGTAATGGTGGACAGACAGCTGTGCCGATGGCAGCTGGTGGGTACCATGTGTTCACTGGCCAGGATGGACATTTTACATCAAATTAAAGCACAGGTGTAAATAAGGCTAAAGACACTAAGGCCCCGTTCACACTACAGCTAAATACGGTTGCCGCTCCTGATTTTAGTGCTTAATCCGGTCAAGTTCACACTTAGTACGGTTATGAACGAGAGCAACAACTAGCAGTAACGAGTCCTGTTCGGAACAGGTAGCGACTATCAAAGCTGACTCTTGTTCCTATGCAAATGAGCTTGGTTGTGCGAGTGTGGACGGGAACGGGAGGTGACAACTGGTAGCAAATGTGCAGTGATTAACTGCACAACGCTCCCTGACTTCCATAGAGCGTGCTAAGGGCGATGTTGAGTACTGTTAAAAGAAGCATTAGTCGACGTTGCTTCATTCGCTACCAGATCAGATGTAGAAACACACGTCTTCTCCGGCTTCTCTCGGCAGAGATGAACAAAAAACTGAATGGCCGCGTCCATGTTTGTTGACGTTGGAGATCACGTTTACACCTGCGCGATAATTGAAATGTGAGATTCACGTTCAGAGCAAATATGGCGCTATTACAAACTTACTGACAGCGCTGTAAATACAGGAGCGAGTCTAGTACTCGTTCAGTCTATGGTTCATACTTGTAAGCGTTCTCGTCTTCTAAATATGCGTATTTACGGATAATGAGGGACTCCAGCTAATAAGTTCGGTTGTCAAGCTCCAAAATGCAAGTGTGAACAGGGCCTAAGTAAGGCAAGCACCCCGTTAACGGCATTTAAACCACCGCCTCCGAACAGCACTATGATCCATTTTGATCATATCCAGAATGCAGGCCAGTTTCTATCTTCCGTGCAAACAAGACATAAATACAAGGTACTTTGTTAGTTTTACACTGCAAGAGTTTACAAAGATTTACACAAAGATCACCTTCCAAATAAACACACAGTGACAGCCTGACAGGGTATCCATGACGACCAGCGGACAGGACTGATGCTGTCACATTTTGTCTAGTCTCTCCTGCGGCGTTTACCGGGAGCTGGAGAGTTTATATTTCTCAGCTCCGGCTGCAGCAGATTAAATTCCCCAGTCAAAGAGACTCCGTTTAGCGTAAACAAGAGAACGGGGACGACTTTCAGCTTCACAAGTTAAACCGTCTGAACTCTGCCGTTAACAAGACCAAAGCAATGACAAGAAAACAGAAGGAAAATATCATCTCCTGTTTTTCAGTTGTGTGAACTTCACCCACGCAGCGAGGCTGTAGGTAAAACAACCTCATTTTATTCTTTATTTTTAACACATGGACTATGGTTACACACACAGGAGACTTATAGTGACTTTCTGGGTCTTATAACCTCACAAGACTGAACCAGACACAACCTTTCCAAATATACGGGGTGTGGAACCAGAGATTTTTCCATTTTTTTTCTGGTTTGGATTGTTTGGCCCCCGGCACTCACACATCATAGCTGTTCAGTTCTCAAGCACATTCTGTCTGTGGCTTTGACTCACTTCACACATCCTCAGTCACCGTAAGGAGTTTATTTTCGCTCGGCGTCATCATGTGACTGACGACAGGGCCAAACATTAGGATGCAATTACGAGCTGTGAGTAGAGGGGGCGTGTGATTAAAACCCCCCGTGTCTGTGATGAGAGGTGTGATATCACACAGGGAGCGTCAGGCTGTGTTTGGACCCAAGGGCTCACAAATTAAAACATTAAAACACTCACACACAACACCTACAACCCTGGACTGCATCCGTTACACAACTGTTACACAATCCGTTACTCAATCCCTTACTCAAAATGTTCAATAGCAATGTAAATCTTAATAGCACAGTTACCAATACCTTCTAAGCAATACCTTGTTTTTTATTCCCCATGGAAAAAAACTTCATTGTTTCAATTTAGACATTAATATGCTTTTGGGACGTTTCCCTTTTTTTTTGCAGTGGAGTAAGAATAAGTATTAAGAGAATAAGTTCTACTGAGGACCTGAAGACAACTCCAGTTTTGGTACCAAGGAAAACAAAGCATGCAGTCAGGTCAGGAGAAAGCCAAGGCTGTGGAAACAACATTTCACTGTATTCTTCCATCTTGGACATTATATCAGATTCCTGGGCTGCTCTTGTGTTCAATCCTGGCATCCAGGTACAAGAGGCACACTTGGGGTCAAATAATCATTTTTGAATACTTTAGACACCAGAAAAATCTAATTTATTCTAAAGAAACATCTTTATGAGATGTACAACTGCAGGCCCTATGTATTGGATGGGTGTTGTGTTCAGTGTGTGTGTGTGTGTGTGTGTGTGTGTGTGTGTGTGTTTGTGTGGGTTCAGTGTGTGTGTGTGTGTGTGTGTGTGTGTTCAGTGTGTGTGTGTGTGTGTGTGTTCAGTGTGTGTGTGTGTGTGTGTTCAGTGTGTGTGTGTGTGTGTGTGTGTGTGTTCAGTGTGTGTGTGTGTGTGTGTGTGTTCAGTGTGTGTGTGTGTGTGTGTGTTCAGTGTGTGTGTGTGTGTGTGTTCAGTGTGTGTGTGTGTGTGTGTGTGTTCAGTGACAGTAGGGACAGAGCAGTTTTAGAAGCCCTGGTAAAGCCTTCCCAGCACTGCAGCGCTCCAGGACAGAGAACAGAGCCGTGCGTTAGCAGTGTAGCGTGCGTTAGCAGTGTAACGTGTCCTCGGCACATCCCGGCCGTGACTAACGGCCCCCACGGCTCCCGGCCCCGCTCGCTGGAGACGGACCGTGTGCCCGGACAGCGTGTTGCTGTGATACCGACGATGCGTCCTGCGGATATGACCGTGACCTCATCGCTAACGTTCCCGCAAACAAATGAGCCATCTGGATCTGGGATGCGGGACGCCGTTACTCACCCCCCCACCCGCCGGCTATGAGTCACGCTCATCCCACCAAACTGGGGTTTGCATTTCGTCACGTCACCACAAAAACGCCTTCCTTCAGAAGCTTGGGATCGGTATAAATTTATACCGGACGATATTTTTTCATCCGAGAGTGATGACATAGGCGCTGCACTGCTTGACCTCCATTTTGAAAAGCAGGCATTCTCAGAGGAGTAAGTCGGAACACAAGAATAATATTCAGCTCAGCTCAATAATGTTCTGCGGGCGCAGCAAAATATTCCAGTGGTCCTGGAGAGAGTAATAACTGCATGACTTATGATTTATGCGCCAAAGACACTCAAATACTAAAGAATCCTTGAGAAAAGCAGCAAAACGGGAAAGTAGGAAAAATGTAATCGGACAAAAGCGCAGGTAAAGGTTCACACAGGTGCCGTTATTTACCTGTGAAGAGTAAGCATCGCATCACGCCGTAAAGATTTGCTCAGCATCCACGCTTCTGCGTGCGCCGTATACCTTATACAGGAACCTGAGCATGTAAATCAGTGCATTAAATGCTTTTAATGAAACAGCTGTTTGGCTTGTCAGTTTTACTCTATTAGAGTTAACAGCCCTTGTTTGGTGTGCTGATTGGTGAGTAAAAATAAAAAAAGAAATGCACCAGTGGTAATAGACGCTGTAAGATAAGACACTTAAAACGTGAATGACTTCAGGGAGCCGAGCTAATATTCATTAACTTCCAGAAACAGGCTGTGGTGAATTATTAATCCTCACAGGAATTAATGAGTTACAAAGTCCATAGTAGGCAGCTATAAGATTAACATTCATGTTGTTAAACATCCTGGTTTACACAGGGCTGATGACTACGTTTAGAAGAATACAGAGAGCTATTTTTTTCCCCAGATTCATTAGTTGAATCGCAATTCGACTCCAAGTTTGACGGAATTGAAATACAGCTCACGTCAACACCAGCGATTATTGCTCAAACCGCACTACGGCACTTCAGACTCTTGGCTATTCACAACAGGAACATAGCACTTTCCTACTTTATGTGGTTGTAAGTGGTTCTTTGTTGAAACCGCACTTCATTTTTTAATGCATGTCAGGCAGAAAGAGGGTGGATTGCTGGGAAACGGAGTCCCGGCAGCCGGGCAAACGTGACCCTCCCGCTCTGCCAAACATGGGCTCACGGCTCCGCCTCCATATCCCAGCATCCCAGCTGCCATGCCACTGTACGTGCGGCGCTCCTTCTGTGGGCTTGGGGGCCGTCCAATCGGCTTCGCCCGAGTCTTCTTGCCCCTCCCAAGTCTGCCCACAGCTCAATAAAGAAAGAACATCCACCCCCCCCCCCCCCCTCCTCTCTGTGGCATTTTTATCACCGGATTCTGGATTTTATTATTATTATTATTATTATTATTATCATTGAGATTATTATTCCTCACACAGCACCCTGCAGTCTCAAGCTTTCATTGACGTCCTGAGAACAATGCAAGTGGAAATCCTTCTGTCGGCTTCTCACAGGGGCGCGGTGCAAAGACCACTGAAGGAAACTGCACATTCATTACCCCCCACCCTGACCCTCCACCCACCCCCACCCCTGTGAAAGGCCCTAAAAGAAAAGGGGCGCCGTAGCGTTGCATTGTGACAGAGCAAGGCTGGGAACACGGCCAGGGTGGGACGTTCCTCTGTGGAGAGATTTAAACCCGTCATGGGCGAAAGCAGGTACACGGCTCCACCCCCCCCTCTGCTGTGAGGTCACCATGGCAACGCTGGCTCCATTCATCCCTCTGTTAGCTTACAGAACTGGAAACGGGATAGGGCACAAAATAGTGAAATTAAATTTATAGCAATACACCATCTACTGACCTGCTTGTTTATTTTGTTTTAAAATCTAATGTCCCAGAGCAACTGCTTTTAAAGATATTATTCTCTGTGTTTTTAAGGTACAATGGCCTATTGTCTGTACTCTAATATAATCTGAGCTGACTGATAAATTAAATGAGGCCAAATGATGAAGATTAAATACACATTGCTGTTATGGGATTGATGATGATATTTTTCCTGGACCCTAAAAAGGCCAGCTTAAGGTGGCACTGCACACAGAGGGACTCGGGGACACTCTAACAGCAGGAATTCCCTGGCCTCCCTTAAACATGGACAACATGCACACATGCAAGAACACAGCAGCCTCAGAGCCTGAGAAATCGCCGTTTTCCCATTGGACAGAACAGTCGTGGGAAACAGCAGCAGCCTTTGGCCAATGAGGTCCCAGCTGTGAGGTCACAATACAGCTATGAGGTCACAATGCAAGCACGTTATCACCCCTCCCACCCAGACACTGCAGTCTGGCAAGTCGGTAAACAGAGTCAGAAATCATGTGCTAAACACAATCGCAGTACCAGGTTTCTCTACATGTAGTTTTTGTATACAGCTGGCAGCTCTCCTTGGTGCATTTCTGCATTTCAACCCTTATATAAATAAATAGAATACACTGCAATATATTGTAAATATGTGGATAAATATGAAATTAAGTGTATTTCAAAATATTACAATATCTGAAAACAGCGATAGGTTTGTACATTAGCCCATACATTGCGAAGTGTTGCAATGTTTTGCTAATGCATTTAATTTTCCATATTTAGCATATTTAGGAAGTAAATTATATTTATTGTAATAAAAACACAATTTAGAGGGCTCATTGGCTCATATACTTTCTTGTAAATAAAGAAATTAAGTGATTTTCCATTTCTACATTTGTTCTGATTTCAGAAACCAATGCACACTATAGGATTGTGTAATTGAAGTCAACAAAAGAAACACAATGCTTAATTTACCTTAATACAATGTTAAGAGCGATGTGCTAATGATTAGCTAGACTGCATCCGAGACGTAAACGAGCATATCATGGCTGAAAGCCTGCAGATATTGGCTGGGATAGAAAGGTCAGGTCAGTGGGCAGTCTCACAGGTGGCCTCGCTAAAGTCGCCATGAAATCTGCATTGTTTGGGACGTGCAGCAGCCTAATCCATGTGACACAGACGATTAAGAACACAACAATTAATCTAACCAGCAATGTGTGACCACTAGGACTCCCACGCCAGTTAACCCCCCCGGGTCTACTCAGGCCAACAGGACGGACTACTGGCCAATAACAGGCCACACACATAGAAGATGTTTTCTGTGTTTAAAATAAACTCAAAAATCAGTTCAGTCTTAACATGGCTTAAGCGTGAGCATTTCCCTGCTCACAGTATGCTCTGCACCACCACTCAGAGTACACACTGACTACACACCACTCAGAGTACACACTGTCTAAACACCACTCAGGGTACACACTGTCTGTACCACCACAGCTGCTGTTTAACTAGATGTTACAAATCATCCAGTTCACTGTTCCAGTTTAAACTGTTATGATTTATTACCTTTTCTCATGCTAAAACGAGAAAGAATCTGTACAGTTCACTGCAAAATGCTCCCTAATGCCAAATTTATTAAAGGTGACGTTTCAAGCTACCACAATCTTCATCAGACTGATGGTCCGATGAAGAGCGTGGTAGCTCAAAATGTCACCTTTAATGAATTTGGCATTCGGGAGCATTGTGCAGATTTTTTTTTGTCATTTTATAGTTTAAAACATTTTTTCCAGCACCTGCATTTCTGTGCTTGTTCTTTCTTTTTATATTTCACATGTTACCTGTATAGAGAAGGGAAACTGAGCATTACCCTGCATTAATGTCGGCCATTTAGAGAAGGGAAACTGAGCATTACCCTGCATTAATGTTGGCCATTTAGAGAAGGGAAACTGAGCATTACACTGCATTAATGTCGGCCATTTAGAGAAGGGAAACTGAGCATTACCCTGCATTAATGTCGGCCATTTAGAGAAGGGAAACCGAGCATTACCCTGCATTAATGTCGGCCATTTAGAGAAGGGAAACTGAGCATTACCCTGCATTAATGTCGGCCATTTAGAGAAGGGAAACTGAGCATCACCCTGCATTAATGTCGGCCATTTAGAGAAGGGAAACCGAGCATTACCCTGCATTAATGTTGGCCATTTAGAGAAGGGAAACTGAGCATTACCCTGCATTAATGTCGGCCATTTAGAGAAGGGAAACTGAGCATTACCCTGCATTAATGTCGGCCATTTAGAGAAGGGAAACCGAGCATTACCCTGCATTAATGTCGGCCATTTACAGGAGGGTGAAAATGAGTCTGAAACCCATGAGGATCAATGTCTGATAATCATGAGATTATATTTCATTACATAAAGCATGCGAAGCCCCATTCTACAACCAAAAATAAAATCCCTGCCGAGTACTCTCCAACAAGCATTTAATCATTCATAACCACAGCAAAAATTATTACAAACTTGTCAAAGCCAAAAAAATATATAAACAATGCCACGGTGTCTAAATAACAATTTTCTCCATTGATGAAATCATAATTTATCATAATTTATCATTATAGCTTCCTAGGGTCTTGTTCCTCCATTAATTCAAAATGAAGTTTCATTATGAAGCATTGGCATTTTAGACTAGCTACAGATTTCAGCAATATACGCTTAATTGCCAAAGACTCAAACACACCCTTTCACATCAGGCCACTTACATCATGTGTGTGTGAGAACAAAACATCCCTTTGTCATCTTATATGAAACTAATTAAAGATGGGTCACAGTCGTCCTGGTTCTGGGGCAGCCAATTAAAGCCAAACTGATTAAATTCTGGGGGGGGGGGGGGGACCCCAGTTTCAATCTACAGGTGCTTTACAGCGTGCGATAAGCCTTTAAATTTATAGGTTGGGACTTAATTTAATTCCACAGTGGATAAATAAACACGGGTGGAGGGCAGCTCAGAGGGCGGCAGGGCCACAGCCCCCTGCACTGCAGCACCAGTTCTGTTTCACATGGTCCATTTAATCAAGGAGGTTTATTTTAAAAAAGAAGAATCCTGCGCTCATTAGTTTAAAGTCTTATTCTGGGAGCTGAAGCTCCGCAGTGGGAATGGAAATGTTGTATTTCGGAGGTCAAAGTGCCCTGTTCTGTACTGCTGTCGTTTCTCACCCCGGGTGGGAAAAACCCAGGTGAGAAAAGCAATTACACAGACCCTGGCTGTGTGAGGCGACGCAGGGTCACGCACCCACATTATTACTGCTCATAAATCTGTGCTTCTGGGGCTGCTGTGGCTCCCTCTCTCCCTCCTTCCCTCCCTCCCTCTCTCCCTCCTTCCCTCCCTCCCTCTCTCCTGTGCACTTTCTCACTCACTCTATCATGCACTTTCTCACTCACTTTCTCCTTCACCCACTCTCTGTCTGTCTCACTCATGTACTTTCTCACTTTCTCCTTCCCTCTCTCTCACTACCCCCACCCCTCTCTCTCTCTCTCTCTCTCTTATGTACTTTCTCACTCACTCTCTCCTTTCCCCTCTCTCACTACCCCCACCCCTCTCTCTCTCTCTCTCTCTCTCTTATGTACTTTCTCACTCACTCTCTCCTTTCCCCTCTCTCACTACCCCCACCCCTCTCTCTCTCTCTCTCTTATGTACTTTCTCACTCACTCTCTCCTTTCCCCTCTCTCACTACCCCCACCCCTCTCTCTCTCTCTTATGTACTTTCTCACTCACTCTCTCCTTTCCCCTCTCTCACTACCCCCACCCCTCTCTCTCTCTCTCTTATGTACTTTCTCACTCACTCTCTCCTTTCCCCTCTCTCACGCACTCAATCACTCACTCTCTCAGCGGTCCGGGCGTGTTTCCCGAGGCAGCGAATCGCAGTGCTGGAGGGCCTCGTGGTTCCTCCGTTTCCCCCTCGGCATGGCTGCGCGCCAGGATCACTTCCTGCTCCATCAGATAAGGCCGACCCAATTGGCTGTTAGTTTGGCCATACAGTCAGAGCCAATGAGGAGCAGCGATGGAGAAGACAAGTGCAGAGCGCCAGTCAGCTGTGGAAGTCTTAATCAAACTCGGGGCCTGTTAATCGAGTATAAAATTGGTCAAGAGGGAACAGTCATGAATTAACGGTCAGCCGAGCAGGACAAAGATACGGAAATACAGGAAGTCTGCATTTAACCACTGGGCCATCATCGTAATTGGAAACAGAGCGCTACATTTTTTCCATTAAAATCCATTAAATCATCTAATTTCTACATGATTGTTAGAAATGACGCTCGTAAATTTACATGATGGTCGATGACGCGTGAACTAAAACGAACGGGGAACGAGAGAGAAAAATCATTGGGACGTGTATCCGAGCAGTACCTTAAAAACCATTCCCACCGCCCCCCCAAGGCAAAGCAAACAAAATATCTAAGTTTCTGTTCTTGCATGAGTTTGAAGAGCCCAAACAACCTTATAAACACATCTCTAACCCTAACAAACCACTTACTTCCACATGCTGTCCATTAGGATTTCAAGGAAAGGGCTCGTTTGCCATTTAACACTTACAGACCCGAATCTATGAAAAACAAACACCTTGCAGAGCACAAGCTTAATGGCTCACGTTCCACCATCTGCACCACATTTGCAACACATTGCAACGCATTGCCAATTTGAGGACTGGCACTCAAAGGAATCCAGTCCTATAGAAAGTAGAAAGTGTGTGCAATTATATTAAGTCAATTTATCGATAGCTTGTATTCAGCATTGCATTTCCTCTTCCCTTTAAACAAGGAGCTCTTTATTAATATAACAAATAAGGCAGGGTTCCGCAGTGACAGGAAGTGAAAATTTCCCACAGACGTTCTTGCCTTTGATGTCCCAGGGTGGTTTCCTGAGTAACAGTAGAGCTACAGGGAGCAGTAATATCGGCATTCTGAACCCTGAATGAGTTTCCATATCAGTCAGTACTATTATTATCAGTAGTAATAGCAGAGCAGTAGTGCTTAGAGACCATAGTACTGGCACAGTAGTGCTAATAGTAGCCTACTATTATTATCAGTAGTAATAGCAGAGCAGTAGTGCTTAGAGACTATAGTGTTAGCACAGATCATATTAGCACTATTAGTGGGCAGGTCACACCATTTTTAGAAGTTGTATCAGTACTACTAAATTAAGCAGCTTGATGAAAAGAACACAAAACAGAAATAATTTTTGGAAAGCGACATTCGGTTCGTAAGTTATGCTCAAAAAACTATATCTGCTTTCTAGCGTTTTCAGCTATTTTTGGTGAAAAGGTGAAAATATGCATTTTTTTAAATTTTTAAATATAAAAATGTTGATGAATAAAGAATTGCTATGTGTTTGAATGTTACTTTTCTTATAGTAAGTGCCACAAACATTAGTGAACAGAAAAAATGTGAGTTATAACTACATTTCATTTTTCTTTAGTGGTCCTCAAAAATGCGACCGATAAGGATTCTAAAAGCGTATCTAGAAAGATACGCCACAAACGCGGAAGTAGCCGCACCAGAGGAGAGGAAAACAAAAGAACGGGAGCAAAACTTCCCTAGCACAAACCAAATCAAAGCAACCTCAAAAGGAGGCGAGTCTCGATAAACAGCGAGAACGAATAACAAAAGAACGTCACGCACTAAATCATTAGGCGTAACAGGAGGTAGAGAAACAAAGCAAGAATTCGATAAAATGAATGAAGGAAAAGAACAGAAAATAAAAACCTGTTATCCAGAGCTCTTGTGGGGAAAGAGCTGACACAAAAGGTAACAGGTAACAAGAAAAAGGATAAAGAGAAAGATTGGAAATAAAAAAGAAAACCAATCTAATCCTAATTCTCTAACCGGACCTGCTGCGTTTCTTATTCGTACAAACCAGAAATGCAGCAACCGAATTTCCTATACCTTACCGACTTCGTTGTCAACATAGCAAAGACAATATCGAAGTGTCGGAAATGCGGAAGTCCTGGGCTATTTATAGCCGGCAGGAAACGCAAAACAGGTGTAGGGAATAATTGTTGGGCAAGATACAAACACAGAAACGGAGGCAGAAAAAATCTGATAGAGCGTCCTGAAAACGCCAAAAAGGAAACCAAAACGTAGAACCGCAAAGGCTGCAAATAACCATGACACACTCGAAATCAAAATATCCCAAATTCTGTGCACAGCTCACGGTCGGCTGATTATTGTGTGTGCAAGAGTGACCTGCCTACTATTAGTGCTAATAGTAGCCTACTATTATTATCAGTAGTAATAGCAGCAGCAGAAGAGGAAAGGAAGAGCCAAGCCGACATCCCCTGTTTCACTACGAGTGAATATTTATTATTTTTACCTTCAGTAAAACCTACTTAGCATTAAACAGGCCATTAGACAGACCCCCCCCCCCACCTAGCAGGTATGAGAACAGCTGTGACACAGCCAGCATGCGGACTCGGAAGACAATGTAACAGGTTTCTCCTGACCTCCACTGTGTTCAGTCATTAGGGGGAGAAAAACACCTGTCTAAAAGAACACACAGGTATGAATCACAGACACGGAAAAAAAATACATCAATAAAATCTCAAGGCCCAGCAGCCTTAAGCCTTTTGATCACACAACCATAAATGGCCGAAGTCAGTTTATCTGTCAATTATCTGCAAAAATATATGCTACACCAATTCTGTTCATATTTCTCTGTCTAATTGTGGCTTTGTGCTAGGGGGTGTAGTTATTAGGCTACAGATCATTACTCCAAAAACAGGGCAAACAGAATTAGCAGGGTGTTTAATGACGGATGAAATATACAGAAATAGATACTACTTAAACACAGGCTGGAAAACATTTACTACCAACAGAGTCATAATTCTGGGATAAACATACTGAGGAACACGTAGATTCATTAAACCCCTAAAATTCACTCAACAACTTTCTGATTTTGATTTTCAGAATGAGAACAACGATCAGAGTGTTGTTGATATAATAGACTGGCTTATGCCATCCTGTCAGAGATGGGACTTTTATGAGAGCGCAGCTACGGTGCTGCAGGGAAGGTTAACGGTCTCAGGGCCACTGCAGAGCCCTAGCACAGGCCTTTCTTTCCCCGCCTCCCTGCCGTTTCTCTCCCTCCTCCATCTTATCATCTCTGCGCGAGGAGGACTGCAGAGGTAATCACGTCTGCTGGAGTTCGTTTTACAGGCCAAAGGCTCTCCATCAAGATCGCTATCCAAGGTCAGGCGGTGGAGGGCGTCCGCTCACAAACACTTTGGCGGTAATGGATTCTGTGTCCCAGCTATGGCCATCTAGAATGTTAAAGTATCTGAATACATGTTAGTCTCGGGGTCTTCAAGTAACCTGTAGAACTATCAATGCAACATTTACACAGCCATTATTTAGCCAATGCTGTCATCTAGAGCAGCCTACAGGGCGGGAGAGGGGGTACATTCATACATACTAAATGTTTTCATAAACCCAATGCATTATTATTATTATTATTATTATTCGAAGAGTGTGAGAATTTTGTGCCACCTGTTTTCATAAAAAGAAGGATGAAAAACAGGATCAGAAAAAAATTGAAAACGTTGAGACTCCGAGAAATTGATCTGACAGGAGTCTAGCGGTGATGAGGCATAATGGTTTTATGGGTTACAGCAGAAGCAGGTCTTATAAAAACACAGCAGCAGCTGGATATTTAACCACTGGTGAGAGAAAAGAAACCCTGCCAAAAACCACAAAGAACACCTATGACACGAGAGAGCGCTCCAGCGACTCGCCACGCAGGGGCCTTCTGTTCCGCTTTGTTCTTCCTGCACACACCCCTCCCCTCCCCTCCCCTCTCCCCTCTCCCCCTCCCCCACACTTTTAAATCAATCAGCCAAAATGTTCATCGCACAAATGATACCAAGCACCGTTCAAGCACTTTTGTTATTGAATTTATCCTGGAATATTAAGTTGTGGATGAAAGGATCAGCCTTAGGGGAAGAGTGATCAAAGTGTATCCTTTAATAGCCCCCATCATTGACCCGATGCAGCCCAAAAAATTAAATAAATACATATTTTAAAAAAAAATAGCAGCTGGCGGATTTCAGAATCAGGAAGCAAACGTCACGTTGCTCAGAAAATAAAAACCTAAAAACTATTTCCTGTCTGGCTGTGCAATCACACAACCTGACCTGAATTAGGCCTACTGCAAATTAAGGTCTGTATAACCCACCCCCACCCCCACCCCCCCCCCCCCCCCCCCACAAAAAAAAATAAAAATCTATTTACACTGGTGAAGAAGGAAATGCATTTGTTATCATCCCAAACTAGTCACCTCACAGGATCAAGGTAAGGGGAAGTTTTTCAACTCCTCTGTCTTTACGACATGCTCAGATGAAGCTCAGGAAAGACTTATTGAGAAAATATGGATAACATGGCAAACTGGAGAATCCAAGATAAATGCAAGTGTGCTACTGTAGCTTCCACTTTGTTTAGGTTTACAGAAATATTGCTGCAGACAGGATGAGAGATTAAAACATTCTGCTAGTTTGAGTAAATCACAGGCTTTCTACAATATTCCCTTTAAGTACCTCTCTGTTTCTCTCCTGCCTCAGAGAAGATCAAACACAACAGGTTCTGCAGTCCACAAACAGCACAATTCACCATTTTCAGCCATTAAGCCTTCAGACAGCATCAGTATCTACAGTAATTCAGTGCTCAGTCAACCCAAATTACAACATGACGTCAAGCTGCAAATATGCCCTACACACACACATACATATGCACACACACACATGCATGAACGCGCGTGCACACTCACACACACACACACACACACACACACACACACACACACACACTCATGTACATGCACACACATGCACGACGCACACACATACACACGCTCACACACACGCACGCACGCACGCACGCACGCACGCACGCACACACATACACACTAACATGCAATTTTACTGAGCTGCCATACATTTGAGCAAGAGAGAGAGAGTGAGTGAGTGAGTGAGTGAGTGAGTGAGTGAGAGTGAGAGAGAGTGAGTGAGTGAGAGAGAGAGAGAAAGAGAGAGAGTGAGAGAGAGTGAGAGAGAGAGAAAGAGAGAGAGAGGGGTGAGCTCATCAAGCCAAATCCACATGTCGTTTCTGCCACTTACAGATATGGAAAATGGAAACCATACTGAAATAAAACACGTTATAAAGATATTACGAGACTTAAAATTATGGCAAATATACAAATTATTTCCTTTTTTAGACAGTGTAATATTTAAAAAAAAACACTGCTGTGAGATATGTAAATACATACATATATATATATATATATATATATATATATACATATTTATCTTCAGTAGAGGGGAAATTCAGCACAAACATATTTATCAGACTTTGGGCTGATGGTGATGACGTTCGCAGTATTATTATCAGAAGCATTAGCAAGCCGGGCCATTATTGTTCTTGGAATTACTCCATTACACACGGCCTAGTGTTGGCCATGTTTTTCTCCCAGCAGAAATTTATTACACAACTAGGCCTAATCCCCGCTTTTTAATAACACAAGCTCAGGTGCAGCAGTAATCATGGAAACCCAATTAATTCTGTGCAATAATGAGACCATGAGGGAAGGAGAGATGGGGGACAGGAGCAGAAATGTGCTCTTTAGCGTGTGCTCCACTGGAGAACAGAGTCATCCTCTTATCCCCTCTGTGCTATTCTCACTCCGCTGTGGGCACGGAGGTGAGCTTTTTACTCTCTGAGCGGAAGTCAGCAATCGCACGGGTACCGACGGCCTTTAGATTCAAGAGATTATAAAGAAATAGGATATAACATATGGTGTTTTTGCTATCGCAATGAATCATATGTCCGTGTATTTATATAGAAGAACACAATCATCTCTGGTGCCGGGCCAGGGGTTATTATGGTCTAATATAAACCTGTGATTCAGCTTCGTCAGCAGGGTGTTTGATGAATTAATCATCTCAAACTGCACAGTCACCGACCCCCCCCCCCCCCCCCCCCCCTTCAGAGAGGAGGAATGGGCGGAGTGCGGAGTGACACCACCGACCACTTCAAAAAAAAACTGCCGACTGATTCATGTTGTGATGAAGGAGGTTGAGGCTGTGAGCTATCTCCAGCAGGCTCCCGGCTGTCGTTTTCTGTCTGGTTCCTCTGTTGGAGAAATCCTCTTTAAAAAAACAAAAACAAAAAAAACAATTGCTGCCCCTCCCAACTTCTAATAGCTCAGATTATGATACCATAAATAATTCTGCAATGTCAAGTAATGAGGCAATCGCAAAACCAGCCAAGCCTTTATCTAGGCCTCAATCAAGCTTCTAATGATCGCTGCAGATATTCAAGGCGTTTTTGGCTGGAAACTAAAACTAGCAAAGCGCCCGCGCACTGTCTCTACAGAAACTAATGAGTAACTGTGAATTCTCAAAACAGATGGGAGAGTCCACATTATGGGCTCCCATTTAATGCCATGGAGAGTGCCATTTCTGCTGCATAATTCAAAAATAAGTATGTGCCGCATAATTCTAATCCCTAAGGAAATGGGAGGGAAGTGGAACAGGAACGCTCTTTGGGAATGACGGTCCAGCTGCGGTAATTAAAGAGGCCCGGGCCGTGTCCGCATCAGACTTGCATACTATTGAGTATACCAGTGGAGTATACTTTTTAAAAAAGCTGTTAAGTACGCAATAATTCTGAAAAATTGAGTGCTCTTAATACCCCCGGATGATATACTTATTTCCGGGTTTTTGCTGATAATAGTATGGACGATATTTTTTGTATACTGCACGTCACTAAGCATTATGCAGTACGTAGTATACAGTATTCTAGTACATAGTAAACAGGACGCATTAGACAGGGCTCTGATTCGGACGCAGCCCGGACTGGTCCAACACTGCAGGCCGCAGTCACACAGCCTAACTCACCAACCACAGTCTCAATAGCGGCGGTGATGTAACGAGCACAGCAGCCAATCGGGCGTTGGCGACAGCCTCATTTTAACTGCCGTGCGCGATGATCCGGTCTCCCAGATTGCAGGCACTCCAATATGCAGCGGCATAGTCAGTGCATCTCATTTTAAATGCATTAAAGGGGAACGCTTGCAAATGGCTCCCGCTAAATACGACTCGCTTGTGGAACTCCACAGGCCGTTGTCACGGCGATGCGGGGCCAGTATCCCTGCACAATTATAGCTCACGGCAGAGTTAATATAGAGCATGGGGCACACTCTGTGATAAGGCAGAACGGAAGGAAGGAGAGCTCCTGCTTCAAATACAGTCACTATCTTAGGCATGACACCAGCCCACAATGAAGCAGGCCAAAAACCAGAAAGCAAGGAACTATTCTTCAAGATATTCACTTTTATATCAGCGGCAAAATGTATCACTGGGGACCCTCAAGATTGCCCTCCAGGATATTAAATTATAACACCCGCCTCCAGTCAAATGTTGGTAAAATTTTGATTGCTGATAAGATTTTCTACTCTATAAGCCACTTTGGCAGGTGTTATATTGTAATGCGGCTGGTAAAACATTGAAAATGGCTGGTGATTTTTATAGTCCACAAGCCACTCTGGCCAGTGGGTGAAAAAGTTACATTTCATACCCCGTTGCCCTCTCATAACCCCAGTATTATAATATTTATTTGGTTTCTGATGCGGATAGCATTGGGAATACAGCACACTGAAACCAGAACGCCCGCTCAGTTTGTTTGAGGATAAGCACAGGACTCGCTGGATTCAGCTTATCAGCAGATGGACACCATCAAACATGGACCGTCTCGGCCAAAATGTGGGCTTGTGATGCCAGGGATTGAACTCTGCTCTCTCTCCATCAACACAAATCACCACTCAGCCGACGCCTTGTACCCAATAAGTCAACCCCAGTGTTATCTGCTGATATAACTGACCACAGCCGATTAAAGCCAAAACGGATCCATATGTGTTCCTTACCCCCGTCACTGTGGTAGGTTAGCTTATGCTAACGCATGCTTCCAAACTTACCATAGCCC
>CM056377.1:4177843-4205343 GCA_029718625.1 Synaphobranchus kaupii | reverse complement strand
CCAGCTGCTTGAACCGAAGTGCTCTGCCCCCCCCCTCCCCCCTCCCCCCCCTCCCCCACCCCCTCCATCAGATTAAAGCTTTATGCTGCAACTGCGATTCGTTTTTATTCTTTTCCTGTGAAACACCGGCTGCCAAATGTGTCTCTGGCTGGAGAGGGTCATGGACCGCTGCCCCAACACAGAAACATGCTCTGAAAAACCTGCGATAAACCAACAGAGCAGCCTCTCCACAGCACATCTCCTACAGCAACAGCCTCTCCACAGCGCATCTCCTACAGCAACAGCCTCTCCACAGCGCATCTCCTACAGCAACAGCCTCTCCACAGCGCATCTCCTACAGCAACAGCCTCTCCACAGCGCATCTCCTACAGCAACAGCCTCTCCACAGCACATCTCCTATAGCAACAGCCTCTCCACAGCACATCTCCTACAGCAACAGCCTCTCCATAGCACATCTCCTACAGCAACAGCCTCTCCACAGCGCATCTCCTACAGCAACAGCCTCTCCACAGCACATCTCCTACAGCAACAGCCTCTCCACAGCGCATCTCCTACAGCAACAGCCTCTCCACAGCGCATCTTCTACAGCAACAGCCTCTCCACAGCGCATCTCCTATAGCAACAGCCTCTCCACAGCGCATCTCCTACAGCAACAGCCTCTCCACAGCGCATCTCCTATAGCAACAGCCTCTCCACAGCGCATCTCCTACAGCAACAGCCTCTCCACAGCGCATCTCCTACAGCAACAGCCTCTCCACAGCGCATCTCCTACAGCAACAGCCTCTCCACAGCACATCTCCTACAGCAACAGCCTCTCCACAGCGCATCTCCTACAGCAACAGCCTCTCCACAGCGCATCTTCTACAGCAACAGCCTCTCCACAGCGCATCTCCTATAGCAACAGCCTCTCCACAGCGCATCTCCTACAGCAACAGCCTCTCCACAGCGCATCTCCTATAGCAACAGCCTCTCCACAGCACATCTCCTACAGCAACAGCCTCTCCACAGCTCATCTCCTACAGCAACAGCCTCTCCACAGCACATCTCCTACAGCAACAGCCTCTCCACAGCACATCTCCTACAGCAACAGCCTCTCCACAGCGCATCTCCTACAGCAACAGCCTCTCCACAGCACATCTCCTACAGCAACAGCCTCTCCACAGCGCATCTCCTACAGCAACAGCCTCTCCACAGCACATCTCCTACAGCAACAGCCTCTCCACAGCACATCTCCTACAGCAACAGCCTCTCCACAGCGCATCTCCTACAGCAACAGCCTCTCCACAGCACATCTCCTACAGCAACAGCCTCTCCACAGCACATCTCCTACAGCAACAGCCTCTCCACAGCACATCTCCTATAGCAACAGCCTCTCCACAGCGCATCTCCTACAGCAACAGCCTCTCCACAGCACATCTCCTACAGCAACAGCCTCTCCACAGCACATCTCCTACAGCAACAGCCTCTCCACAGCGCATCTTCTACAGCAACAGCCTCTCCACAGCGCATCTTCTACAGCAACAGCCTCTCCACAGCACATCTCCTACAGCAACAGCCTCTCCACAGCACATCTCCTACAGCAACAGCCTCTCCACAGCGCATCTTCTACAGCAACAGCCTCTCCACAGCACATCTCCTACAGCAACAGCCTCTCCACAACACATCTCCTACAGCAACAGCCTCTCCACAGCGCATCTTCTACAGCAACAGCCTCTCCACAGCACATCTCCTACAGCAACAGCCTCTCCACAGCGCATCTCCTACAGCAACAGCCTCTCCACAACACATCTCCTACAGCAACAGCCTCTCCACAACACATCTCCTACAGCAACAGCCTCTCCACAACACATCTCCTACAGCAACAGCCTCTCCACAGCGCATCTTCTACAGCAACAGCCTCTCCACAGCGCATCTTCTACAGCAACAGCCTCTCCACAGCGCATCTCCTACAGCAACAGCCTCTCCACAGCGCATCTCCTACAGCAACAGCCTCTCCACAGCACATCTCCTACAGCAACAGCCTCTCCACAGCGCATCTTCTACAGCAACAGCCTCTCTACAGCGCATCTTCTACAGCAACAGCCTCTCCACAGCGCATCTTCTACAGCAACAGCCTCTCCACAGCGCATCTCCTACAGCAATAGCCTCTAGCCTCTCCACAACACATCTCCTACAGCAACAGCCTCTCCACAGCGCATCTTCTACAGCAACAGCCTCTCCACAGCGCATCTTCTACAGCAGACAACTCGCTAAACAAACACCGCATGCTGACCGTGCCCCGGTGCAGTTATGTAAAGGTGGCATCCTATTTCAGTCAACGCCTGAACTCCACCTGCAACCAGCAAGACGAGTTGCCTCTACGCCGTTTCATGCGGTCATATGCATCTGGGTAATTGCATGATTGTGCCTCTTCCATTTCGCACATTTGAGCATGTTTACTGTGCAACCCTGCTTGGTGCCTTAGGACCACTACTGATAAACTCCACACTGTTTTCTGCACCAATACGAAGTGCTCACATCTTATATGCCCTTACTGCCATGTGAGTACTCTAATGCACACTGAAAATAAACACCTGCGTTCCCCATGGCAGTAAAAAAACACACCTAAAATTACATTTTACAAGAATGCATGCAGCCTTAAGCCACACAAGGTACATGATATGCATTAATACTCAGACTGCCTGCCCATAAATGCACAAACATGGCTAGGCCACAACATGATTTATTCTGTTTTAACAAGTTTTAGTCTGCTTAAGAACAGAAAATCAGAGTAATCAGTGATATTTATTAAAGTATGCATGGGACACAGCTATCTGCAGTAGAGCATTAAAGTATGCATGGGACACAGCTCTCTGCAGTAGGGCATTAAAGTATGCATGGGACACAGCTCTCTGTAGTAAGGCATTAAAGTATGCATGGGACACAGCTCTCTGTAGTAGGGCATTAAAGTATGCATAGACACAGCTCTCTGTAGTAGGGCATTAAAGTATGCATGGGACACAGCTCTCTGCAGTAGGGCATTAAAGTATGCATAGACACAGCTCTCTGTAGTAGGGCATTAAATTATGCATAGACATAGCTCTCTGTAGTAGGGCATTAAAGTATGCATGGGACACAGCTCTCTGCAGTAGGGCATTAATGTATGCATGGTACACAGATCTCTGTAGTAGGGCATTAAATTATGCATGGGACACAGCTCTCTGCAGTAGGGCATTAATGTATGCATGGTACACAGATCTCTGCAGTAGGGCATTAAAGTATGCATGGGACACAGCTCTCTGCAGTAGGGCATTAAAGTATGCATGGGACACAGCTCTCTGCAGTAGGGCATTAATGTATGCATGGTACACAGATCTCTGTAGTAGGGCATTAAATTATGCATGGGACACAGCTCTCTGCAGTAGGGCATTAAAGTATGCATGGGACATAGCTCTCTGTAGTAGGGCATTAAAGTATGCATAGACACAGCTCTCTGTAGTAGGGCATGATTCACACAGAATGAGGGGAAAGTGAGGGGGGGGGGTGGGGGGATTGACCGTTTAAATGTTGTAGCAGAGAAAACAGCATGATGAAGTACAATGATTTGAAATGTATAAACTCACTGACCCTTCGGGGAGTTTAAAGGGGGATTGTTAATGATGCCATACAAGGGAAGAGTTGAAGATGTGAAACTCCAGTCCTGGAGCAGTGCCTGCTGGGTCCTGTAGTTTCCTTTAATCAGTAGCTAGTTGGGGGGCTTGGAAACAAGGAACAAGGTGTGTGGACTCTCCAACCAACCAATCAATGGCTGAGGCAACCCCTCTCCTTTCAGAAACAAACCAGAAAGTCCAAAATGTATATAAGTTCAAAAAACAATTGTTCATGGCCGCTGCGGTGGTACAACGGTAAGAGCGCCGACTTTCAGTCGGTGCAGTTGTACTCTGAGGATCGGGGTTCACGCCCCGGTCCTGCCAGATCCGAGCATCTGGGAGCGGCAATTGGCAGCTGCCTCCGGGTTGGGGGAGGGGCTCGGAGAGAATCGCTGCGCGCATAGCGGCCCTGGGCGAGTTGGAATCACGGTCAGGAGTCTTAGGAGGAGTCGCGCCCTGAAGAGGACGTGGCGCCCTCCCATCCTACCGCCGGCTGATGGGGTTGTGTAGCGGTGATTCTCTAGCGGTTGCTACACAGGGGGAATTGAATTAGAATAGAGGTTCAATTGGTTACTAAATTGGGAGAAAAATGGGAAAAAATCTGAAAAAAAAATGAAAAAAAAACTATTGTTCAAAAAAAGGTGGTGCTAGAGAAGGTGTTAATGTCTATTTGACGTACCTGCTCGCTTTCGCTCACCCGCGTGTTTGCCGTCAGCCGTTGCTTCCTCTAAATAAAACCGAGTCCCGTGAACACACTGTTAGTAAATATACCGTTTACCATTTACATGCGCCGCAAAAACCCTGTGACATGCTGTGAAGCGATAATAACTGTATCAACAATCGAATGTAAACACTAATTTTAACACTTTTGCTGTGTACCTGCAGAGAGAGGCTCGTGACCTGGAGAGAGAGGCCTGTGTGCTAAAACACACAGAATCCAGAAAAGGAACAATGCTGGAGATAAATTACTCATCTGCTCATCACTCAGACACAATATTTCACCTTGTTTTCGGTGTTATTTGTATTTAATTACAGCGCAAGTGATGTCAGGCTGACTTCTCACCCTGTAAACACCTGAAGACGTGCAGAAATGTGCCAGAACGAGCTCGTAAGCATTGCCTCCGTACCGTGAGACACTCCCCACCCTACATAAAGTGAAAACTGATTTTAAGGAGACAGCAAGCAGGAGGGTGTAGGGTGGAGGGTGGAGAGCGCTATGAAAACTCCACTAATGCAGCAACATCTCTGCTTTAATTCTTTCACATCCCACATCAGGTCCTGACAGGAAAAGCCACTGAGAATCGATATCACAGCACCAGAGTCGACTCCGTTTCTACCCTCTCCAAATCTGAGGAGACTCTGGGGATCAAACAGTCCGACACACTTGTTTGACTTCAATTCACCGCGTGACACAAGGCGAACGGTAGCATTTCAACGGTACCCCTTCTTTTTTCTGGTCAAATTTTTAAAAAACGGCCAATCTGTCAACTGCAGGCCTGTCCCGTATCTGAACACCCCCCCCCCCCCCCCACTACCACCCCCATCAATTGGGAAGGGTGCACACCAGCACCTTTATGGGGCCTGTAGACTGTGCACCATTCAGCCCTTGTTTAATTTTGCTCACAGCTCAGTTCTCACACAAACAAAGCGGCTGTAGCTCTTACTCTGGGCCCCTGATGCACTCTCACTGTGACGTCAGCACAATCACAGCCTCAGAAACATCGCCATCTTCATTTCAACTCGCTCACAACAACAGGCCCCACTGACAAATATGACCTTAATTGGGTGTGGGTGCAGTGGCCCCCCCCCCACCCCTCCCCCTCATGTCCCCCCTAGGGGACAAAGGCAAAATTCTGCTCAGAAAAAATGAGTGTCAAGGGAAGCAGTTTGTGCCAGGGGACCTGGAATGAGAGGTAGGCCTCTTCGCTGGGAGAGAGGCGCGGAGGGAGCCCTGTTTTTTCACTCGCTCGCTCGCTCATGCGTGTCGCTCTTAATCTCATTAATACGAGAGGCGCGAGGGAGCAGGGACGGCACACGCAGCATTACATACGTACAGCACACGCAGCATTACATACGTACAGCACACGCAGCATTACATACGTACAGCACACGCAGCATTACATACGTACAGCACACGCAGCATTACATACGTATAGCACACGCAGCATTACATACGTACAGCACACGCAGCATTACATACGTACAGCACACGCAGCATTACATACGTACAGCACACGCAGCATTACATACGTACAGCACACGCAGCATTACATACGTACAGCACACGCAGCATTACATACGTACAGCACACGCAGCATTACATACGTACAGCACACGCAGCATTACATACGTACAGCACACGCAGCATTACATACGTACAGCACACGCAGCATTACATACGTACAGCACACGCAGCATTACATACGTACAGCACACGCAGCATTACATACGTACAGCACACGCAGCATTACATACGTACAGCAAACGCTAACCGTCCACATCAAAGCCCTTATATCTAAGGCCCAATGTAATCCTACCGTTAACAAACCGGTTGCATCGTCTCTAAATTGGCATTGACACTGGACCGTACTGCCATTTGTCGCGAACTTGTGTCAGGTGACCTGTCATCATCTGTGTTGGTTGCTTAAACCTTAATGTTCTGCACTTTTGCAAGTTGTTCTGAGCTAAACGTAACATAGCAGAACGCTCACACAACAGCTGGAATCAGCAGCTTCACTTCTGGCCATCTCTCCCATCTCGTACAGCAGTTATCAACCCAAATATGAAACTCAATGGAAGCCTATAGGCCCGATGCTGTGATAACTCTTGGGCTAAAGGTCTCCCGCTCCAGGGCAATGAAAACCTTTAGCAAACCTTCAGGTGTCAAGACCATCAAACCGCAGTTTCTCACCGACAGTTTTTTTTCCCCCCAACCAAACGGCTGCGTTGATGAGTCCTTGCGTTTTATGCCATTTTTACAGCTGAACAGTATTACCTCCCTTAAGCGTGACTTCACAGCTCTATAAGTGCCTGAGGAGCTCTAACAAGTATGCGCTGGATAAATTCAACGAGGCGTTATTTGTACAATAAACATTTTGCAAATTTCTGTATTTTGGCAGACGCCTTCAGCCAAAGCAACTGACAAAATGTGCATTTAAAGACTGAGTTAGAGATGAGATGAGTAAAGCTACCATATCAGCTCTGCATGAGGTGGTTAATAATTGGGGGGTGGGGGGGGGTGACCCCACACACAGCCCACCCCAGGCATGGCCTCCTGTTTCTCTTCACAGTGGGGTAAACCAGACGGTCACATATGGTACCGTCTCCATCTGTCTAATCTGCAGTGGATCCAAGCCCGTTCCACTGGCACAGGAACAGCCACGCCGCACAATAGCGCACAATAGTGCACATGTCCTGGGCGCATATGGCTAAAGCTAGCTTTGCATAGCCCAACGTGAACGGCTCCCCACCAGCAATGTGCTGGCTTTTTGCCAGCACCAGTGTGTGTGGTTGCCAGAGGGGTAAAGCCAGCTTTTCAACACTGCCAGCCTAGCAGCTAACTGACCTAATGGGGTCTAAGGGCTTCCTAATGTATGGCACCTCCCACTGAAGATCGTATTACTGATGGACGAATGAGGTTTCATAATGAGCTGTCAATCACCGACTTGCTTGAACCAATCAAATAGATTTTTTCCTCTCCACAGCAAAACACAAGGATTGGTTCAAACCATTGACTGATAGCATATGGTAGCCCTGCCCATATTTGGGTTTCCCCCAGCAGTGCTTCACATACAGAGCAGTAATTCATAAATAGCTCTGTACCACAACTGTTACGTATTATACAGTTAACAATAGGACAAAATAACACAGCGTGACAAGAGCCTGTAATCTATAAAGGAACATAAAGCTACTCCCTGCAACGCTGTAATTTAAGTCAGTCCCTTTCCAGCACACCAATCACTAGGGCTGGGTATCGAACCTCAATACTTTTTGAGCAGTGACTGAATCATGTCCGTAGCACTATCGAAAACTGTCTGACTATCGAAGAAGTATTCGGTGCCAATTTTCGGTACTTTTTGGCAAAAAATTCTAAAATTATCAGTTAAGCACCAAATCTTTAGCCCCATCAGGGGAACTCTTTCTTGTTTTTATCCTTGTTTTGTTTCTTGATTTAAAGCATAATTTTCTTCATTTTATACAGCTGTTTGAGTTGACAACATTAAACACTTAAGCACTTGAGAAGTTTCGGCTTATTTTGTTAAATGAGAGATTTTCTTTTGGATATTGTTGGAAAAATATGTTTATACTCAGCAAAGAAAGGTATCGAAAAAAGTATCGATTTGGCATCGGTATGGAACACCACGTATGGGTATCGAGACCGGTATCAATACCCAGCCCTACCATTCACAGAAATGTGTTCAAAATGATATTTTGAAATAAATATACAGTACAAAATTCTATTATAGAATTGATAATACTAATAAGGAGTGAATATATTGATGGCAAAATACTACGAAAATGAAGTTAATAACCAAATAAATGACCAATGGTCTGCATTATAGTTTTGGGAAGAGGTGGTTGAAGATGAAACTTGCATGGCGTCTCAAACGCTTTCCCATGATTCCACTGGCTGCGAGACCAAAAATGCTTGGATTGGCTCTGTGGGTTGTGGGGGAGACGGCAGCAGCTGTAGGGTACACTGGGAACATCTCATTAATAGTATTTTTAGCAACAAACAAGCCTGTGGTATTGCGGCTTTGTGGTCCTGGTTGAAAATAACACAATCTGGGCAGTTTTCTCCCATAACGTAAGCAATTGGGACAGAACGGGGGAAGACATCTATCACCCAGGACAGTGCGGCTGGGCTGTGTGCATCTCGTACGCACACACAAGGAGCCTGGAAAGGTCACTGCTTGATAGGGGATGGGGGTCTGAATGCCGCTTATCGCATAAATAAATCCACTGTGTCGTAAATGGATGAAGCGGCGACTTGCTTTGTGTTTATCCCACACAAAATCGTACAGCCTGAAGTCTCGCGGCGAAAAAAGACCAAACGACTTTGATTATGCAGAAAGGCAGAGACACACGGCACAACAGCACAAGAGGAATTCATTAACACAACCATTCAAAACATCTGCGCCATTAATCATAGGCTTCTGTACCGGACAGTAAAGTTATACAGGAGAAGACTGGCTATGAGTGTACAAACCTGACAGAATAATGAATAATCTCCATCACACATCCACTTTATATACAGCCCTTCCTTCAAGAAGTGGAAAACACTGCAATATATTGTAAATATGTAGATTTTTTGTAAGATAAAATAAATATTTCACAGTAATGCATTTTTTTTTTTTTAAAAGAAAAAGTATTTATTGCAAGATCTGAATTTGCCAATAATTTGTATATTTGTCCATAACTTTTGAATAGCTGCAATATATTTTCTGGTCTTCATATATTTTAATACATTAGCAGTAGGCTACATTCCATGTCTGTGGGGGCAGGAATCCAATGGATGCCTGAGGTATGTAATGTTGAATTTATACCCAGAGGTCAAAACTGCCTTCCCAATTTTAATGGGAAATGTGTATTTGGTACTTGTGACAAAGTGATGAATCTCTGTAAATGCAGTAATATCAAATATATCAAATATATATTCAATCTTGATTATTCGGTGGAACAACAATCTGATACTTTAAAAGCATTCCTCATTCAGAACTGATGGATACAATTTAAGGCAAAAATCTGAACCTACTTTTTCCCCCCCAGCCCATTTGATTAATGGCAGAACCTGATCCACCAACTGTGGCCCAACAACAAAGTCCAACAACAAACAAATGGAACAAAGTCATTTTTGAAAGACAATTTTTCATTTTTTTTTTTTATATGTCAAACCTCAAAGAATGGATTACATCACAAGCAAAATATAAAGTACTGCTCCATGTCATGTATGTTTCTGCATTCCATCTATAACAAAGGCCCAAGTCCTTCACAGACCTATGAAAAACCCTTCATCGTCTAAAGGCACCGTTCATACTCATATCCAATACAGCTGACAAATCACATTTCTGTACATTCAACACATTTCAGTCATCTGTTTACAGTTGATCTTTAATGCGTCGCATATCCGTATTTTTCCTCGTTCAATTCCGTGTCCCCTCAAGAACTGAAGGCCAGCTTTGCAACAGGGCAGACTCCGGCATGCTTATTATGGGATGTTATCATTCAGACAGACAGACAGTAGTTGTTGCATTCAGATCCAATACCAGGCAGAATCCCTGCCCCACAAGGGACCTTCAAAAGCAATTCAAATCAGATTAGATCCAACCCAACTCAGACTTGTGTTTACACAACAATCATCAAATGATGCATGCATCGGAAATTGCAATATGGAAATAAATCAGATGTACGTATCTTAAAAATGGAAGTGTAAATGGTTACTAATGGAGATTCTAAATAGAATGATCTGCGTAAGAAATGAATGGGATGAGCCGTGTTAGCATGGCTGTACGGCACCATTTCACATTCAGACTCCACAAAAATAGGAGCAAATAAGCCAGCGGGAGGGAGAGGTCTATAATGGCTTCCTATAACATCCTCCTTTACACACTGACATTTGAGAGTAAAAGGGCAGGATGTTGTAGTGATACTCAATAGTGTTGATAAGTAATGCGTCCCTCGTGCTCTCCCCCTATAGGGCAACCCTGAGCTCTCCCCCTATATGAGCTCTCCCCCTATAGGGCAACCCTGAGCTCTCCCCCTATAGGGCAACCCTGAGAAGGGCGTGGCTAAGATCCAGATACACCTGAGAGCCTGCCAGTCCCTGCGAGACCATTTAACTGCACACACACACACACACACAAACACACACACGCACACACACACACGCACGCGCACACACACGTGCACACACACGCGCATGCACACACACTGCATTTCTGCCCTGAGATTACACACAGCTGGAATATGTCATTAAACATAAAAATGGGTTTCAAAATATACATAGCACTCATCTCATATAAACAGACCAAAACATGACTGAGCCCCCCCCCCCCCCGCCAATGTTTTCCTATAAATCCTGGTTGGAGAAAGTGGGGAAAGTATCATGAAAGCATTTTGACACAATTGACAGGTCACAGAATTAAACAGCTAATTATCAGTTACTGACATCATTTATATCATCGAGCCAAACTCATCATTTATTGGCTGTCGAGCCAAACTCATCATTTATTGGCTCTCGAGCCAAACTCATCATTTATTAGCTGACGGGCCAAACTCATCATTTATTGGCTGACAGGCCAAACTCTAGGTGTAGCACATCACTGAGATATGAAAGGAATGATGATGCATTCTCCTCAGTGGATGTAAAAAGATCCCTGTGCAATAATGAGAACTTATTTATCCATAACTCCTGCCATTATAATATTTGGATTAGACTTTCTGTACAATGCTCTAAGCATTGCAATGGTAATAATAATAATAATTAGTGTGTTTCATACACTTTGTTCAAAACCTTCTCCAAGTTAAAGAACAAAGCAACAACAGATAAAAGACAATATAAAATAAGAATGTAATGTAGTTTGTTAAAGGCATGTGAAATGTACAGGGCCTCAGATAGAACATGTGCAGTCATGAGGACCAATCAGCTGAGAGTCACTGCAGAATTTTGGAAGTGATGGAACTTGGGCTGAAAGCAGCATCGCACTGGTTTATGTTGTTATGTTGTCCACGGACAGGTGAGGTGCGATGGGAAAAACCTTTGCTCCTCTTCCTCACCAGCTGAAGAAATCTGGGACTCCTGTAAATATGTCTTTCTCAGATGGATTTTGCCTCAGACGCTACAAATGTTGACCCTGTGCTGCGTTTCACTGGGACGATTACAATACTTTGAACTAGTTTAGTGATGATCACCACTAAACAGCCAAAAGATCTCAGCATGGTTATCCATTACCACTGTACCAATAAATATAACAACGGCTATTCATTCAAGAGCGTCTAGCACATAAAGTTTGCTTGCACCACACATACTGCTCGTCACCACACACTCCGTTCCCCGCGGCTAATTCATCACGCACCTCACAGTCACCGTGCGGATTCACTTCAGTGAAATAATCCTGAGCTTGGAAATACAAACTCGTTCACTTCAATATAAAAGGGCATTGGGAAAAAAATGACATGATAACCGAGCTGCGTTATGGTTTGATTTCTGAGGTTTTCTGTGTTAATCTGCGTGTAATTAAAGTGCAAATGAAAATGTCACATTTCCTCTTCTTATTCAACGGCTGGAATCCACCAGCAAACAGACTAAATTCTCAGGTGGGGTTCTGGCAGTATTGCTGCTCCTGGCTATTCTCCACACGTTGACAGGACTGGATTTCCACTTTTAATCATTAGACAGGTTAAAACATACTACATAGAGTAAAATATCCAGTGTAAAAAATAAACTCTGATATAGTACTTTTCCAGTACTCTATCTCTAAAGAACTGCACAGTCGTAGATGCATCAGCATTTAGACCTTTCGCTATCACTACTTTTGTGCACCAGCTTAAGTAGCTACACTAGCGCTAATCTTCACACGTGAAGAAATGGGGTCACAGAAAGGCTGCAGTCAAACAAGAACGCCGCACGAGCCAGACCTACATGCAGCGCGCCCCACCAGCCACATTCCACACCGGGGCACGAGACAATACCGGGAAGATATTAACGCATTATCCTCTTGGAATTTATGCACCGTTATCTCAAGAATTAAACTTCATACTGTATGTGGCAGCAAGTACTCACTACTGATGGATAAACAAGAGATTATATACACGCGCAAGCGTTCTTAAATATAGCTATTAAAGAGGTCCACGAGATTGATAAATCAGACTGGCTACGCAAATGACTGCATTCTGGAAAAGAAAACCGATATTTCAGCCGTGTTCTACTCCCGTTGGGCCAGACGGTCTGTACATTTCAAAGAACTGTTTTGCGCAAAATATTTTTCCTCAACACAGACAATCCAGGGTCATAATTACTTGGATAGTTCCGTCACTATCATTGATAGAAGAATCACCAGAATTGTGCAAAGTGACATCGTATTCTGACAGGGTATATGTCAAAATTCAAACGGATTTAAGCCAACGGGATTTTTGCTGCTCAACTGGCTTCTGAAACAAGGTGTTCAAAGTTTTCAAAATAGTAGAGGTCACTTAATTGCATTTAAAATATTATGTTGTTTTAAATTCAACTGACCTTAATTTTATCTCGTATATTTAAATACGTTTCTAAGAAAAGTATATTAACTGAACATGAAAAGAACACAAATTAAACACTTTCGACAAAAAAAACCCTTAATTTACTTATAATTACGGAACAAATTGGTAATATGTTATTGACATTATTATTACTATTACTATTATTATTATTATTATTATTATTATTATTATTATTAACATTAGCCTATAAATGCTGCTTGGCACAGCGTTACGTATACTGTAGCTACTACAACTCAAGTCCGGTACAACTTGATTATAACTTCCCCTAATTCAATTAAAAACCCTTTATATTCATAATGGAAAACCCAAGGGAGACATATCCACTTGATGGATAGTTGCTTCTAAATGGAGCTTGAGGTCCTAGGTGATTTGTTAGCGAATACATTTCAGCAAGGCGTACAACGATTTCAGCGACTGAGTCTCATTGCGATCGCATTGATAGCCAATAAATAGAAAAAACCGTACATATCACTCAGCAAATTATTGACCACCTGGAACACCGGGATTCAGTTATTCCCCTCTAAATCGGTGCCTCCAATCAAGTGATCAAGGTCTGATCAGAACAAAGACCTATCCGTGCGTGTCCAGTCAACACTTTCATAATGTAACACCGAAATCTTACCAGCCTCTGAAAAAAAGCAGCCAATGTCTGATTTTAAAAAATAATTTGCGTGTCACACTCGCCTATCATTTCATACAGAAAATACGTTACGATGTGTTTAGCCTGTGTTATAAGCTATAGCGAAAGACAGACGACTAAACAAAACGTAGAGATGTTAAGATGCGCTCGCAGTTGATGCCGTGGTCTCACTTTAAAATAATTGATTCTGCTTCGATTCACGATGGACTTAGCATTAATATTTCAAATATCGCTTTAAAAAATTTATATCAGGAGCTTATAATGAAAACAACACGGGGCCGGTGCACACGCTCGTCCAAATAAGTATAATGCATTGCCTAACGGAATTTGTGCTCCCCTGGGGAATTCAATGACAACAACGTATCACACTTTCATAGAGAAAAGTGAAATTACACTGAGGATGGAAAAGGATTGAATCGTTTCACTCTGTACCTGTCATCATAGCAGAATTCCGCACCCAGCGTGTTGAGATAGAGTACCAAAGCAACTGCGCTGCACACCAACTCTTCAATCATTTCTCATAAAAGAAAAATAAGGAAAGAAGGAAAATAAAATGAGGGAGAAAAATATTTTTCCCTCCCTCTCAGTCTGTCTCAGGATTCTTTCCCCTTTGTCAGTATGTCTCCGCTAAAATCACACATTCCAGCTCCCATCCTCGCAAAGTGTTCAGAGTGATAATCCAAGCGTGGCGGGTCTAACCCCATCGCTACAGTTTAGCGGTCGTCGCTGCTTCGGATAGACGGTAAATAATATTTACATTATAGCAGTCGATATGTGGAAAGATTAACCGTTCGAGTGTCGGACTTGTGAACCTTCAGTGCGTATAATGCCGAACGCTGATCCGCGTGTGGCAAAAACCTCTCCGTGCGCGTGCGCAGAGCTCCTCCCTCCTCTGTGGTTGAATCTCAAATAGGCCCGTTAAATTCCTTACTGTAGCCGATTTCACTGAGACAATAGCGCAACCCTGTTTTTGACAATTACTTAAGAAGGCAAATGACCAGACAGATTAAGTGAACAGACAGGAATTTCACCGGGCCTATAATCAAAGTGAAAAATGTTAAATTATGCGTCGGCTACAGTACATTCCTGAGACAGTAAGGGGGGCACAATATTACACACTTCATATTGGGAATGTAAATGTCGCTCGTGAGATATATAGTCAACATAATGATACCTATTTCACAGTTACGTAATGAAGATACAGCATGTGTTGCGTAGGGAAAGTAATTATAAACCATTTACTGTCCTGGATATTCTGCCCAGGAAAACGTCACTGTAGAATCCTTGTTCACAAAAGCACCTTTACAATGTTATCAGCTTGCTGTAAACAAAATGTACATAATATTTTAGCCTAATAATAATAATAACAATAATAATAATAATAATAATCAAAATTAGTTAAAATTGTATGCAATAAACCAGTGATGCACACTGTAATTTGGTAATTTGTAATTGAGATAGGCCTATTTGAGAACATGGATGTGTCTTTAAAAACTTGACATGGAAACAGGGAAACAGAAAGGCTACGTGAAGATGAAATCCAAGTCTAACAACAATTTTATGCTTCATTTAATTTATTCTGGCCCAGCCGGTGATACTCTCATGTGCATAATACGAATAGAATAGAATATTATTCTTTTATTATTGTTTTTTTGCCATGGAATTACATTAAGCATTCCTGCTATAACAGTGTTTTTAAATCATTCACACACTGAAGTGTAAAAGCAATGGCATACACATTAGTACAAGAAAGGAGACTCCTGGCAGGCCGTCCTAAAGCAAAGTGAGCTGAAGACGATATGCTGCATATGGGACCGCTTTCGAGGAAACACACTTGTACTAAACCTTCCCAAGGAGAAGACCAAAGCTGTAAAATAGAACTACAAGAGTCTGTGTCCAAGTTTTCTTACCTCCCAGTGGGCAGTTGACACAAGCCACAGAAATCGATTTTTGGTCAGAGATAATCGTTTTGAGTTTTAGGACAGGAAACAAACAGCCTCAAGAGAGAGAAAATAACCGCACAAAGGGTTATAAAGGGGCTATAAAACATGCGGCCATTTTGGAAAAAGACGGTGATTTGTTGGAATTACAAGGACATTCCTCGAAGCACACCGTGATAGTTAATCCAGGTGCTTTGCAAAAATAACATGGTGAATTCTCCACTTGTTCATCGGAGAATCTAACTATACCAGCTCAAATAACCAGTGGGCCCTACAGGAGGGGTGACCGACCCAGTATAAGCACACCACTTCAGTCATTTGTCTGTAACCTAATCAGAATTTCCATTTCCCCCCAGAAAAACAAGTATGTGAAAAATTAATTAGGTCTACATGTCCTTCCAGCAGACTACCAAACCATTTATTTTGACTTGTGTTGTGGCCGGTTTATTTGTTCTTTTTTAAATAGCGCGTAAGGCATCTTGAGGAAACAAATATATTTGCAGTCTAAATAGGAATGCAGGATATAGTACGAGTCCAATTAGCTTGTCTCAGGCAGAATTTCCTAATGTAGTTTGCCAAATGCTAATTGCCACTTCGTAAACAGAAATGTTGGTTTAAAGATAAATGATTTGAAATGATAACCCTTCTAATTAAAGAAACATTGTCCCTGAACAAAACCCCTGCATTGCCCAGGGGACAATCATACGTTTCCCTCTCTTTTGCGTTTCCTCCCTCAGAAAAAGAGTAAAAATAACCACACATTACTCCCAAAGCCATTTTCCACCGGCTCACATTCTCACTGTCGTCTAGTGGAAAAGGTTAAAGGTCAGCGTCCAGAAAACTGAGAGAAAAAGAAATCATGTGGCTCCTTCCTGACACAAATAAATGATCTTGTGTCACACACACACACACACACACACACACACACACACACACACACACACACACACACACACACACACACATTCCATAAAACGCAATCTCTGCACCCACATAGCAGCACCAGGTATGTTTTTGAGTGTGGAATTTAAGGCCTCCACGATCACTGTCAAATTGTCCATTTGTGGAATGTAGTGGGAGAGAACTCCCTGTTCAAATCAATATCCTCCGGGGTCAGTGCTGTCAAACTCACTTTGAAATGTCTTTCATGCCCGTAGCAATCTGCCAAATAAAAAAATGAAAAACCCCTGCCCCCCCCCCCCCCCCCCCCCCCCCCCCCCCCCCCCCCCCCCCCCCCCCCCCCCCCCCCCCCCCCCCCCACCCGCCCCCCCACTTCACTGACTATACCTACATGCACTTGTGAGGCATCGAAAAAGGGAAATTTGATTTCCATATGAAAACCGAGGGATCTGGCTTTTCAGAATAACAGAGCAGAATCAGGGCACGGTTACATAGAACAGAGTGGAATTCAAACCCAATGCAAGTATGCTGCAATAATTTTATAAAACTGAGCCCAACCTCTTCTGACTGTTCTTATAATAAAGGAGATCAGCAGTGAGCCCAACCTCTGACTGCTCTTATAATAAAGGAGATCAGCACTGAGCCCAACCTCTGACTGCTCTTATAATAAAGGAGATCAGCACTGAGCCCAACCTCTGACTGCTCTTATAATAAAGGAGATCAGCACTGAGCCCAACCTCTGACTGCTCTTATAATAAAGGATCAGCACTGAGCCCAACCTCTGACTGCTCTTATAATAAAGGATCAGCACTGAGCCCAACCTCTGACTGCTCTTATAATAAAGGATCAGCACTGAGCCCAACCTCTGACTGCTCTTATAATAAAGGATCAGCACTGTACCCAACCTCTGACTGCTCTTATAATAAAGGATCAGCACTGTACCCAACCTCTGACTGCTCTTATAATAAAGGAGATCAGCACTGAGCCCAACCTCTGACTGCTCTTATAATAAAGGAGATCAGCAGTGAGCCCAACCTCTGACTGTTCTTATAATAAAGGAGATCAGCACTGTGCCCAACCTCTGACTGCTCTTATAATAAAGGAGATCAGCAGCGAGCCCAACCTCTGACTGCTCTTATAATAAAGGATCAGCACTGAGCCCAACCTCTGACTGCTTTTATAATAAAGGAGATCAGCACTGAGCCCAACCTCTGACTGCTCTTATAATAAAGGATCAGCACTGAGCCCAACCTCTGACTGCTCTTATAATAAAGGAGATCAGCAGTGAGCCCAACCTCTGACTGTTCTTATAATAAAGGAGATCAGCACTGTGCCCAACCTCTGACTGCTCTTATAATAAAGGAGATCAGCACTGAGCCCAACCTCTGACTGCTCTTATAATAAAGGAGATCAGCACTGAGCCCAACCTCTGACTGCTCTTATAATAAAGGATCAGCACTGAGCCCAACCTCTGACTGCTCTTATAATAAAGGAGATCAGCAGTGAGCCCAACCTCTGACTGCTCTTATAATAAAGGATCAGCACTGTACCCAACCTCTGACTGCTCTTATAATAAAGGAGATCAGCACTGAGCCCAACCTCTGACTGCTCTTATAATAAAGGATCAGCACTGAGCCCAACCTCTGACTGCTCTTATAATAAAGGATCAGCAGTGAGCCCAACCTCTGACTGCTCTTATAATAAAGGATCAGCACTGAGCCCAACCTCTGACTGCTCTTATAATAAAGGATCAGCACTGTACCCAACCTCTGACTGCTCTTATAATAAAGGAGATCAGCACTGAGCCCAACCTCTGACTGCTCTTATAATAAAGGATCAGCACTGAGCCCAACCTCTAACTGCTCTTATAATAAAGGATCAGCACTGAGCCCAACCTCTGACTGCTCTTATAATAAAGGATCAGCACTGAGCCCAACCTCTAACTGCTCTTATAATAAAGGATCAGCACTGAGCCCAACCTCTGACTGCTCTTATAATAAAGGATCAGCACTGAGCCCAACCTCTGACTGCTCTTATAATAAAGGATCAGCACTGAGCCCAACCTCTGACTGCTCTTATAATAAAGGATCAGCACTGAGCCCAACCTCTGACTGCTCTTATATTAAAGGATCAGCACTGAGCCCAACCTCTGACTGCTCTTATAATAAAGGATCAGCACTGAGCCCAACCTCTGACTGCTCTTATATTAAAGGATCAGCACTGAGCCCAACCTCTGACTGCTCTTATAATAAAGGAGATCAGCACTGAGCCCAACCTCTAACTGCTCTTATAATAAAGGATCAGCACTGAGCCCAACCTCTGACTGCTCTTATAATAAAGGATCAGCACTGAGCCCAACCTCTGACTGCTCTTATAATAAAGGATCAGCACTGAGCCCAACCTCTGACTGCTCTTATATTAAAGGATCAGCACTGAGCCCAACCTCTGACTGCTCTTATAATAAAGTATCAGCACTGTACCCAACCTCTAACTGCTCTTATAATAAAGGAGATCAGCAAATGAGTGATGAGTTAACACTGGCACAATCTCAGTAAGCACAACACTTTCCTGCAAGCTTTCTTTTTTACCGCCCCTAAAACACACATTTACAATTATGTTGTAAAGAGTCTCCAGAACACATGTGCATTTTCCACAGGAAAACATTTAAAATTTAACATCTTTGCATCCAAACAAATTTAGGAGAACACAATGTCCATAAAAACATTTAACCATAATATTACCTTGTGAAAGTTTCAATAAAGTGCAGTGCATTCTGGGATAGTTGTAGGCCTTTACCTTCATAATACCGCTGACTTACTAGAACTCAATCTGGCCCTCAAATCCAAATCCAGCCCTGGTTTACTTTCTCCCAGGTAATTAACTGAACAATTAGTGCCACTGATTGGCCAGACTGTCTTCACACCTGACTCCCAGGTAAAGGGAGGGTGGAAAACCAGCAGTTATCTGCCCTCAAGGGCCGTCATTTGAGTAACAGTGAACTACAACATATCTACTTTTTCAACAGTCACAGATTTTAAAGAAAATGATCACTGGTTAATTGGTAGTTCAGTTCTCTTGATTTTTCAACTCCTTGGTCTTCATCCATCACACCACAGTGAAATCCACTTTCAAATGCAACTCAATTCAATACAACTCATGACTTCAGGCAGAGAAGTGAGAATTTATCGCCATTCAACATTTTAATCCTGAATTTGTTTGAAACAGATTTTTTTCCAATATGTCTTTACAAGCATTCCTTCTACACGTAATAAGACAAATTAAATGGTGGAAATCTCATTTCTTGGCTGGAGTATAAAGCATGTAAAGGATTCATGGGAGCAAACTCCAGGACTTTGTTCGATATAGTTTATAACATTGTATTCTGTCATAAAGAGTGGAGTCATAAAGTAGCAGAGCCCCTGTGTGGCATGGAGATTCTATGGGATTTTATGATACAGCCATTAAAACAGTATAATCACTAGCAGACACAAACAAGGATACACAACTGCATTCTTATCATACAGCTAAACTGAAAAAGGTCACTTTACAGTGTGAGGTTATTACATACAGTTTAACGGCTATTTTTATGCATAATGGTCACTGAGATGAGATCTTGGGAAAAAATTCTGTCAAAACCGCAAAGACAAATGTTATTCATCAAACGTAATATTTAGTTTAGTCTCGCTTAATCAAACCACCCATATGCTAGCCAGTAAACAGGAAATGGGTGTGGCCTGAAACATGAGGTATCCAGACTGGAGACGAGAGGTTTTATAAAAGCTTTGGTGATATTCTGTCCAAAGGATGTTTGCGTCTCAACCTTACACACTGCACAGATTGGATATTGTATATCACATTAATAATAAATCATACACATGGAACTATTGTTTTAAAAAGAAAATAATGGTATTATTATATGGAAAGTTATGGGAGCTATTCAAATACAAAATATTTTATTCAAATATCTTCATCAGAAATAATTAGAGCGTGAAGTAGCAAAGGTGCATAGGTACCCAATTTCTACTGTTCAGCCCGTCCACATGTCAGTCAGCTGATAAAAATATATACATTCTTAAAAATTGGACATAATACACTGAACAATGAATGATAGCAAGTACAAATACAGCTTTAAATATGACTGTTCTTCTCAGAATCAGGGCTGGGTTTCCCCTGGATAAATAAAGAATATCTAATTAAATAAACAGATTTGTGCATATTGTAGAAATGCAGAGGGCAAATTAGGAGCTGTACCATGAGAGTTGAGGTCATGCTAGTCCCTGGTTTCGGGGAGCAGTGGAGGTCATGCTAGTCCCTGGTTTCGGGGAGCAGTGGAGGTCATGCTAGTCCCTGGTTTCGGGGAGCAGTGGAGGTCATGCTAGTCCCTGGTTTCGGGGAGCAGTGGAGGTCATGCTAGTCCCTGGTTTCAGGGAGCAGTGGAGGTCATGCTAGTCCCTGGTTTCGGGGAGCAGTGGAGGTCATGCTAGTCCCTGGTTTCGGGGAGCAGTGGAGGTCATGCTAGTCCCTGGTTTCGGGGAGCAGTGGAGGTCATGCTAGTCCCTGGTTTCGGGGAGCAGTGGAGGTCATGCTAGTCCCTGGTTTCGGGGAGCAGTGGAGGTCATGCTAGTCCCTGGTTTCGGGGAGCAGTGGAGGTCATGCTAGTCCCTGGTTTCGGGGAGCAGTGGAGGTCATGCTAGTCCCTGGTTTCGGGGAGCAGTGGAGGTGAGTGTAGGCGAGTGCAGTGGGATAAAGTTATAAAGCCTTGAGACGCAAACACAACAGGTGCAGCTGAAACTGGCTCATAGTTTGGCTTCCAAAACGGAAACTTTTTCACAAAGATAACAAGAGTATGAAATATTCTGGCAGCAAAATAGATAATAACCCCCCCCCCCCCCCCCCCCCAGACCCCCCCATCCCCCCCCAGACCCCATCCCTTTCTTTGTTCATTTTCTCTTATCAGTCGTCTGCCAGTGATCAGATCCAAAGGCAGGATGAGGTCAGTGCTGTTTGTCCAATAACAGGCCTGTATTAACCCTGGAGGCGTCCAATAACAGCCCTGTATTAACCCTGGAGGCGTCCAATAACAGCTCTGTATTAACCCTGGAGGCGTCCAATAACAGCCCTGTATTAACCCTGGAGGAGGCGTCCAATAACAGCCCTGTATTAACCCTGGAGGAGGCGTCCAATAACAGGCCTGTATTAACCCTGGAGGCGTCCATATGGGCATATTATCTGCTAAACAAGATGGTCCACCAAAATTTGGAATTTGATTCATTGTGGCATCTGAGACACGTGTGTGTGTGTGTGTACCCATCTGTGCATGCATACATGTGGAGGTAGGGTTGTGTGTGTGTGTGTGTGTGTGTGTGTGTGTGTGTGTGTGTATGTGTGTGTTAAAAGCACACGCTACAGTAGAAGGACAGAGACCGTACATGACAAACAATGACATGACAGAAAGCAGTGAGTGTCTCCCGCATGTTTGTGTTAAATAAACAGGAAAAGGAACATCTTGAAGTGCTTAATTTAATGGGAACGGTTTTATTTGTTCAGCCTCTCCATTAGAGAGAGAGAGAGAGAGAGAGAGGAGGGGGGGTCTCAGTGCTCCACACATGCATCTTGACCCAGAGCATCCCAAACAAATAAGGCCTGTCTGAAGCCAGTTACCCTCATACGCTCTCCTCTCAATCCAGCTGTGATGAATGTCGCCCCCTGCAGGACTGTTCAATCATAGCATAGAAACAGTTGCTTGTCTAACTGAATGAATTAGTCATAGTGGCCTTGATTCAAACATTTCTTTAACTGACTTAGAAATTAATGAGTTTTTAAGTCCTTAAAAAAAAATACAATTTGGCAAGATAATGTTGGCGATTGCTGAACTAAACTGTGTGGGGGGGAAAAATAGAAAATTTCATTGTGAATTATAGTAAAAGACTAATGGTGATTGAATCCAGGCCCGTATTTGTCACAAACAAATGCATAGGCTACAGACAAAGAGGCAGTTTCTTTGTGGGAATTTTGCCAGGACATTGTGGTTAACACCTCTTCTCTTTCAAAAAGTACCGCGGAAAACTTTAATGACCACCGTGAGTCAGTCTCATCCACTGTACAACACCACGGTCAGCACACTGTCCATCTCTTTGCCCTTTGGACTGAACAGACTGCCCCCTACTGGCCAACCAACACCTCTTCCAGCAACACTTTCCCATGAGATCTCCTATTCAAGTACTAACAAAGCCCAGCCCTGCTTTGCTTCAGCAGTTTGACACAATGGTCCCGGGTAAAATGGCATCTAAGCTTCAGTAGTTAGCCATGAGAAGGGTGCAGGGTGGTATGGCTTCTTAGCTTCAGCAGTTGGCCATGAGAAGGGTACAGGGTGGTATGGCTTCTTAGCTTCAGCAGTTAGCCATGAGAAGGGTACAGGGTGGTATGGCTGCTTAGCTTCAGTAGTTTGGCAGGAGAAGGGTACAGGGTGCTATGGCTGCTTAGCTTCAGTAGTTTGACAGGAGAAGGGTACAGGGTGGTATGGCTGCTTAGCTTCAGTAGTTTGGCAGGAGAAGGGTACAGGGTGCTATGGCTGCTTAGCTTCAGTAGTTTGACAGGAGAAGGGTACAGGGTGCTATGGCTGCTTAGCTTCAGTAGTTTGACAGGAGAAGGGTACAGGGTGGTATAGCTGCTTAGCTTCAGTAGTTAGCCATGAGAAGGGTACAGGGTGGTATGGCTGCTTAGCTTCAGCAGTTCTACAGAAGGGTACAGGGTGGCATGGCTGCTTAGCTTCAGTAGTTTGACAGGAGAAGGGTACAGGGTGATGATGTCATCGCTGCTCAGGCACTAACATTACACCTGGGCCCCTGGCATGTGGCGGAGGAGCCGGATTCAAACTCGCAGCCCTCATCCCACACACTCGAGTTACAAAGCCACTGTTCAGCTGTATACCTCCCAACACATGGAGCTGATCTCTGCAAATTCCTCTCAGGCACACTGACCCGACTAGTGCAGGTCATGTACGAGCCCACAGCGCAGTATATCACACTTCCAGCGGGAGAAACTCTACGCACTGACTCTACGCACTGAAGAGCTACACGCTAAAGAGCACTCAGTTTACGCTGCTGGAACACACCGACGTGTTTCAACTGACGCTGCGAGCCACACCCAATCCTGTCTGTGAAAAAGTGACAATGTTGCCATTGGTAAACTAAAATAATTAAATTACGCCATTATTCTAAATACATTTAATAACATACAAATAAGTCACAATGGCAAATTTAATGTATTGATAGTTTACCTTCACTAAAGGTTTGGTAAATTGTTTGTTAGTATCACAAGACGCATGCAGTATGTCATGCAAAGACGTTATGCCTATCTATTGTGGATTGATCTTTTAACTACATCCTGATGAAGGCAGTGTGAAGATAAATACAAGCTCTCTTGATATTATAAAAATGTGCCAAGGGTCTTTTTTTTACCATTAGAATTCCACATGCATATACAGTGAGCACTACTGCTTCCAGATATGCAGTAGATATGGATGGGGTTGTTTTCTCCTGACAAGTTTTCCTATTGAACTCTATGGAAAAATAAGTCCGGAGAAGAAACCCTTGAAGTTATCCATCCATATCTACTGTATTTCTGGCAGCAGAGTGATGGTTTAAGGCTTTTTTGATACGTCAGACCCTTGATGACTTAAAGCCATTTAGCCAACCATGTGTTCCATATGTTCCAGTGTAATTTACAGCTAAATCTAGTCCCACCCCCCAATTCCCATAGAGATCCATTCAAATGCAGAGAGGTTATAGTATCGCTTGTAGAAGTACCAGCAAATAAGATATCAAGACCCTCTTTTCTTGTTGGGTCACAGACATCAGGAAGTCATGGCATGGATGAAAATACCCTTAAATTAAAGCGGACAGTCTGCACTTCAACCTCATTGTCATTGTATCCTTTCAAACTCAAAGTGCTAGAGTACAGAACCAAAATAACAAAAAATGTGTCACTGTCCAATGAATTATGGTGCTCACTGTATTTAACATTTTATACACTTCTAGAGCCTTTTCTATAGTTTCGTTCATATAAAGAAGATTGTTTGGAAGATTAGAATTGACATGATTTGGCCAAAGAAAATCTTGTGACCAGTGAAAACTATGGGAAAAAGTCATAGTCCATAGTCCATTTTATCTTGGTTTGCTTAAAGTGAGTGTATTCCACATTTTAGGAATACCAAGGAAAACCACACACAGCATTAACAGGTCATTCATAATAAATCCTCCACAGTCGCCTCTGCTCTTATGAAATAGAATGGGAAAGGCTAAAGAAGCTAAATCCCGCCATCTCATCCTAAAGCAAACAACAAGGGTCCACGACTAACAGGGCTTCAGTGCTTCACATTATTCACAAAATGGCCTGGAAATCATTAATCGTTTGTCCTTAATTATGACCCATGATTTAATGCAAATGCTTTTTCTTCACAAACAGCTGCAAGCTTGTTTTAGTGATCGCTGGATTCACCGAGCTACGTTCATGAACAAAAAACCACATGTCACTTCTGACAGAAAGCACAAATGTGTTTTGAACGCAGGCCAGTTTGTGGTTTGTGTGTGCGTACGCGCATACATACTTACATACGTACATAGGTACATAGTGAAACATACATGCATAGATAGCTTACAAACAGACAGATAAAATTTCAAAGCAGAGCAATACTTTCTCATGTTGATTTGGTTGGGACTGGCGGGGCGTCCTGAAATTGTGAATCCGGGTTCTCTGCCATTTTACACAATTCTGATGGTTTCATAAGGCAATCAATCCTCCTCATGGGTCCCCAGTGAGATAAAAGAATCACCTGTAAAGCAGCGCACAGGAGAACACACTGAGGGGTCAGAGAATAAGATAATCACCTGTAAAGCAGTGCACAGGTGAACACACTGAGGGGTCAGAGAATAAGAGCATCACCTGTAAAGCAGCGCACAGGAGAACACACTGAGGGGTCAGAGAATAAGAGCATCACCTGTAAAGCAGCGCACAGGAGAACACACTGAGGGGTCAGAGAATAAGAGAATCACCTGTAAAGCAGCGCACAGGTGAACACACTGAGGGGTCAGAGAATAAGAGCATCACCTGTAAAGCAGCGCACAGGTGAACACACTGAGGGGTCAGAGAATAAGAGAATCACCTGTAAAGCAGCGCACAGGTGAACACACTGAGGGGTCAGAGAATAAGAGCATCACCTGTAAAGCAGCACACAGGTGAACACACTGAGGGGTCAGAGAATAAGAGAATCACCTGTAAAGCAGCGCACAGGTGAACACACTGAGGGGTCAGAGAATAAGAGAATCACCTGTAAAGCAGCGCACAGGTGAACACACTGAGGGGGTCAGAGAATAAGAGAATCACCTGTAAAGCAGCGCACAGGTGAACACACTGAGGGGTCAGAGAATAAGAGCATCACCTGTAAAGCAGTGCACAGGTGAACACACTGAGGGGGTCAGAGAGAAGGAACAGGAGTTAATATGGCTGCGTGTGTAATTATTACCACAGGTTCCCGGGGGTGAAACTCCCTTCAGAAACTCAGAACGGTGCTTGTGTGGCCGACAGACTGCCGACCGCCATTCGAACAGGAAGTGGGGCGGGGCGATGAGAGCAGAATAGAAGCAGTCAGGAGGGCGCGGGTGATTGTATTTCCAGCCAGAGGCCGTGTGGGGGGGGGGGGTGGGGGGGGGGGGGGGGGGGGGGGGGGGGGGGGGTGGTGGAGAACTAAGCTCTCAGACATGGAACACAATTTAAAAAGAGTCCCAAAATGCCGAAGCATGTCTCATGTGCTTAAAAGGGTCAGCATAAATAATCAACTCAATAAAGCTGGGAGGCCAAACGCAGGAGGAATCACTTTAACAGGTGAGGTCACCTCTCTGGGCTGTTCTTTATTCCCCCCATCGTTTATTACCATGTGACATAACAGAGAAACTACCGGCGAGGCTTTTATGTTTCATTAATTAAAATACCATGATTAAAATAAAAAAGTTAGCATTTAAAATAAAATGTATATAATTCAAATTTAAAAAAAGAATGAAAATAGCCTAAAATAAAATAATAAATAAAAATAATAATAAATAATAATAATAATAATAATAATAAGCCCAATTCAAATCAATTGAATCCACAAATGTCATTTTAGATTTGTATACTTTTATTGGCTGTGGTTGAATTCACCAGAGGAGGGTAGGATATGACATACAAGAAGTGACATGGTTTAAGTGTCCCTGGGGTTCATTCTACAGAATAGTGGTTCATTCCAATCAAGTTTATCCATCCCTGTCTCCTCTTGTGCTTCTGTGACCTGGAAATCTTTAAGGAGGTCCGCCATCTTTAAGGACATTCCAAAGGTTAATTCCAATCGCTTACACTCCTTCCAATCGCTTTTCACTCCCATCTCTTCCTCACGTCCTTTCCACCTTCCTTAGCTCCACCCAACGGAGGATGGAGGACATGAGGAACAGATGCAAGGATTAGGTAAGAGGACGGAGGAATCAAAGCAACATGCATTAGGCAAATAATTCTATCCTAATCCTGCATACTGAACTCTAAATTCAAGTATGATTTCGGCCTACCTTTTTAAGTTTTAGTTTTTCTATGGAAAGTGTTGAACACATTGTTGTAGACATTTACATAAATGAAAAATGTATTAGAGTTCAAGATTTATATTTCTCTATGTTAACGTAACAACCTCTTACAAACAAGCCATTGGTCTGGTCTGTCAGGTATTTAATTTGTTTAGTTGTCTGCTCACAGCAATGCTGAAATCGAAGTTGATGCATGAAGTGTGCTCATCACATTTGAAATAGAAGCCCAACCGATATTTCAAAATGGCCACCCCTGTCAATGCATTCCAGAACATCCCAAAATATGGCAGTGAGCCTTAGGGAACCCCAGCACAGCGACAAGAACAATAACCTCCCTTCAAATGACACATTTTATGGAAGCCTTTCTGTGCTGGAAAATATATGATCTTCACTATTTCACAATGCACTCAAGCGGAAACGGTTACTGCATTGCAAATCACAAGCCAAATCCTGATGTAAGCAAGGCAATAAAAAACAATTAAAACTTGAGAGGTTACTGGGAATCATTCAGAAGACATAAGGAATT